>JASAOG010000082.1:1800000-2252500 GCA_030265305.1 Biomphalaria pfeifferi | reverse complement strand
TACATGTTTATCTCAGTTTAAAGTCATCAAGCTCCCGTGATATTATGTTGTTTTTTTTTTAAGCAGAACTACATTGCTCTTTTATTAATATAAGTATTAGTATCAATAGGATACACTAATGCTGTTCTTAATTGATGTTTTTGCATTCGCTTAAGGGACACCCTTACTTATCAAAGCAAAGCCATGGTTTCTAAAATTAATAAGAAAAACATTTTAAAAAATTACTTTTTAGATGACAATATCTCCTTTAGACAACTTATAGAGCTATTGTTTTTCCCGTCATAACGTAAGATTTAAAATAACAATTTATTGAACATCACTTTATTAAAATCTTCATTGAATGCGGAAATACCCGAAGACGCAAAGTCCGTTCAAGAGAAATATGTTCTCGTTCTAAAGCCAAATTTACATTAAGTTCTTTTTTAATTTAAAAATCTATAACGGTCAAACTTAAGTTTTCCCAGTGCGGCCAATGAGCTAGTAATTTTTTTCCCAACGATATAAAGCAAGTGTCGAATTTCTATGAAAATCGTAAGAGCCATTTTCGAGAGTCATATCCAGCCACTCAGGTTTTTGTTTCCACGAGGTTACGAATGAAATAGTGGTATAGTAATAACAGCACAACTTTGACAAATTGTGTATCCCTACACCATGAAAACGCCCCTGCGCGCAGTCTTCATCCGCTATCCATTAACTTTGAAAGGAACTTGAGAGTATTTCAATTACAATAATTGTGTATAATTAGTCAGAAAGAATAACACATAATTTGTAGTGTCCGTATAGTGTAGGGTTATAGAACTCAGTATACATGTATTGCACCAACTGGCTCTAGTGGTCGCTCATTCCTATATTAAGTAGGTGCCAACTACTCTATCGCTGTAAACAATTAAACGCAGCGTTGCAACTAAAATATATTTCCTAATTACTAATGCAATCTTCCATCCACTTTCAATTTTTTTAACGCCTGCAATTAATTTAATTAATTAATTCGTGTGAATTCAATTATTAGTTCACTAATTAAGCAAGGGGGGGGGGGTGCTCGCCATTGGGTGTCTTAAAATAGAAGAGTTGCTTTCTCTTTTGGTCTTAACTTGATCAGATCTGTACACTTCTAATCGCACAGATTATATCAACTCGTGCTGTCTGGGATAATTTTTTGTACACTTTTTTTTCACACACCCATTTTCGGATCAAGTTGAAACTTTACACAATTATTAATTATACTTAACAAAGCATGAATCAATTAAAAAATTACGAGTTTGTTAATTAATTATTGTTAATTGATTATTTTCTTTAGTATCGAACATTCGAAAAATGCTACTTATTGAAAGATCTGGCTGTATATATGACGTTATTCCGCTTTTTAGATTTTGCATAATTATTCAAAGTTGATGTCATTACATCAATTAATTAAAAAATTAACCAATTAGTTAGTCAATTAGTGCTACTTTATTAATCTTTGTTTAATATGGAAAAAGGGACCTCAATCCTACATTATTGAATTATATGGCAGAGATACTGACGTCACAACCTGTTGGTCTAAACTGTCCACAGGTTGTGACGTCGCAGGTCACTGTTCTCGCCGTCTATAAAGATTGGTCTCGGCTGAATTAGGTGCTGTCAAAATAATCAAGCAAGAAAATTAATACTTAATTATTGTCGTAGTAACTTTTTAGTTGTTTTTTTTTTAAATAATGGCGGGAAATCAGCAAAAAAAAAGATCAAGAACTCTTGTCTAAAAGTTCATCAATAGTAGGCTCTGGGTCATTCATTTGTACTAGTGAATTAGACTGGAAACTAGTGACCTGGTTGTAGATCTAGAAAACTTTAACTATTTTGAATGTCAGTTTGTATTGCTCTTTTCTCCTACGGTGACTGCAATCTAAATTTCCAAGGTTTCGGGTCACTGGTTCATAAGTGTGTGCAGAATAAAAAAAGTTGTAACCGTGGTTATCTTTTTGTTGAAGCTATAGTAAGTCTAGACGTAGATAGTTTGACTATATGTTGGTTAGTGGTAGCGTTGATGTCTCTAGTCTACTGAGCTATATACTTCGTTTGCAAAACGTGTTAGAAGGGTATGTCCCTTACCACCTGTGTACATTGATCAGTTAAGTCAGAATGTTGAGCTGCTGGGGGGTGGGGGGGATAATGTCCGTAAGCTCATTTCAATCTGATAGATGTCTGACGCAGGCCAGTAAATCTGATTATGAGATTTGCAGGTATGTTTGAAGGGTGATAGTCGTATTGACTGTAATATTTCCTGGTTAGATCCAAGAGTCAGATAATTGAGTCTAAAATAAAGGTGAATGACGAGATTTAGACAAAGGCTGAACCTTATTAAAGGAGAATCTGTACACATTACGATAAGTGAAGAAACCAGAACAACCAGCTAGATCTGGGTTTCCTTTTTATTTGACAAGATTTGTGTTATTGGCTGAGAATCTTGTTCTAAACTTAATCTATTCTAAGCCTAATGGGAATCTTGTTTTAATCTAAATCAATTGTAAGCCTAATAGGAATTATGTTTTGCTCGTTCTCCTATAAGCATGCTACAGTTGCAGCGTTACTTGTTATCCAGTAGACACCCAGCTCGGTCTAATTGTCCTTATACAATTAACAATGAAACTTTGGTTATGTAGTGGTTTTGTTTTTCTGAACTTGAACTTTGACCTTAGAGGTTAACATATTGTTATTAAGACTCTGTCACTCTCTCTTTTACTCTCTTCTGACATCTGCCTCCTCTTCCCCCTCTATCTTTCATTCAGTCTTTCTCCTTCTCTGTCGTCTCTATCTCTGTCTGTCTGCCTGTGTCTCTTTCTGTCTGCCTGTGTCTCTGTCTGTCTGCCTGTGTCTCTGTCTGTCTGCCTGTGTCTCTGTCTGTCTCTCTCTGATTCATTTCACTGAATAATGGAGAACTAGTTTTCATAAATATAAAAAGATTTACCGAAACAAAATATTATGTCTATTTTTATCATGCTAATAATTTAGATGTTTACCAACATTCAGAGCTGGGGTTTTTTTTTTTGCGATTTTATTAACCCAATAAATTCATTTAGAATACTGTATACATCTCACTCAAACTGCATCGATACAAGTCCCAAGGACTACACTATATCCAGCCCAGACAAAAACACATGTGTCTTCGTTACATGCTCTTTTTTTCATGGATCGATCTAACACCATCGGCAGTATTTGACATGAAGAGGGGCCCAATAAATTTAGGTCATTTCGTTGGCAGAAGTGAGACTCCTTCAAATTGTTGACGAGCGCTGATTTGTTTGTAATAGCAATGACTGGCTGTGTGCACATTGTAGGATTCGTATCACGACATTGCAGGCAATAGGCTCTTGTGACGGTTCAAAAACACTTCAGTGTCGTATAGTATTCATAGTCATCTTGATTCAATAGAGAGAGAGAGTAGATCTAGTGGGCTAGCGGGCAAAATTTCTATATATCAAGCATCATATATGCCTAAGGTTGTATTGTTTTCAAAACATTGCTTATTACTTCATGGGCAGAGGCGGCATCTGAATGGGGTGAGTGGAAATACAGACTTAAATTATTATGATAACTATTATGATTATAACAAAAAGGTTGATTAAACCAGTTCAAACTGACCACATCTTATAGACTTCAGCATTTTTTTTGGCCTCGAATTTGAATAAATGTGAATGTCATCGCTACTAGTCAAGACATCGACATCTCAATGTTGTTTCTATAGTCTCTATTGTTATTGTCTGATCGAATAGTCTAGGATACGAACTAAAGCTATATCTAAAATCCAATTATTTTAAGTACTAATTATATACACAAGTTCTAAAACATAGAAACATTCTTGGATAGTTTTTTTTTTAATAATGTAGAATTTATAGAACTTTTGGAAATATGACTTGTATATTTTTTATAACTTATAGATAATAGAAGATGTTAATTGAGTTTAGTGTCTGACTTGCTTTAAAAACCTGGCATTGTTTTTCCATGCATATGCCTTGTTATTAATTATTTTCCATTGATTATGCCACCTCTAGTCGATGATTTGTTGTTGTTTGACTTGCATGAAAACATTTTTGGGGGTTTTTCTTCTTTGAAATTTTCCTAAGAGTTGAGTTGAAGACTCGTGGAACTCTAAGCTCTTAGAAACTCCCCTCCATCGACTTATCTGAACAACTTTTTGTGTAGTGATCAAAGCAGATGTCAATGTGTTATATCCCTATTAACGAAGACCCATAACCCAAGACTCTCGGGTTAGGACACAGGAGTCTTGAGGCTCATTTAGAAATTATAATAAGCATAGAGAAAGCCCCCTTGTCAGAACGAGGCTTAATCTGTACTCTGCAACCGATACATGCTTTGGAAATGTATATTTCCCCCCACCTCCACCCAGGGTTAGACACATCTTGTGCTAGAAATGATAAACTTTATAATTATTATTAAATAGACCCCCTCCCCCGCTCCCGGGGGACATAGGCTTTGACTGCATTATGTGTGACAAAATATGCAGCTCGCAACTGGGTTCGCGCAGTCTTGTGAAACACAGGCAGTCATCTTTCGAACTAAAGACCTAGCCATGCATTCATGACATCTGTAACTAAGAAAGTTTATGCATTTGTGTACCATCAACTGTTGATAGAGATTGACCCTATAGGCACGCACACACACACACACACACACACACACACACACACACACACACACACACACACACACACACACACACACACACACACACACACACACACACACACACACACACACACACACACACACACACACACACACACACACACACACACACACACACACACACACACACACACACACACACACACACACACACACACACACACACACACACACACACACACACACACACACACACACACACACACACACACACACACACACACACACACACACACACACACACACACACACACACACACACACACACACACACACACACACACACACACACACACACACACACACACACACACACACACACACACACACACACACACACACACACACACACACACACACACACACACACACACACACACACACACACACACACACACACACACACACACACACACACACACACACACACACACACACACACACACACACACACACACACACACACACACACACACACACACACACACACACACACACACACACACACACACACACACACACACACACACACACACACACACACACACACACACACACACACACACACACACACACACACACACACACACACACACACACACACACACACACACACACACACACACACACACACACACACACACACACACACACACACACACACACACACACACACACACACACACACACACACACACACACACACACACACACACACACACACACACACACACACACACACACACACACACACACACACACACACACACACACACACACACACACACACACACACACACACACACACACACACACACACACACACACACACACACACACACACACACACACACACACACACACACACACACACACACACACACACACACACACACACACACACACACACACACACACACACACACACACACACACACACACACACACACACACACACACACACACACACACACACACACACACACACACACACACACACACACACACACACACACACACACACACACACACACACACACACACACACACACACACACACACACACACACACACACACACACACACACACACACACACACACACACACACACACACACACACACACACACACACACACACACACACACACACACACACACACACACACACACACACACACACACACACACACACACACACACACACACACACACACACACACACACACACACACACACACACACACACACACACACACACACACACACACACACACGGCTTACATTGGACAAACTTTGACGTTGGCATCTTGTCTCATAGACGTCTTCTTCGTTTGTAAATAGCATTTATGTCAGAATAGATGTATTTTTTTACAAAGCTTATGTCAGCTCACTATGTCTGTCTGTCTGTCTATCTGTCTATCTGTCTATCTATCTATCTATCTATCTGTCTATCTATGCATCTATCTATCTATCTATCTATCTATGCATCTATTCAGATAGATAGATAGATAGATGGGTGGATGTGGATTTAATCCCCTTTTTACATTTTGGCACGTTTTTTCTAAGACTGCTTTATTGATCCTTATGGAAATTTGTTGTGATTACAAGGACAATTTTCTCATATACAGATAACACAACAGAAACATACACTTAAATAGAACTGACACAGCAAAAAGACTACACACATATGTACACACTTTACATTGTGGATCAAGTTTAAATTCTACATAATTATCCATATATAATCGATGACGATACACAAATTAATCAAAAAATTAACAATTAATTAATCAATTAGTACTAATTAATTAGTTTTGTTTTATATAGCAGAATGGTCGCTAAACCATGCCATTTTCGGATTAATTTTAGTAATTAGTTGTTATCTCCCTTGGATAAGCTTTTTTTTTTTAAGTAATGTTTTTTGTTTTGTTTTTCAGATAGACCATTGGAATCATCTCATGGTGGAACTGTAACTTCCTTCCCGGTTATCAGACTTTTAGATCCGGCATCAAAAAACTGTAATCAACATGGCCGTCGCCCTCTAGGCTGTGCCATTGACCACCGGCGGCTATCTCATAATTACATTCCTGTATCAGGGGAGGTTTCGGACATTTCCTCGTCGTCTGATAGAAATGAGCTCAGACACGGTTCCTTAGCTGACCACTTGGACGTTACAAGTCAGCAGCACCTTCTGGACAGTAGAAAAAGTCAAAATATAGTTGTGTATATAAAGGATAACTTAGTAGACAAGAATTACCAGGAACCTATTATGGGGGACGGAGTGATTCTCGAATCGTACACAACCCTGGACCCCCAGCGGAAAAATGACCATTCTATAAATGGCTATTTGGACACCAACGAAAACGGACCAACTAAAGATATTAGCTTAGACGACGTAAAAAAGATCGATCCTTCTAACGGGAAGGTTTTCTCGGAAGTCGAAGACAAAGAGGAAGCGGATGACGGAGGCCCTTGTGGATGGGGTCCATTTCGGTTAGACTTTTGCCAGCGGTTTCGAAGCCCGGCTTGGTTTCTGGTTGTCTTGACGCTATCTGGAGCTTGTCAGGTACTAAGTTTTTTTTTTGTTTTATTGTTGTTTTTATTGGGTTTTTTTTTTTCATGTTTTAGAATAGTGCTCGTCCCGTTAGGTTGTTTTGTGTCCATGATAGACCACTATCCTTACTACAAGCATAACGTAACAGAGCCTAATATACTGTTGCCTGTAATTAGCCTAGAGCCAGAGGTGGGCTGAGTATATGGTCATTTGGGCAAATGCCCGGTGGGCCGGTACGCAAATAGGCCGAAAGGGCCCCCGAAAGGGCAGCATCATGCCTATTTGGCACATATCGAAATGTTCAAGGTTTTATAATATTCTCTTATATATAGGCCCTCTAAGAGTCGTGTTTAAAAACAAATCTTTCTCAGACTCTACACTACAGTGTAATTCTATTTTAATTAAAGACATTTTCCGAAATAATGTAAAAGCCTTCATTTTAAGACAGTGCTACTAGTAGTCAGGGTTTCTGTCCAGGGCTTTTGCAAGAGAGGATTTGAGCCTCTCAAGCCCTCACTCAAATGGAGTTTGGTGATAATGATGACTAGTAGGCTTCATCCTTTTAGGGCCTACAGTACATACTTAGCGATTAAAAAGCAACATAAGGCCTATGTTTCTTATAAAGACATATAGAGTTCACTGTATGCAGCTCACTGTATGCATTCATATCGATACATTATCAAACTTAATGATTTTTGAGGACGTGTAGACATAGAAATGGAGGCCCATATGATATAGAATTAGAGTGCCGGATGGTACAGAAAGGCCCGGGCCGATTTTGACACCCAGTCCGCCCCTGTCTAGATCTCTATTACGTTGTTACTATTAATTTAACCTCTCCTCATCGGTCACTCAAAAACTGAAGGATTCTCTACGGGCAATCAATGTTCCAATCACAACTCTGGAAATAACTCGACCCAGGTGAGCTGTTCTGCCTCATCGTGGCACCTGGGTGGAAACGGCTACTTGAGGGGGTAGCTAGGCTAAATGAATGGCAAAACATAACTCCCGTGGGGATGCCCACGGGTAGACGAGAGTCCACCCACCTCACGGGCGGGGTTGCAAAAAAGTCCCCACAAACCAGTCACACATCAATGCGCCGTTCCTCAAAGGACCGTTACATAAATGGCGTTTCCCCCACGGTTAGCTTGGTATAACGAAGAAAAATGACGGAGGCTCCCGATGTCCTCGGCCTTCGGCCATGAACGGCGAATCATGTGTCTGGGGCCAAAGGCATTGGAAACAGCAATGTTTTACATAAGCATTGACTTGGGTCGCTCTCAAACAGAACTGTGCGTTCACACAGGTTTTTGGTTTTTTTACTGTTCGGCTGGACGACCAAACAGGTTTTTTTTTAAACTTAGGCTCAGCCCTTGGACATCACAAGAAGGAAATAACTCGATAACACTCTTTAATTCTGCAATAATACTTTGTTCAAGAATATGATGTTTAAATATATTCTTTTGACGTACTCAAAGATTAACAATATAATATTATGCACAAAGATATTGCTCTAAAAAAGAATTCTAGATCTAGCGTGATTAATAATTACATGATAGCTTAAATCATTCTATTCTGTTCTTACTTAGCGTTGGCTTGATAAACACTCTTGCAGCTAAAAGTATGGCTCAAATTTTTTCGCCCAATGTATTATGGTCCAAATGTAATTGTTACATACTTTAACCCTAACTTCTTGTTCGTTCCCGGCTTTGACGCACTCGTGAATGATATTCGTTGTCTAAGGATCATTACAGAAGTGGAGACTTTTCTGCAAAAATAATAGGTCAAAGTTCGTGAGAGTTTGATGTGGCGTACTCCTTGCACGGCTATTCACGTTATATTGAAAAAAACTGCGAACGAGTCTCTCTCTCCCCCCCCCCCTCTCTCTCTCTCTCCCCCCCCCCCCCTCTCTCTCTCTTCTCCCTTCTCTCTGTGTCGCTTCAACAGGCACATTTCTTATTCCATATGCTAGGATTAATTCTTGCAAGTGTTCTTTTTTTCTCTATTGCCATTAAAGCATGGAATGGTTGCCTGAATCAGCCAAGAAAACCAATGATTTAACAGAGTTTAAGTTTCTAATTAATATGCATACTTTATTAACACATGACTACGCGTATATCGTAACTATCTTCTGTTTTGAAGGAACATCTGTAGTTTATAACATAAGACCTTGCTCTCTCTCTCTTTCTCTTTCTCTTTCTTTCTTTCTCTCTTTTTTTTTTTTTCTCTCTCTTTCTCTCCTCAGAGGTGGAAACTGAATAAGGCCGATTGGGAACAATTCCAAAAAAGATGCTCAGAGGATATCACAGAAAATATCCTCGATGAACAGAACCCAGCTGATACCTTTGCTAGCAAGCTACTTAGTATAGCCTGGAAAGTTGTCCCCCTAACCTCCGCAAATCCAAAACGGCCTAGCAAACCATGGTTTGATACAGCCTGCAAAAGTGCTATTGGCGATAGGAAAAAACGACTGGCTGCATTTATAAAAAATCCATCCCAGGAAAACCTAAAGCTATTCAGAATAGCTAGAGCATAGGCTAGACAAACCATACGGTCAGCCAAAAGGAATTCCTGGAGAAGTTTTGTCGGCAGTCTGGATGCCAAAACTTCTGCTAAAGCGGTCTGGAAGGCAGTAAGGCGAATCAAAGGGAAAGAATCAAATGCAATAGGGCATTTAAAAAACCAAGGACGAACTGTCACGTCCCCCAGAGAAATAGCTGACTGCCTTGCATCCTCAATAGCAGAAAAGTCATCCACTGCACATTACACGCCAGAGTTCCAAAAAGTCAAAACCAGGGAGGAAAGACACTCCATTGATTTCAGGTCAGAGAACAATGAAGACTACAACAAACCGTTCTCGCTTGAGGAACTGAGGGAATCGCTAGACAAGTCACATGACACAGCGCCTGGAGAAGATGAAATCCATTACCAGTTCCTCAAGCACCTTCCCGAACCCTCATTGGCAGTAGTGCTAGGGGTCTATAACTGTGTGTGGCAAACAGGCGCTTTCCCAAACAGCTGGAGGAAAGCCACAGTTATACCGATACCTAAACCGGGAAGAGACGGCTCTGACCCAGCTAACTATCGACCAATAGCACTAACAAGCTGCATCTGCAAAACCATGGAAAGAATGATTAACAGTAGGCTGGTCTGGTACCTGGAGTGGAATAAAGTGATCTCTAACTATCAGTGCGGATTCCGGCAAGGGCGGACAACAACTGACCACCTGGTAAGGCTGGAAGCTTGTATTAGAGATGCATTACTCAGAAGGGAACATCTAGTAGCTGTATTCTTCGATATAGAAAAGGCCTATGACACAACCTGGAAACATGGCATTCTACGTTGTCATGCGCATCTTCTTTTGGTGGTTTTCTTTTGTGTACCAGAAGAGATTGCGAGTTTTGGTTTCTAGGAACGCGCTTTTGTTGATGTCATTTCTGTTTACTTGTTTTGCTTCTGTTGGGTGATGAGGCTAGATCTCCTGTGAGTCTCTTATGGGTTTTCTTTCCCCAGTATTGGGTAAGTTATTTATTTACTGTATTAGTCTTCGTAGTGTAGCTCGAAATTCGTTGTTCCTACGATCGTGTGGACGGCGATCTTAAGAAATACGTATTTTCTGTACTAGGGACGCAAGCTTGGGACTCTGTTGGAGTCAAGCTCGAGTTACAGTGTTGTTGAATGGCCCGTGTATCTAAAGCCTTGAGTGTAGGATGCGTCGTGATTGAATTATGGCCTCGAGTGAAGGTGTGCTATGTTTCGTTGTCTAATATGTATACTTTGTGTTTCCTTTGAACATACTATTGACTTTTATTTATCACTCATGTCATCATATCTCATACATTCATTAAATTGTTAAACGTGCAATCTTGTTGTTAAATACTGTACATTGCTGTTGCCGTTAGGTTTTGTCGTTACTCTGTTCAGGCTGGGGATATGGGACCGTAATATCATACCCTAGTTAATCGGCAAAACCCACCCTGACAGAAATGGGGGCTCGTCCGAACAATATGTAAATGTCAACTTTGTGACCTGTGTCCTTGATTTGACATACGATATAACACATATGTAATGTTTATGTATTAAATAAAATTAAATATATTTAAGCCGTTTGAGCGGTCTGATGCTTTATGTATAGCGCACGATAGATTAGTTGGGCAGCCCTTGTATTGTGCCTAATGTGAGTAGTTCCCATTTGTTCGGTAAACTTAGAGTGTGTAATTACTCTTTGAAACTATTGTAACTTGTTTTTGTATTTATTGTCACCAACGCCTGAACCCTCTAACTCTGAGCGGCAACGTGTGAGTGGATCGAGTGCCTGCCGACGGGATCGACCTGAAATTGTGTGTCTTGCTGGCTGGTGTACCGGAACCGTCCTGAAGTTAGAACCGTTGGTCTGTTCCAGTGGCTGTGGTTGCCTGTGGCGTTTCTCTTCTGCGGAGCCTGGAGTGAGGCGATTCCTTCCGACGCGGGATGCTGAGCAGATAAGTCCTTGGCCCTGTTTTTGTCGATGCGCCCGTGATTTCAGCTCGACCGTATAATTAAGTAATGATATATATTCTGTTTCTCTCTATGATCTGACTTTGGGTTTTGTTAGTGGTAGGTAGACTTTAATTATTAATTAAGGCTTAATAGTCTATGTAATGGAGACGAGGTTGACTCTAACCGCCCAGTTCATCAGTGACGGCCGTGCTCTCGGGTATGATGGTGAGAGGTTGGAGAGGTATGTGGCAGAGCAGAAGGTTGACTACGAGAGAGCCAAGAAGGAGGAGTTTGAACGAGAGACGGCTAGGCTTGAGCGAGAAGAGAGGTTGAGAAAAGAGGCGAAGGCAGAGGAAGAGAGGTTGAGAAAAGAGGCGAAGGCAGAGGAAGAGAGGTTGAGAAGAGAGGCGAAGGCAGATGAGGCCGCTAGACATGAACGGGAGGAGAAGGCTAGGCGTGACGAACACGAGAGGTGGAAGGAGAGAGAGGCTAGAGAGGAGCTCAAGAGAAAAGATGAACTGGAGTTGGCACGGCTTAAAGAGAAGTCGGCGCCAGAGGCGGGTGCAGTGGCAGGTCAGGCAGTTGAGGTGCGACAAAGGAGCGTCTTGGACAGGCTAGACAAGAACTTCCAAGGCATGAAGGAAGACGATGATCTTCTGGCGTACCTGACGCACTTTGAGGCCGTGGCAGCAAGGTGTAAGATTGAGAGTAAGGAGTGGTCCCTGCTATTGTCGTACAAGTTGACGACATCGCTCAAAAACTTTATGTTGAGGGACAGTCTGTTCCTTAGCGACAAGTATGAGGATGTCAAAACGGCACTTCTCCGCCACGCAGACATCAATGCGGAGACATGCCGCAAAAGGTTTCACCGGGTCAAACCACGGCAGAATGACTTCCGTGGGTATGTGACTGAGCGGAGGACCGCACTGGACAACTGGTGCAAAATGGCTGAGGTAGGAAAGACAGTAGATGAGATCAAAGATCTCTTCATTAAAGACGGGATACTTGAAAATGTTTCAGGGGAGGTCTATCGACAACTTGTTCTAAACAAGCAAAATACTGTAGAGAACATGCTGGAGGTCATCGAAGGTTTTAAGGTATCTGATTCGAATGTATCAATTAGTAAAGAAGAAACTGTGTATGTGGCAGCAGCATGTTGTGAGCCTGTGATTAAGCAGAGCCCAGTGGTTAAAAGAAAGGTAATTGTTTGTTTCAGTTGTGGGGAGCAGGGTCATAAAGCAGCTGAGTGCCCTAATGAATTTGTTGCCCAAAATAATGAGTCTGATGTTGAGAATGTGAATCCCAATATTATCAATGACCAAGACCAGCGATCTAGACATAGATGACTAGAGGGTCGTCGCGATTCGGAAGGTCGCCGTAGGTATAAGTTAATGCCGGATCGCTATACAGTTACTATTAGGAATTTGCCATTCAATGTTAACTGGCAAATGCTTAAGGATAGGTTTAGGGAGTTTGGTTTGTTTGGTTTTGTGGAGGTATTAGAGGCAAATGGGAAGTCGATGGGTATTGGACATGTAAGGTTTAAGAACTTAGCAGACGTTGCTAAGGCGGTTAGATATTTGGACAGGTCGAAATTTGGTAGTAGAAGTATTGTGGTGGTCCCTCATCGTGTGAGCTCGAGAGGTTGACGTGATGATTAAGCTAGTAATCTGGTCGTATCGGTAAATTTTGCGGGCGTGGTTTGAAAGGCTAGCGCACACATGAAAGTATTGCGTACTATTTGGTTGAGTAATTGGTAGTAGAGTAAAAGGTACATGATGAAGCTCATGTAATAGAGCATATACCATCGTAATAGTACAATCTTATCCTGTTTGAATTTAGCAATTGGATCTGGGTTACGAATCTAGTTGCATTTTCTGTCGTATAGGATGAAGATACTAATGACATGCATAATTGTACCGCGGGTGATATAATATCAGCATTATCTTGTTCAACTGTTTTTCTTTTAAGGATATCTAAGGTAAAGGAATGTTTAAGGCTTTCAGTGGTCTAGAGGGTTGAAAAATTAATACCTGTAATCTTTAATCGCTTTGGAGGTTTTGCACAGTAGGTTCGCCAGAGTACGCGGAGTTCTTTCCTTTTGCTGATTTATTGTGTCGGGGTCGGTCTGTTAAGGTGCACTGGAATCATGAGTGCGCGGAGGCCTTAAGCAGGGTGAGGCGTATCTGTGTAGGTACCCCATTCTTCGTTTGCCTGATCCTTCATTGCCATTTGTTCTTCAGACCGATGCTTCGGACAAAGGAATCTCCGGTATACTGAGCCAGTGCGTGAATGGTGTTCTGCATCCCGTCAAGTATGTGAGTCGCAAGTTGTTGCCTCGGGAGCAGAGGTATTCCATCATCGAGAGAGAAGGTTTGGCTATCGTATTTGCCATTAGAAAACTGGACAGATACCTGCGTGGAAATACGTTTCACCTTCAGACGGATCACAAGGCCTTGGCTTACCTTCGGAGCACGAACTTTACGAACCACCGTGTTACGAGGTGGGCGCTGATGCTTCAGGACTACACATTCGACGTGTGCCACATTAAAGGAGAGGACAACATAATAGCGGACTTGTGTTCGAGACTAGTGTGATGGCATAAAAAGACTATTTTAGTATAGTTATTGATATGTATTTTGTAATATGCCTATATAAAATGTATGATTGTATTATAATGCATGTCATTGTTGTAGTACATTTAGGAGGGATGTTGTTCTTTGCTGTGTGACTAGATAGTTAGTATTGAGTATCGGAAGTTTGTAGCTTTGGCTTCAGCTCTTGTCATGGTTCCTAAATTCCTTTGCTTATTCCAGTTGTTTAATACTTAAGTTTTCAATGTCTTTTTAAAGACTGGACATGTCTTCGCAAGATCCAGTTAGGGGGAGAGGGGGGATGTCATGCGCATCTTCTTTTGGTGGTTTTCTTTTGTGTACCAGAAGAGATTGCGAGTTTTGGTTTCTAGGAACGCGCTTTTGTTGATGTCATTTCTGTTTACTTGTTTTGCTTCTGTTGGGTGATGAGGCTAGATCTCCTGTGAGTCTCTTATGGGTTTTCTTTCCCCAGTATTGGGTAAGTTATTTATTTACTGTATTAGTCTTCGTAGTGTAGCTCGAAATTCGTTGTTCCTACGATCGTGTGGACGGCGATCTTAAGAAATACGTATTTTCTGTACTAGGGACGCAAGCTTGGGACTCTGTTGGAGTCAAGCTCGAGTTACAGTGTTGTTGAATGGCCCGTGTATCTAAAGCCTTGAGTGTAGGATGCGTCGTGATTGAATTATGGCCTCGAGTGAAGGTGTGCTATGTTTCGTTGTCTAATATGTATACTTTGTGTTTCCTTTGAACATACTATTGACTTTTATTTATCACTCATGTCATCATATCTCATACATTCATTAAATTGTTAAACGTGCAATCTTGTTGTTAAATACTGTACATTGCTGTTGCCGTTAGGTTTTGTCGTTACTCTGTTCAGGCTGGGGATATGGGACCGTAATATCATACCCTAGTTAATCGGCAAAACCCACCCTGACATACGTGACCTGGAGCTTATGGGGCTTAAGGGACATCTTCCCCGTTTTGTGGGGGAATTCCTGAAGACCGAAAATTTCAGGTTCGAGTGGGTAACTCCGCTTCTGACATTCATGACCAGGAAATGGGTGTACCCCAGGGCAGCATACTGTCAGTCACCCTGTTCAACATTAAAATAAATAGCATCATAAATGCTCTGTCCCCTGGCATAGAGTGCTCTTTGTATGTTGATGACTTTGTCATTTTTACTTATGGGAAAAACATGAACACCCTAGAAAGAAAATTACAGTTATGTTTAAACAAAATTCAAAATTGGGCAAACGATAATGGTTTTAAATTTTCGGACTCCAAAACAGTTAGTATGCATTTTTGTAATTTAAGGGGACTCCACCCAGACCCTGAGCTATTTATACACAAAAAGAAGATCCCTGTCGTGAAAACTACAAAATTTTTAGGCCTTACTCTAGATTCCAAATTTTCTCCCCAACATTAAGGAACTTAAGAAAAAATGCCAAAAGTCATTAAACATACTTAGAGTGCTCAGCCATACGGACTGGGGAGCTGACAGAGATACTTTGCTGCTGCTATATCGGAGTCTAATTCGATCCAAGCTAGACTACGGATCCATAATATATGGAGCAGCAAGGAAGTCGTACCTAAAAATACTGGAACCAATACAAAATGCTGCCCTGCGTCTCTGTCTCGGCGCGTTTCGTACATCACCTATCCCAAGCCTCCATGTGGAGGCTGGAGAACTCCCCATGGATATAAGAATGAAAAAGCTTGCAATGCAGTATATAGTCTAGCTAAATCCAACCCCACGAACCCTGCTTTCGACTCCATATTTAACCCCACAGAGGTAGAATTATACAATCGAAGGCCTAACGTCATACAGCCGTTAGGCCTTCGAATGAGAGAACCCATCCAAAATTTAACTCCACCCATTAACCAAATCTCTAAAATAGAAACCCCTCAGAATCCTCCTTGGCTAATGAATAAACCCAAATTAAATTTATCCCTCCTTAATTTCAAAAAAGAAAATACAGACCCAAGCATACTACAAGTCCACTTTAGGGAACTGCAAGAGAGCTACGGAGATTGTGGCACCATCTACACAGACGGATCCAAAATGGATGGAAAGATCGCGTGTGCCTGCTCCTTTCGGAACAAAACAATCTCCCGTAGACTCCCCGATGGCTGCTCCATCTTTACGGCCGAATTGCATGCAATATCGCTTGCACTTATGGCCGTCAAAGCATCAGAAAGGAGGAAATTTATAATCTGCTCCGACTCCAAATCTGCATTGCAAGCTTTGGGGCGGATGAAGACTGACATTCCATTGGTACATAAGAGCCTGAAGCTGTTGGACCAAATAACAGCCAACCATAGGGATGTCACCTTCATCTGGGTCCCCTCCCATGTGGGCATTGAGGGAAACGAAGCCGCAGACAGAGAAGCAAAGAGAGCCCTAAATCATGCGGTGTCAGGAACCCAAATTCCCTGCTCGGACCTGAGACAAAGTATTGCCTCTGCCACCTACTAAGAGTGGCAGGACCGATGGGAGGCTGAGACTCACAATAAACTCAGGCAGATTGTGGCGGATGTCAGGTGGCGGTCCACATCTAAGGGTCTGACAAGGCGTGGTAGCACGACCATGTCCAGACTTAGGATTGGCCACACCTACATCACGCACTCTTTTGTGCTGAAGAAAGAAGAACCCCCACTTTGTGAGTATTGTGACTCTCGCCTCACCGTGGAACATATCCTCATCGACTGCCCCAGATACCAGGATGTCAGGGAAAAATATTTTAGAGCCACTAATTTAAAAACACTATTCAATAATGTCGACCCTGGGAAGGTACTGGGCTTTATCCGGGAAGTGGGGTTGTCTACGAAGATCTGATTTATGAATTCTGTAGACATGTACTATTTACATTAGATTTTTACCAAATTATTAAATTTTTACTACATCTACTATTTTAACTGTGAATAGACCTTGATTTTAATGATTTGACTGTATGGAATTTGGCCTTTGTTGTGTGGAGGGAGAGTGGCCCTTGAGGGACTGCAGGCACGACATGACCTAAATTGTGCCGATGTGCCCAAAATCACAAATCTCTCTCTTTCTTTCTCTCTATTTCTCTTTCTTTTTTTTCTCTCTCTCCCTCTCTCTTTTTTCTATGCTTTCTTTTTTTGTAATACGTAAGGCTCTTGTTAGCCCCCAACGCTAAATATAGAAAAAAACAACAATTAGTGCAAAAAATGTTAATTAAGAGGCGGTCAATGGATTGACTCCCCACAGCAATTAAGATGGTGGTAATTAAAACATCAAAGTCAATATGTTTGAGGAGGCTAAGTGGAAGAGGGAGGTCAGATGCATAATTTAGTGACGTCACAGCTCTGTACGACGTGGCGACGAGCTATTGGTCCCCACTGCCCACAGGTTGCGACGTCGCCTGTCAGTGTTCAGGCCTTGTATGACGATTGGTCTAGGTTTATTACGCTAGGGCCCATGACCATTCGGAGCCCTTAAAAGATAAAAAAAAAGATCTTTTTTTACAAACCTTATATTAACTCATTGTATCTGTTTGTCTGGTAAAAAGTTTGATCTTCTTATTTCTCCTTCGCCCATTCTCGGATCAAATTGAAACTTTGCGTAGACAATACCATTGGCCTCCTTCAGTTGTGTAACGACTATGGTTCATCTCGAACACTTTTTCATATGGCTGTGAAGCCCTATGCTGGAGAAACACTCCGGTCCACATATATTGCATGTCAAGGTGGCTTTTGCTTTGGTGGTAGAGGAGCTGGCCATTTTCTATATGGCACGCTTTTCTGCACCTAACAAAACATGAACCAATAATAATCAACCAATTATCAATTAATTATTAATAATTTTTCTTTACATGAGATCGAAAAAGAGATATAAATTCTACATTCTTGACTAATGCTGTTGTAAGTGCGGAGTTCTTCCCTTTATATAAGCATTATTTTTTTTTTTTACTATCAGAAGTCGTTATTGAATTGAGTCAGTGGCGTAGCATCCATGGCGCGAAGGGGTTCAATGAACCCGGGCCCATGACCAATAGGGGCCCACAATGTCACTTAAAATCTATCAAATTCTTATATAATTTCTTTAGTGTTATCATATATCTAGCATAGAGATCTATAGATTGAAAAAACAACACTAAAACAAAGGAATAAAAACGCGATGATTAGGCCTACCATTGAGACCGATTTCTGCTTGACCGCGCCCAACGGCGCGGGAGGAATTAAGTCTAAGTAAGCGTCTAAGAAATGACTTGATAAAGTGATGATTGAAGTGACTCCATTACTTCTAAAAGGTAGAACCGACAAAAGAATGCCTTTTTAAAAATGTACTTATGCATACTTGATAGTTAGATATGTTTTTATTTTACTCAATGTAGGGGAGGGGGCCCACCATCATATTCCTGAACCCGGGCCCATATGTACCTTGCTACGCCACTGAGTTGAGTGTAATGTCACTAAACCTCATGAAAGGTAGTACCCGCACTGGAATGCCATAGCCATATTGTAGATGGACATGCAGGATGAATCGATTTTTTTAAAATTTTTTTTCTATTCAAACTACGGGAATCGGGCCCACCATTATATTTTTGAACCCAGGTCCAGGGGTATCTTGCTGGATACATCCTACGCTATTTGCCAGCTGCAGTAAGTGTGCACCTGTGCTCGTATGTGTGTGTGTGCTGTTAATGAGACGAAACATGTGCCCAATGGCTGGTATCCAAATGGTAAAGAAACAGAAAAGTGCTGGATGATTATGACGAATGTTATTTATTCCGGGTGGGAATCTAACTCGCTCATAAATGCTGTATTGTCCTGCATTCAGTAGGTCTAGACCTAAATGAATGGGGTAATGATGTAAATGATGGTCATGTGTTTCTGCCAGTACAGCAACCTGAAATCATTTGCAAGACAAAAACATAGAACGCTTATAAATCGGACAAACCCCTTTTTGGGTCCTTCTTGAGCTTGTGGCTTCGTATATACTCGACTTTCTATTAAATTTTAAAACCCTTTACTCATAGTTCTTCAAGAACTGTGAACTTTCTTTTAGAAGAGCGACTTGCTGATCAATTGGGCATGTAGGTGTCTTTAGATCATTAGTCCTCGTTGATATAAAACTGCGTAGGCTTACTCAAGAGTGCGCTCTGGACTCAAATAATAAGGATGAGATCAGTGTCACATTTTAGGCAGAGCAAACTGTGACTCCGGCCAGGGCTTCTTATCTTATTTAATATTATATCCTAAATTCCAGAATTTCCTTTCTTTTTTTTTAAAAAAAAAAGCCTAATTATGCCCTACGCGATATATCATATATGTGCTAGTCGTGAATGTTGGTTTTTCTGTGTAATTTAGGCCTTTCGTTCAATCATGCTTGAAGGACTAGGGTCTACTGTCTTAGGAGCAAATAGTACTTGTACGAATTTGTCTTAGCTTATGAAATACAATTGTGCCTTTAGACTATCATTGTTTATAAAATTTACACATTTTACTTAATTTATTTAATCTATATATTTCAGGGAATGGCTGTCAATGGGTTTGTAAACACAGTAATTTCAACAATAGAGAAACGCTATGAAATATCCAGCACTGAATCTGGGCTGATTGCCAGTTGTTATGATATTGTATTCGTTCTACTAGTAATACCGGTTTCCTATTTTGGCGGCCATGGACACAAACCAAGATATTTAGGTAGACATCAGACTAGTTTACTTTTCAAATTCAGTAATAGTTTTAAACAAATATAAAGACAGATTTTGAATCTAGACTACACCTTTACTCTCTTAATCGGTCATTCCAGTCATTATGGCTGCCTTGTCATGCGGTTTGCGCGCTGGACTGTTGTTCAGACTTATCGATGGTCCCGGGTTCAAATCCTGCCCGCTCCCATCCCCCGTCATCCTCCTGGAGGTTTGGACTAGGAAGTAATTATCTTCAACTCTGAAGGAACATCCGAAATAAGTAAAACATTTTACAACATTATACCCCATGATCCTAGTCAAGATCTATGACTATAGTTCTAACATATTTTTGGTTCAGGTCCCAAATTAATCATTATCATGTGATGCCCAGATGCAGGACTAGGCTCTTTAAAACAAAGTAAAGTACCCTTTTCAGATCTTGCTATCTATATGGCAGATGTTGTAAATGGTCACCTGTTTCTATGGCTGACGGTTAACGAGGCTGTCATGCGGCCAGCACAATGATCAACCACATTTACTTTATTAACTAAATATAAAGACTATCTAATAAACTATTATTAAATTGTAAATATTATGGTATTACTTTACTTATAATTTATAAAATAAAAACAAAACAAGTCTTGTTAGAATAGACTACATTTTAGTAAAAATGTAGGTCATATTTTGACTTAACAATGAATTAATATTAATTGTAACATTGTAAATATATTTTAAAGTTTTAGGAGTCATGTAAAAATAAATACATCTGTTTTATTATTTAAAAAAAAAATTTTTGTTTGTTTATTGCAGGCATCAGCATTCTTATTTTAGGAATCGGCTCATTTGTGTTTGCTTTGCCTCACTTTATATCTGGGAGTTACATCGTGGACAATGCAGATGACACTGTATGTAAACTTATGTCTAACAACTCTCATGGCTGTGCCAGCAGTGCTGCATCAAGTTTGTCTAACTACAAGTATTTTTTCTTCTTGGGGCAAGGTCTTCACGGAGCTGGGGCAACTGCTTTGTATACACTGGGTGTGACTTACATCGATGAGAATGTTCCTCAGAGAGTGTCTTCATTTTATAATGGTTAGCTCAGAATATATTTCTAGTTATCACAACAACAAAAAATAAACACACAAAAGGCGATTACAGGAAACTTGATAAATACTATTTTTATGAAAGAAATAAAAACACTTCTCATATAGTTTGCCCTTACCTGCAGCCCTTTTGGCTTATGGGCAACAAACAACTGATCTCCATATTTTCTAACCTAAGCTTCCTTTTCATCTTGTTCGATGGGAAACCAAACTATATGGTGACCACTTCTAGTTAATGTTGCAGATATTTCTCTTTCTCTTGTCCTATACGAGTTCTACTTCAGTTTTTGTCTTGTGATTCTAGTTGGCAAAACTTCTACAAGGAGAGCTCAATCCAGACCAGTTCTCTTTCTGATTTCTTCCTCTGCAGAAACTTGGCTGCAGGAGATCGCTGTTGCTAATGGTGTCAGAAGAAGATGTGAAGATTTCTTAAGAGGAAGCTGTTTGCACTTTTCAGTTTATGTCATCTATAACTTCAGTCCTTCAGCCTCCAGGTTTCTGCTCCACATAGTGAAATAGCTTTAACATTACAAACATTTTTATTCTAGTAATTCAATATTAATATAACTATTTTGAAAAGTAAAAAAAATCAAAATAAGTCTTTAGTTTTAATTTAAGTTTGTATGCTTTGTCAACAGGTATTTTTTACACTGGGGCTATTATTGGACCAGCCATTGGATATATGGTTGGGGCTGAGTTTCTTAACATCTACACAGAGGTGACAGTTGACCCAACTACGTAATATATATTCTTTTCTTTTTATTTACAGTATAGTATTGTACATTTAAGATAACTTTTTCAAATAATGTAGGATTATATTTTATTTTTAATTGAGTAGAAACATTCAAAATAGTTTTTAATCTCATCTTTATTTAATATTCATAGAGTATTTATAGCTTCAGTGGTATTCTCCTGGAACTTGATAATGTTCAATTCTTTTCACAGGCTTGGCTTAGATACTAGCAACCCTAAATGGGTCGGAGCCTGGTGGATAGGCTTTTTGATCAGTGGTGTATTCGGTGTGCTGTTGTCACTCCCATTGCTGGCCTATCCATCGTCACTGCCAGGTAGCTAGATCTTGTTTGCTTATTGTCTCAAATGCTTATACAATTACTTTAATAATGCTGTTTAGTAAATCTTTTTGTCAATTCTTATTGTATGATGTTTTTTTTTTCTGGCATTGTGCCAAACTGCGCTGTTTTCTAACCCTATTTTGAGGAACTCAAGTGGAGTGAGTGTTGTAGCTGATTAGTAAAGCAATATAATGCTGATTTCAAGACTTATTTTAAACAGCTGATATCTATTGGCATTATGTTAATATTATAACAGTCACTGCTCACTTGTTTTTTGTATAACAACCACAGTCCTGAAATTTAGACTAGTTACTATTCCCAGATTTTAAAAGTCACATCTAATTCTTAAGAAAGAGAGGAAAGAAAAACTGTTTCTTTTTTTTTATACAAACCTTTTTTTTTATTATTATAATACTAAAAAGCTTGTTTGTTAAAAATGTTTTTCATAAGGATAATAAAGTTATTTTTCCCCCTATTATTCTATATATTTGCATTCTTTAAAGCTAAACAATTTCTTTTGATGTAGTATTTATTTCTCTTATCTGCTTTAAAGACACCTTCATGTTACAATTAGATTTAAACTATGCAATACTAAAGATATTAATGTTTTTTTAGACCTTCAAATGTTACATATTATTCTGCTTGTGTCAAAAAAACCACCTAGTTTCACTTATTTGTGCATTCAGGTTCCAAGAAGTATGCACTAGAGAGAGGCAAAGAAGCACAGGCTATGAAAAGTACAGATGTCACCGGGAAAAGTTTGGGTTTAAAAGATTGTCTGCTGTCCATAAAACTTTTGCTCACAAACATTCCATTCATGTTTATCAATTTGGCAGCTGCTGCAGACGGTGAGTTGAATGTATGGGTAATAAAAAAAAAAAATTTTTTTTAGGGTGTTCAATTTCAGAGACCACCAATGAACCGCAAAGGCATTGTGGGTATCTTATCTTATCTTATATAATACAGACGTTACTTCAAAAAAGAAGATGATGACGTCCTACGCGTCATGCATTTAGTCATGCAAATTAACCAATGACTTAAATTCTGCCAAGTCACTGGTTTTCCTGGCTAGCTCAGGCAACCCATTCCATGCTCTAATAGCACTAGGGAAGAAGGAGTATTTGTACAAATTTGTCCTAGCATATGGGACAAGGAATGTGCCTTTATCTTTGTGTCTTTCAGAGTATTTTATTAAATTTTGTTTTTGTATTTGAAGATTATGGTTCAGTGTTTTATTTATAATTGCTACTTTACTTTTGAGTCTTCTGTCCTGAAGGCTTTCTAAATTTAGTGATTTTACTATAGGTGTTACTCTAGTCAAATGTGAATAGTCATTTGTTATGAATCTCACTGCTCTATTTTGTGTCTGTTCCAGTTTCTTAATGTTTTCTTGAGTTGAGGGGTCCTAAACGGAGGATGCATATTCTATTATTGGCCTAACCAAGGTTAAATAACATTTTAGTTTTATGTTCTTATTTGATTTATAGAAATTTCTTTTAATAAATCCTAATGCTTTGTTTGATTTTTCGATAGTTTCATCAATATGTGGATTGCATGACAGTTTTTCATTTATTATAACACCTAGGTATTTTGCGTTTTTAGTCTGTGTTACTGGTTTGCCATGAATAAGATAAGTGGAATTAATTTGTTTTTAATTTTTTGTTACTCTTAACAACTGACATTTTTCTGGGTGGAAAGACATGCTCCAATTTGATTCCCATTTCTGTAATTCATCTAATTCTCTTTGTAAAATTTCTGTGTCTTGTGTTGTTTTATTGTTCTATATATTATGCAATCGTCTGCAAATAATCTGACTTTTGTTCCTGAAGTAATGCAATTTGGTAAATCATTTATGTAAATTAAAAATAGTAGTGGACCCAAGACTGTTCCTTGAGGTACACCTGAGTTTACTGTTATCGGTGTTGATTTAGAGCCATTTATTATTACAGTTTGTTCTCTCCATATCAGAAAATCTTTAATCCACTGATGCAGTGGACCATTAATGCCAAAATATTTTAATTTTTTAAGCAAACTATGGTGGTGAACTTTGTCAAAAGCCTTAGAAAAATCTAGTAAGATAGCATCTATTTGTTTTCTATTATCTAAACCTTTAGAAAAATCCTCAATTAGTCCTATTAGTTGTGTTTCACATGATCTATATTTCCTAAAGCCATGTTGGTATGGTGTGAGGACATTATGTTAGTCTAAGTGGTTTATGATGTTGCTACATATTATGTGTTCTAGGATTTTTACATGTGATGCTGGTAAGTGATACTGGTCTGTAGCTTCCTGGGTCAGATTTTTCTCCTTTTTTAAATAGGGGGGTGACATTAGCTTCTTTCCAGTCCTTTGGTACTCTGCCCTGGTTAAGTGAAGCCTGAAAAGGTATTTTGAACACTGGGGCTAGCTCATTGCTTAGTTCTTTGAGTAATCTAACTGGAATACCATCAGGTCCAGACGCTTTATTTGGTTTGGTGTTGGCTAATAGTTTTTGAATTCCATTTTCTTGTACTACTATATCTTCTATGTTGTCTACTTGGTTCAAATTCAGTAATATGTCTTTGTCTCCTGGGGCTGAGAATGCTGATGCAAAGTATTTGTTTAGGATGTTTGCTTTAGTTTCATTATCATTATGTATTATGTTATGTTCATCTTTTAATGGCGATATGCCTGTTGTTTTCATTTTCTTAGACTTAATGTATGACCATAGGTTTTTGTTGTTATCTTTAGATATTACATTGTTTATGTATTCACTCTGCAGCTGTCTGTTTACTTTTTGGGTTAAGTGTTTAATTTTTATATACTTTTTGTAAAACTCTTTCTGCCTTAGTTTCTTTAAATTTTCTATATAAGTTTTCCTTCTGTTTACAAAGCTTCTTTAGTCTATTATTAAACCAGCATTTATTTATTTTGTTTGATGTGTAGTTAGTTGGTATATGATTTTCTATAATGCTTTTAAGATGGTTTTTAATGAAATTCCAGAGGTCATCGACTGATTGGTTAATGTCTTTTTCTAATAAGAATGTTTGTTGAAAGTTTAATGCAGCTTGGTGTAGTTGTGTTAGGTTACATTTATTCCAGAGTAAGATTTTTCTTTTGGGTTTTGAATTGGCTACTGCTTTTATCTGACTGTGTATTTTTATGATCTCATGGTCTGATAGACCAGGGATAATATCATAATCAACTACTAATCCAGGTCTGTTGGTTATGAGTTTGACTAGTCACTGTTAAGACACAGTGAAACTATTTAACAACTAAACTCTGTATATTCATTTAAGCAAGTTTATTTCCTGCATTTTCAACCATAAAGAAAATATTTGCAAATAAAGATTCACCTTCACCTATCACTTAGTCTGTTGAACTGTTGGGGAACCACACATGATCTGTCGACCATCTTTCTCCATTCCTCTCGTTCTTTTGCCTTGAATAGAATCTCTTTCAGACTGGCCTGTCCATTATTTTTTATGTTGTCTTCACATCACTTTCCACTTCTTCTTCATTTTCCTGGTACTTTTTCCTGAAGAAAGGTATTTGCAAGCCCTGCAAGGACCTTGTGATTTGTTGTTGTTTTTTTTTTCAACTGTGGTCTAAAGGTCATTGTTGGCCCAATTGCTGCTATGATCTTGTTTCTAATCTTTTCATTTGTGATATGGTCTTTGTAGGTGATACCTAGTATCCTTCTATTGCATCTCTATATTATAAAGTACAAAATCTTAAAACTCTTTTTAAAATTTGTGACATTCCTTCAAAAACTAAAATTATTTATATCCTATCCCAAACCTCCTGTAGGATGGCAGAATATTGGAGCAGACAGGGTATTGGAGCAGCCATGGTTCAAACTAGGGACCCTTGAGATAACAGTTTGAAGTACATACCACATTACCAGCTAGCCCTCCTTTTCTTTACTTGTTTATAGCCAGAAGAAATTATGCTTTAGGTAAAGGGGGGGGAGGAATTCAGAAATAAGTCTATTACATCTTTTTATGTCTTTGGAGATAATCTTCTCCCTTTGCAATGTCTCATGCAAATAAAGAGGCCTATCCTGATACACAGCTGTGGTCACAGGTTGTCCATCTGTAATCACCAAGCACTGTTTCACTTGAACCCTTCTTTCTACTTTGGTATGTATGCCATTTGAAATCCAGGACCTTCCTTTATGCTTGCTCTCCATGTGGATCTATCCAGTGGCACTTTTTTCCTACTGTTAGTGTTGATTTTGGAGAAAATATGAAGAGCATACATTAGTATACCTTAAAAGTAGACAATCAGCGCTCTCCTGCCTTCTATCAGATCACCATACAGAATGTCTTACGGGAATTGATCTTGTGGCATTCTGTGAACATGACTAAAACAGGCAAGATGTTTGCTGCTGATAAAATTAGCTATTATTTCATAGTTATATTCCAATTTTTTTTTATGCATTCACTCATTTTTACAAATAACATTAGGTTACTGAAAAAGCTTCATATGTCTACTCATTGTGTTTAATATACAGGTGTGCTAGTGGCAGGCTTTTCCACTTTCATGCCTAAGTTTATAGAGTACCAGTTTGGGGTTTCTGCAGGAACAGCTGCTTTATATGTAGGTAAGTGAACTAATTTTGGTAGCTGTTTATGATATTGCTTAAAAAAACAACAACTATAATACTTATACTAAAACTATATGTATATCCTATTTAGTCAACAATTACACAATAACATGACTATTTCTTATGATTTGTCACAAGCTTTTCATAATAGTTTTACTTAAGGTTAATCTAAGTATATTACATAAAATTAAGATTTTAATATTTTTTTTTTAACTTTTAGGTTTAGCCGTTGTTCCAGCTGGAGGTGGAGCCACTTTTGCTGGTGGTTTCATTGTTCGACTATTTAATCTGAAAGTGAGGGGTATCCTTCGTCTGTGCACTATTATGTCCTTTGTTCTGTTTGCTTTGGCTTTTTCCCTTCTAATGGAGTGTGACACTGGACCATTTGCTGGTGTGACACTTTCCTACGGACAGACAGATGTCAGGTACTTTGAATAAATTAAAGATAAATTAAATTGTTTGCCATATAGGGTTTAGTTGAATGTGGAAAAAAAACTTTTCAACTATTGCACTTGCATATCATGAGAGAAAACATCATAATTTAATTTATATATAGAGAGAGAATTATTTTAGAGAGTATTATTTTAGAAAATGGGAAGATTTCCTCATAGCTTTCAGGAGTGTAGAATTGTTTGGTGCACGTTTACAATATGTAGAGTATAGTAAAAGTTCTCCTTTCAGACCTTGCAATCTATAGGGTGGAGGATGTCTGTTTCTGTGGCCAAGAGTTAATGAGCAGGGTGTTATGTGGCCCGCACAATGACCAACTGCCTTTACTTTTAATGACTTAAGTAAGATACCCATTAGAGTTGGGTGGACTTAGAAGTGCCATAAAAATCTCAAAATTCAAAATCCCAGTATTCACCAAGATTGAAACCCTGGACTCCAGGTTTGGAATCCAAGCTCTTAACCACTCAGCCACAGCACCCCATTTTAATAGATTAAGTAAAATCAAATCATTGTGCTGGCCATTTTTAATCTAACCAATTGGCAATGTAAAGCAGTATACTCTACTCCTCTTGTTGTTTAAGTATTTGAACTTTACTTTTAATTAATTAAAGATGTGTTAGCTGAACCCTTAATGCTGGGTAGACTAAGTAACACATCTCCCTAAATTTAAACCCCCAAAAAAATGTTTATCATGATTTGAACCTAGGTTTAGGTGCCAACTGCCTTAACGTTTGACCACCGTTTTCCACATTATTTATAGGCTTTTTGGTTTTCTAGTTGAACTGTTTGTTTTACAGGCTGTCCACTAAGTTCAGGTTAGTTATCAGGCTGAGAATGTCCATCAAATATTTTGTTAACATTAGTTAAGTGTTAGCACCAGTAATATGTGCCACTTTGCTCACCCTCATGACATTTTAACAACTGTGTCTCACTAATATAGTTATGTTCTGTGTCAACCCCATAAATTACAATGAATGTGCAAAACGTAGTATATAATAGTGTCAACCACTGGTCAAAGAATGTGCATCCAGTTAGTTGTTGCAGACTCTCCCTCCCCTACCTCAAT
The DNA here is from genome assembly GCA_030265305.1 of Biomphalaria pfeifferi. Classification (NCBI taxonomy): domain Eukaryota; kingdom Metazoa; phylum Mollusca; class Gastropoda; family Planorbidae; genus Biomphalaria; species Biomphalaria pfeifferi. The sequence goes on along the minus strand of JASAOG010000082.1, from coordinate 2,224,239 downwards.
TTAAATGAATGTGAAATTATACCAAGTAGAGCCCTGTAGCTGTTTTATAGATTTATAACATGAAAAACAAAAATACTACTAACAGCAGCACCTTTTTAGGGGGTATCTTGCTGGGATTAACTGGGTTAATCATTAACATTGTATTATTAGTTCTGTTGTAATAACTCTCTGTGTAAGTTTGGTATGCTGCATGATTTGTTAAAATAGTCTATAAGACAAACAAAATAGAAGTAATGAAAGTCTGGGGAACCAAACCCAAGTAAAAGTTTTTTATCATGTTGTTTTGTAAAAAAATTGTAAAAATAAAACTTAGGGTTTAAAATATAGGCTTAGATTTTGGTTGGTTTTTCTTTTTCGAATTTTTTTTTACATAATAGTTTTTAAATTGTGCTATTAAAAAGAAAAAAAAACAATAATCTATTTATATATGTATAGTTACATGTATGTGCACTGTTTAGAATTGGCTTATTAAATAATCATCAGTATTGTTGTTAAATGTTTGTGTGAATACCTTATTTTGGGAACATATGTCAGCATTTTAAAATTTATTTTTATTCCGTCTTTGAAAATTACTTTGATGAATTATTTTCAAGCTAATATAGATGGCAGAAAATGTCCAATTACTGCTGTATACATATACATTTTTTAAAAGCTGAAACATATGCTATCACTAAACGTAAATCAGAAAAATACAAGGCTTTGCAAACATAAATCCAATGAATTTTAACCAAATCAACATTATTATTGCCAATAAAAACATTTTCAAATTTACTTAGGTATTTCTTGTTTCAGTAATGCTACATTCATGGGGAAAGCACTAAATAACACTTGCAATCAAAGATGTGGCTGTGCAGAAGAGGATTATTTCCCCATGTGTGGGCGAGATAATGTCATGTATTTTTCACCTTGTTATGCTGGATGTACTAGCTCTAGGCATGATGGGAAATCAAAGGTAAGGATTAAATACATTTTTTTTTTTCAAATTTCTCAAATGTTACTTCCAATTTGAAGATATTTACATCCTTGCACAAAGGTCCTGCAGGACAGGGGATGATAACAGTCGGGAGGGTTCAAACCCATGACCATCATGGCCATTGTGCATACCACACAACCAAGCAGCCTTCCATTATTGTGTTGGATGTTAATTTAAACTTACAATTCCAATTATTGTTGTTGTTTTTTTTTTTTTATATTTTTTTATAAACATTTTTCAAACTTCATTATCAGATAAAAGTTTGTGTGAAAAAAAAAAAGAAAGATCCCTTTTCAGATCTTGCCATCTATAGGGCAGATGATGTAAAGGTCATTTGTTTCTATAGTCCACAGTTAACTATGGTGTCATGTGGCCAGCACAATGATCAACCACCTTTACATTTCCCCACCTAATGTCAGGTATCCATTATTGCTGAGTGGACTCAGAGGTTTCCAAGGATTCTGAAATTGAAAATCCCAGTCTTCACTAGGATTCAAACTTGGAACACAGAGTTTGGAAGCCAAGCACTTTACCTCTAAGCCACCACCCCTTAACAGTTTGTTGGCTTTACCTAATTACATTACCAGATAACATCTTTTGGGCTTGCTGCTGTAAACTTTGTTCTGAGTTCACAAACAAAATATTTCAAACTATATCTTGACATTTATGAGTAAATAAATATCTGTTATTCAAAAAATTTAGCAATAAAAAATGTTAGTGCTTGATGTATATGATCAAATGTTTTTATGTAATTTGCATTTGTTTGTGTCAGTTTACTTCTTTACAAATAAATATGTTCTCCTGATGCAGAAAGAAATGTGTAGCTCTCAAAAAAGTTACAGGACACACATTTGAGACCGTATTAAAGTAGACCTGGATGGCTAAAAGAAAAATTAAATAGTCGCGTGTGGACAACAGCTTTGTCTGCCTCATGTGTTGCAAAATATGAAGGTCATAACTGGGTTAACGTGTTCATATGAAATACTGTATACATTCTTAATCTTTGGAATTGATGACAGTGCTTTACATATTTATTTATTAGATTTAGCATCCTGTCAATAAGTTTATTGTCCATGGTTTTCTTTATTAGCATTTAGTAACACACCAAGCATCCTCTCATAGCTGATAGACAAAGTATTTGTTTAAAATATTTTCCAGGGTCTTGTCGCTTAATTTTTCCTAATTTTGTTTTTTTAGTATTCAACAGTTGGCAATTATTTGTTAGCCCCATTGTCATTGGGATGGTGGCACAATACCATTACTAAATGAATTTGAAAGAAACCTATTGTTTGTTTGGTTCCAGATGTACTACAACTGTAGCTGTGTCAACTATAATGTGACAGATGAGGACTGGGTGCGAGGGACTACCCATATGGGAGTGTTTGGTAAATGTGAATACAAGTGCCAGTGGCTTACAGTCTTCATGGTCCTCTTCACATTTATGATTGTCTTTGTCTTCATTACCTCTATGCCTTCTCTTACAGCCACACTGCGGTAAGTTGTTCTGCACCTTCACATGTACTTAACTTCTTGACATGTTCTATATGGTATGGTACATCTGAATTACTATTATCTTTTTTTAAATACATTCTGTTGAGATAATAAATATACCATCATAGTCTGTCCTGTTTTCACTGTTACAATAATGTAATATGATAAATATCCCTTTTGAAATTAATCACATCTCTTTTGATTTTCTTTGAGTTTAAACGACCGTCAATAGAATTAGTTTGAATAACCCTTTTTGCATTTGGACCTGCTATTTTTTATTGAGATTAACACTATTTTTTTTAGCTGTGTCCCTGACCATCAAAGATCTTTTGGATTAGGAATACAGTGGATAGTAGCCAGGTGTCTAGGTACTGTTATTTGTTTTTATATCTTTATGTATATCAATCCTATATCAAAATGCCTTTATAATTTTTATCCTTATTTTAATACTCATTATTTGTTTTCATTTCACTTAAGGTTCCATACCTGGACCAATACTGTTTGGCAAAATGTTTGACCTGGCTTGTCTTGTGTGGCAGAAACGCTGTGATGGAGAGGGGTCATGTTTCTTTTATGACAATCACAATATGAGCATCAATTTGATGGTTCTGGCACTTGTCTTCTCCTTGATTGCAGCTTTGACATTTTTAATTGCTCTGTGTTTCTATAAGGTTGGTAATATTCAGCACAATGGCACTTCTGAATACGCAATAGCAGACTGCCTAACTTTAAGTAAAATGTGTATTTAGATTTATACTGAACAAAATAGTACTTTGTTTTTTTATGGCATATTTTAAGTATACATGAAGACCATCAGTATTACACATTTGAACATTGGGCATTTAATTGTAAGACAATCCAGATTTATAAAAATAATTCAAATAGAATTGAGCAAACTTCATCCTCTAAAGTGGCTAGCAACTTTCAATTACTAGTGTTCTTTTTACTGCTTAATAGGGGAAATAACTTAAAATTACAGCTATTCTTTGATATCCCTTGTTACTCTTCACATGTAAAGGTATTTTATGTTGGGCCGAGACCATTCATTATAGAAGGCCTCAACATTGACCTGCAACGTCACAACCTGTTAGCAGTTTAAACCAATTGCTCATTGCCTTGTCACACAGACTTGGGACATGGCTACAAGCTATTGGTCTAAGCTGCCCACAGGTTGTGATTTTGCAGGTCAGTGTTCAGGCCTTCTAAAATAAATGGTCTTGGTTGGACACATTGTTTTATTTATTTTATAAAAACATTTGGTCAGAATACTGTCTTTCTCTATGAAGACCTTCTCTGACAGTAATTGTTTTTTTGTTGTTGTTGACATCCTGCAGCGATTTCAATTGTAAATTTTCATGTAAAAGAGTTTTAAATGTTTAACTATGCCAAAGAAAAGATAGATATAGGAAGTGAAAGTCTTTACAGCAGATCATTTTGTATGGTGTGTGCTTGATTATGAGAATTGGTGTTTTCAGCCAGCCAGTCCATTTCCATGTTCCTTATTGTTTTATATAAGTTTTGTTTGTATTTTTCTAGGTGAAGAGTGATGAGGTTACAGTTGAAGTAAAGGGCAGCAGTAAGGAAGACAAATCAAAAGAGGGCATAAATTTACAAGATTTATCTTTACATAAAGATACTGGGGTATCATTAAAGGACAGTGACTTTATTTATCAAACCAATCATTCAAGACCTGAACATGATTCCAGATAACAGTTCCTCAACTATATATTGAATTGAATACTGAACCAAAACTTGTTATTTTATATACTTTTTGACCTAAACTTATCTGTAAATATTTTGTTTTTTCTTTATTTGAATTTTTAACCATTATTGCACTTGAAGCTAATAGTGTTTACAAAAAATTTTTCTTAAAAAATAAATTTAATACTTAACACAGCTCAGAGTAATTTAAACTTGTTGAGTTTAGCAGTAACATAATTTTGACCAATTTAAAACTAGGACAGTGTTTCCTATGTTATCACTATGTTTAAATACTTAACACAAACAAAAATCAAGGCAGCATATCACTATGAGATTATGTTTTTGTAAATTTATTTTGAATACCCTTTTAAAAAAAAGGTCTGAACTGAAAGCTCAATTACAGGAACAAACATTGCTTTTTAGTTTCCTAAAATGATGTGTTACTGTTTTGTTTTTTCACGTCTATGCTCTAATTTTTATATTTATTTGGAAGAAACAAAAAAAAGTAGCCTCCGTATTTATTTGGATTTCCCTAAAACTATGCAGAATAATAGCAGACTATATAGGCAAGTGAACAATACCCTTTCAAATAGCATTTTGTTCTATTTTTAGTATTAATAGTTCTTAGTCTTGCTTTTATTCTCTGAGACATTCAGGATCCAATGTGGATGACCATAGCATTCAGCTTTTGGACAAAATGTACTAGGCACTTAGTAAACTTTGCTCAAATAACCGAAGCCTTTTTTTTCCCACCAAATTATTCATGTGACTGCAAAGCTACAGTTGTTAGTCTATTGTTTTTATATTATTTTATTTTTAATAAATTGTTGATTTGACACCATGGCAAAGATACATATATGTAGCTCATTGTTTCAATCTAAGTTGTTTTTTAAGACTTGTATTTTGCTTTAATTTTTCATGGTTGACAAGGTCACTAAAAGCTGGCTTGACCATCCACATTGCCATCATTAATCTGGATTAAATTAAATTTGGGGTTTTCATGTAGGTGTGGGCTATTATGAAAAAAATAATTTACTTTTATGATTTAAACTTGTTGACTTTTTTTTTTAAGGGACATTGCAATAATTTTATTAGTAAAATGGATAGAATGATGATTCCTTGGTTCCAATCATTTCTACTCATTTATTTATTAAAAAAGTATTTTATAAAAATACTTGCGGGCTGCTTCTTAAAAATTCACATTCATTTTTGTTAGTAATCATAAGGTTGGTTTTTTTTATGTATAGAGACTTCAAAATATTATATACATTTTTCACAGTCAGTTTTGTAAAATTTACAATGTTTTACATGTTTCAAATGTTTCTTCAGAGTTAAAAATAATCTACTTCTTAGTCCAAACCTTATTCGAGATGATGACGACCAGGCAAACAATTACTTATAAAAGGTTTGGTCAATACTCAAGTTTAAAATGTTAAGGAAGCAGTGTTAAGAGCACAAAAAAAGCTATACTTCTAAATAAAGAAAATTTGTTTGTTTATTTAAGTGCTAAAAGGAGAATTTAGAAATCATTTGAGATCATTATTTAGAGGGGATTTTTTTTGTTCTTACAATGCTTAAAGCAGAATTTAGAAAAAACATAACTTTTTAGTATGTTTCAAAAATAAACACATAGGCCTACTTAACTAAACACTGGTAGAGCAATGTTTAGAAAATCAAACCTCTGGAGATGCAATGTTTAGAAAATCAAACCTCTGGAGATGCAATGTTTAGAAAATCAAGCCTCTGGAGATGCAATGTTTAAAAAATCAAACCTCTGGAGATATAATGTTTTAAAAATTCTGAGATGTAATGTTTAGAAATGTAACACAGGCAGCAACTGTGTGACTTTTAAGCAGTGTGATTAACATTTTTTTTTTGGGGTCAGACTAAATCAGTTGTCAATTATTCATAAATATTATTTATTTATACATCAATAAATGGTTCAAAGATATTTCAGTGAAGAAACTTCTAGTAGAATAAATATTTAATGTGGTGCCAGTAATAAGTATTCTTAGTGGAGACAAGACTTCACAGCCATCTTCGGGTTAATGGGAAATGAGATTGTTCTCATATTTGACCACAAAGGAGGAGCTTATTATAATTTTTATTAATTTAGTTTTAAAAAAAAACAAAAAAAAAACCTTTCAGACCATGCAGTCTATAGAGCAAATGATATAAAGGTCATCTGTTTCTGTGGCTTAAGGTTAACAAAGGTATCATGTGGTCAGCACAATGACCAACCACCTTTACCTTTCCCCAACTTATGTCAGGTACCCATTAAAACTGGGTAGAGATGCCCTTAAAACCCCAAAATTAAGAATCCCAAGATTCTATCCCGGAACCCTCCAGTTTGAAAGTCAATGGCTTTACAACTTAGCCACAGTGCCTCATTAATTATAATAATATGTAAAATAAAAACCTAATTTTGTAGAATTGATAATCCTCAAATTTCAAAATGAAAACTTAACATTTTCAGTTGGTTTTGTTGTTATAAGTGATTTATGAGTTGATGTGTTAGCTTACCAGACTCTGGATAGAACAGACTGGTAGGCTATTTATCAGCATGGCTTAATATTTTTTAAAATTGTGCAATTGTTGTTTCATTTAAAATAATATAAATATTATTACAGTTTTGTGATCATATGGTAAATTTAGAATTTGTTTCCTGGAGTTTTTTTAAACCATATCGTTTTAATTATTGTTAGTTTAGTTATGGTTAGCAGTTGTTTAAGTAGTCTTTTTAATATATTACTGTTTCTTTCATTCTTAATTTGTGTTTAAATATGATATATATTTGTTTCAAACGTGTAATATATTTTGTGTCAAAATCATTGAATGTGATGCTCAATATGTAAATTATTTTTCTTGGATATCATGATTACACTATGCAAAAAAAAAAAGGAGTTTGTGTACATAGTTATTATTTATTAAAATATTAAAATAAATAATGTGTTCTTTTGTTAAAGCTTTTTGTTTTTACTTTTAATAACTTGTGCAAACAAACTATGTATCATATATGCTATACATTGGTGCCTTTCCATTACCTTACCTTTACCTATCCCTTAATCTGTTGAAGTGTTTGGGCACCATGCAAGATTCGTCGACAGTCTTTCTCCATTCCTGTCTTTTGACTTAGAACCTCTTTCAATGTCATGCCCATCCATTCTTTTATGTTGTCCTCCCATCGCTTTCTTTGTCAGCCTCTTCTTCTGTTTCCTGGTACTGTTCCCTTAAGGAAGGTCTTTGGCCATAGATTTTTAGCTTGTGTTTTTTTTATGATAGTTAGCTGGTCATCATGGGGTCCAATCGCTGCAGTAACCCCTTCTCTAATCTCTTGGTTTGTGATGCGGTCTTTGAATGTAATACCTAGGATCCTTCTGTAGCATCTCAATTTCATTGCAAGTATCCTCCTCTATAGCTCTGCAGCCACCGTCCAAGACTCACAAGCATATAAAAATGTGGCCATGACCAGGGAGCGCATCAGTCTGATTTTGGTGCCGAGGGCTAAGCCTTTGTCTTTCCATATTATTTTAAGTTTTGAAAGGGGTGCTATGGACTGTGCCATTTGGGCCAGTAGATCAGGTTTCGTTCCTTTATCTGAGACAATAACTCCGAGGTATTTGATTAACATCAGCTAAAAACAAGGCTTTCTATATCTAGTATTAATCAACTGTGTAATACGCATTTGAGAACCTTCAACTGAAGAAAACAACAAAAATTAGAACAGTTTTTAAAAAAATGAATATTCATATTGACTAGTGTAACACCATTTATTAAAATCACTAAATTTAGAGACACTTCAGGATAGAAGACTAAAAAGTAAAGTAGCAATAATAGGGCCTACATAAAACTCTAAACCATAATAATAATAATGGCAATGTCTTCGAGTCCGAAATTAAAGGTGAGTGTTTTACATAACTACGTAAACCCAGCTGTGACCTGCATATTTTCCCTCAAAACCTGCAGACAATGGCCGCTTGCTTTCTTAATGTTGTTAACCACCAAACTATAGCTTACAAATACAAAAACAAAGCCTAATTAAATATTCAGAAAGACGCAAAGATAAAGCACAATTTTTATTCCATAGGACTAATTCCTACAATACAATTCATATTTCACTAATGCTATTAAAGCTTGGAAAAGGTTGCCTGAATCAGCCGGGAAAACATTAAGCAGAGTTTACGTCTTTACTTAACATCCAAGACTATATTAACACTTCAATATGCCTAGGACGTAATTATTATCTGTTAATTAAAGAAGGAACGTCTGTAATTTTTAAGATAAGAATTTCGCATAACAACTGTGCTGTTTTCCGTCTCCCCCTTTTTTAAAATGTATTTTCCTGAAGTGAGACTATGGACGACTTCGTGTAAAATAGAAATCGTTATCGCTATACTACTTAATGGGGTCCGTGGGGTGCAGGTAGGGCAACCAAACAAAAGTTACGAAGGGAAAGAAGGCTTGAATAGGCTTCTTGAATAAAAGGATCATGGGTGTAAAAATTTATGTTTAGATAAATTCAGGGCACGTATCCCGTATGGGGACAAGCATTAGCCAAAAGCAGTCTTTTTTATCTGAGCTGAAATGTGGTCGACGTAACAGAGGTGCCACCCAGAAACACTTTAGAGGACAGACGTAGACAGCGAAAAGAAAGTCTAAATCGACCACCAGTGGACAATGGTTACGCCTGCGCTAGATATGGCAAAATATGTAGGCCGCTGCTGGGTCAGCGTAGCCACGGGAAATAGTGTATTCCTCATTAATCTTCGGACTCGAAGACAAGCCTTATTATTATTATTATTACATAAATCAAATAAAAACTTAATGTTCTAGTGACTTAAGTTCTTTCTTAGCTGTACATCTATCAATCAAATCTATTGAATGACTAAATTTTTCATGAAACTTCTTTTTGCATCAATTGTGTAGATGTTAATCCCCTTTCCTGATGTGTAATCTTAAACAAGCCTTATTTTTAAATTGGCATAAGATTTCTTTACATGACTTTAGTAATTCTGCAAACTTTGGAATTCATGGTTTGTTAACTTACACTTAAAAGGTATAAAAATCTAGAAATTGAAAGCCACATCTTACAAGACGACCGATTCACAAGGTAGGTAGGCCTATTCTTCATCCTTCATCCTCTGTTTGGTAACCCTCAACTCAAGAAAACATTAAGAAACTGGAACAGACACAAAATAGAGCAGTGAGATTCATAACAAACGACTATTCACATTTGACTAGAGTAACACCTTTAGTAAAATAACTAAATTTAGAAAGCCTTCAGGATAGAAGACTTAAAAGTAAAGTAGCAATTATACATAAGACACTGAACCATAATCTTCAAACACAAATTCTAATAAAATACTCAGAAAGACACAAAGATAGAAGCGCATTCATCATACCACATGCTAGGACAAATTTGTACAAATGCTACTTCTTCCCAAGTGCTATTAGAGCATGGAATGGGTTGTCTGAGCTAGACAGAAAAACCAGTGACTTAGCAGAATTTAGGTCTTAGGTTAATATATGCATTAGTTTCTTTTTTCGCACCATGCGTACCCTGAACATGCTTAGCTTGTTGAATGCGCGCACCTCAAAGACTGATCTAAACTTTGCATGCGAGATATTAAAATAATTTTGTCAAAAAATAAACATAATTTCACAAATTTGACTTTTGTCAAGTAAGTACAACCTAAGTAGATCCATATGACTAACAGACACATTTACATATGCACCGTCAAACGGAAGTAAATCTACAATTTAAACAGTCATAAATTATGTTCAAATAATTAAGATCTCAAACAGTAGATCTAGATGATCGATCAGCTAGATCTAAATCTATCTAGGCTACTACCAACACAAGTAATAGACTAGATGTAGATTGTAGTTCTAGATCCAGATTAGTTCCTGGTATGACTTTTTACCAGCCAATGTTTTAGACAAAATTGTGCTAGATCGATTGGATTGATAATACAAATACAAAACGACGCCCTAATAAAATAAAAGCCTATTATTTATTCAACATTCGTGTAAGTGTCCCTTCTTTCCTAGTGCCATTAGAGAATGGGATGGGTTGCCTGAATCAGCCATGAAAACATGCACAACTACAGAAACGTAAGGATGCTGTGCATAGGACGTTATCATTTCTTTTGAAGGAACGTCTGTAATATATAATATAAGATGATTATTCGTCAAGAATAATTAGCTCCGTTATAGGCTACAGCGATACTGAAAATAGTGTTCTTGGATAGTCATTTAATTATAGAAAAATAGGTAATGAACTAAAAGGGTTGCATGTTCAAATTTGTAATGCTTCCAGCACTTCGGATGCAAAAAATCAGGAAAGACCTAGGAATTAGCTACATTTACTGTATACTCTCCAGTAAATGTCTTAGGAATTAGACATTATAGGTAACTAGTCTTAAGTAATGTGTCGAACATAATAAGAAAGACTTTTAAATAAAACGCATTGATGCCCTATGAAGAATATATATAGTTGTAAGTAATTTGTAAATAATTCTTCCCAAGCTTTATTTTAAAATTGCGAATCAGAATTCACAAATTTCCTCATGTGATTTTTAATAAACCTTCTAGAGACTTGTATCAAGGAAAGAGTATAGAAGGATTTAGATCACTAGCTGATCTAGAACTTTGGAGGGGGGGTCGATTTTTTCCAAACGCCCAGTAAACCCTTACTCTAAGCGTTTTCGCCAAAGGTTGAGAAACACTGCTTTTATTTATTTTTAATTCTAATAAAATTTCTGATTTCTACAAATAAATTGGACCGCCCCCCGACACTCGAAAGTTTATGGTGGTGAGGGGGAATTGATATCGGCCAACTTATGAAGGGGGGGGGTGAAATAATCTAAAAATAGGTTGAAATATAAATAATTAGTATATTTTATTAACATAAGTATTAAATTCGTATACAAATTGTGGGATTTCTTTACTAAAATTCGTCCGCGACTCCCCCTTCGGAGAGGCGTCGGCCGAGTTGGAGGGGGGGGGGCAACCGCCCCTACCGCTCCCCTGGTTACGCCAGTGATACTAACACAACGTCTTTAAGTGTAGGCCCTATTTGAAAAATGTGCCATTTTTCTTTCCTATAAAGTGCATGTTTTATCCTATGTTTTACCCTATAACCTAGAGATTTTGCTTCACTTTATGTTTCATACTAAAGACTTAATGGATATACTAATTGCAATATTAATGTCACTGCAAATACACTGCAAAAAGACTTTCTTGCAAGCAAATAATAGCCCAATACTTTTAGGCCATGTAAACGACTCGACGTGAGCTGCTGCTTTCTAGATTGTATCTTATCTTATGAAATACAGACGTTATCTCAAAAAAAGATGATTACGTTCTACGTGGCTATACGCCTGTTCTGTATGGAGACTTGAGACTTTCTTTTCTAATCGCCATGTACAATGACATTTTTAACTAAGAGAACACGAAAGCAACTTTTCGAATTGGGTCTTTATCCGATCCAAAATAAGTCAATATATTTCCTCAACAAATTATTCAAACGAGTGAGGCTCGGTCACCTGGTATTTATTAATACAATCATGTCAGAGCAAGTACACTGGAAAACGGGAAAATCCATAGTTCTATATCTTTAAATAACATTTGTTCATAGCTAGATAGCTTATAAATCTGTGCTATTTTTAGCAATAGACTATATCATACATAAATAACATATTTAAACATATAGTTATATATATATAACATTTTGTATTACATTTCATCATAGGCAACATTATTTAAATTAGGCTACTAACATCATAGATTGTTACTGGAAAAGTTTAGATCTATACCAAATAATAATTTCCAGAACTTATGCTACTTCTTCATATTCACAAATAGATGCAGAGAATTTCCGATAGCCATATATAGTATAAATAGTTAAAAATTATTTATATTTATAAAAAGAAGTAAAAATTGGTATTGGACTAATAGTTATTGGAAATGTAAATTTTTAAATAAATATTTGTAACATTATTTATTTTTAAAAAGTTGTAAATAGACCTACTGATTAGATCAAACATTTTCAATGAAAGAATAAATAGTTTTTAAACAAATTTAGGCCCTAACCTAATGTGGGAAGCTTGGCAGAGGGGTTACTTCGTTATTAAACCTTTGAACGTCACTCAAACCCTGCGGGTGTTTCACCCGTTGCAGCCCCTTGCGCTACCTAACCACAGTTTTTTTTTTTCGACATGTATATGAAAATATATGTGTTATTGTTTATTCTGATTAAAAAGATTTACAAGGATTTTGGGTAAAAGTGTTTTTTTTCCAAACAGACTTTTAAAATATTGGGCCTAAAGAGAAAACTTCAAGTGACTGAGACTACTCACGAATATATACATAGAGACAGAGGTGCATGGGTGCCCGCAGAGTTTTTGTGCAGGGGGGTGCAAGTTGCCACCTATGACTCAAAGTCGTAGCTTCAACTTTTTTTTATTACAGAGAATATTAAAGAAAAGAACATGGCGACCCCTCGCCACTAGCGGATCCAGAATTTTGAAGTGGAGTTGGGCGATTTTTTTTCCAAACCCTAACCCTAACGGTTAGTAAACCCTAACCCTAAGCATAAACGTGCGAACAGCATATATATATATATATATATATATATATGTATATATACATGGGCGTAGCCAGGATTTTCCCCCCCGCCCGCGAAAAAATATATTTATATGTATGTATGTGTGTGTGTGTACATAATCTTTATTACATTCTGACCCATCATTCTTTCCTGGGGTTAGTGGGAAAATTGTAGACCCCACGCCATTGCCAGCAAGGGGGTCTGGGGGTGCGCTAGGAGCTCCCCCAGCGCGGGGCGTAGCCAAGCACTATTTCTGATATTGAAAGCCAACAAAATCTGAGGTATCTACAGTGCATTTTCCTGATATTTAAAAAGTTTTATTTCAAAAACCTAATGTGCTATTCTTACTGACTTAGATCCTCCCGCGCCGTTCGGCGCATTTGCCGTTAAGTGTTTCCACAAAAATCTGTCACTGGTAATGTCTGAAGCCTCTTCCCACCTGCTCTGAGGACCTCCACGAATGTGTGGCGCCAAGTTGTACTAGGATGTCAACTCTTCTTATGCCTAATTCATTTTGTCGGAGAACATGTCCCGCAAACCTCATGCGACGCTCTGTCACAATCTTACTATGGGGTCGACTCCCAGTTCGGCATAGGATTTCCTTGATTTACACTCGATCTCTATAACTGACTTCTAAAATCTGTTTTAGCCATCTTTGTTGAGCCACATTTAGTGTTTTTCAATTTCGGTAGATGACTATTCACTGCACTTTATTAATTGAGCCCCACCACTGGTAGAAATGTGTAACCTCTTTTGAATACGCTCTTAGAATTAAGTGACTGTAGTTTGCTTTAGATTTTATATCGAAAAAAAGTTTTATCGTCAAAATCATCTGTTGGGGGTTTTAAACTAAAAAATCTCTGGAGTTATGTTTTTTTTTTTAAATTCAAAACCCCATTTAGCTACGGACATAGAATTTAGTAACTGTAGTTTGCTTTAGAATAATATTGAAGATAGAGGTTTTCCACCTCAAAACGCTCTGTAGGGGGATTTTAAACTCAAAACCATCTTGAGGGGTTTTAAACTTTAAAAAAAGCCATTTGTAGGAGAGGGATTTAAAATCAAAACCCCCAATTGTCTTGCCTAAGCTCAAATAATTTTAGTGTGTAATTTGCTTTTTTTATATTGAAGAGGTATTTTTTAGCATCAAACCGCTCTGAAGGGGGGCTAAAACTCAAAACTCCTTTTGGCAACGCTCATAGCATTTTGAGTGCGTAATTTGCTTTTTTATTACATTGAAGATGTATTTTTTAGCTTCAAACCCCGATTGCGGGGGGTCTAAACTCAAAACCCCTTTGGCTACGCTTATAGATTTCTGAGTGTGTAATTTTCTTTTTTTTATATTGAAGAGGGAAGTTTAAACTCAAAACCCCTTTGAATACACTCATAACATGTTGAGTGTATAACTGTGACGAACACACTTGCTGGGGATTATATTATCAATCTTGACAATTCAATGAAAGGAAGAAAGAAACATCTCTGTATTTTCTTCAAGCTTCTTTAATAATACTTCTTCAACTTTCACATCAAATTAACTTCTTAATCTAATACGAACTTGACTTGATACTTCATAAATAAAACTTAAAGATACATAAAACTTCACTTAGTATAACTTCAACTTCATCTACTAAAACTTTACTTAATGGACCCGCTAATATCACAAAACTTATTACTAATCGAAGACTGAGCGAGGAGCCCGTCTAACTGACTTTCCCTTAATTTATACCTTTCTTAATCGTATGTTCCAGAATCATGGAACCTTCTCAGATAATTATTTTAGTAACTTTGACCTTCTAGAAGCTGACGTGTGCTATTTTTTTCCTTAACACCTGTCTTTGATTGGATACCTAATATTAACTTGTTTACGCTGGACACTTGCACTGGTTTGAAATCGAGCTTCTAGAAACTGGTCAGAATAGGTCACAGACTCGACTTGTGACAATAACGTGCTTTGTTTTTAATATTAAAGAGGTATTTTTTACCTTCAAACCCTGCTGAAGGGGGGTTTAAACTCAAAACTGAGTCAAATTCCACTTAGCTACGCTCATAACATTTTGAGTGCGTAATTTGCGTTTTTTTATACTGGGTATAAAAGACGTATTTTTTAGCTTAAAATCCTACAGAAGAAGGGGTGGAGGTTAAATCAAAACCCCTTTGGCTACGCTCATAGAATTTTGAGTGTGTAATTTTCTTTTTTTATATTGAAGAGGGGGTTTACAGTAGAACGTCATTTATCCGAACGTTTATTATCCGGAGCGTCAAATATCCGGACCAGTTTTTTTTTTTTTTTTTTTTTATCAATTGAGTCGGATAAACGACGTTCTACTGTATCTTAAATTTTGGAGGGGGTTTAAAAATCAAAATCTTCCTTAACTGTGCTCGTGAAATTTGGGGATTTGTAGTTTGCATTTTTTTGTTTTGTGTTATAGAAGAGTGGAATTTAACTGTAAAAACCCCTGGTTGGGGGTTTTAAACTCACCCCCCCCCCCTGGTTGGGGGTTTAAAACTCGAACCCTCTGGTAGGGGGTTTTAAACTCGAACCCCCCTGGTAGGTTTTTTTTAAACTCGAACCCCCCTGGTAGGGTTTTTTTAAACTCGAAAACCTCCCTGGTAGGAATTTTAAACTCAAAAACCCCTGGTAGGGGGTTTTACACTCAAAACTTCCTTTGCTGTGCTAAGGCAAGTGATAGTTTAGTCTTAAAATCTCATCTAAAATAAGCAACATCAAAGCAAAAATCCATCACTAAATTCCGTCCCCCCCCCCTGCGGGGGGATTTCATTTCGGGGGGGGGAGGTTGAACCCCAAACCCTCCCCCCTGGATACGCCCATGTATATATATATATATGTAAATAAAAAAAGCAGTGTTTCTCAACCTTCGGCGAAAAAAACACAAAAAGCAGTCATGATAAGGCCTTTCTATTGATAGCTCGGGGGTCTGTAGGAGAGCTGTAAGCCTCCCCAGTGGGGTTCGGGGAAAAGCCCCGACGCCAAAATCGTTTTCTTGCGTTTTTCACTGCAGAAACGCATTCTCCTGACATCTATAGCTAATTATTATAAGTGGGGTTCGGGGCAAAGCCCCGATACCAAAAGCGTTTTCTGCATTTTTCACTGAAGAAACGCATTCTCCTGACATATACAGCCTTTCACTTGATAGCTTGTGGGTCTCTGGGAGAGCTGTAAGCCTCTCCAGTGGGTTCGGGCGGAAGAAGCAAAAAGCGTTTTCTTGCATTTTTCACTGAAGAAACACATTTTTCTGACATCTATAGCTAATTATTATAAGTGGGGTTCGGGGCAAAGCCCCGATACCAAAAGCGTTTTCTTGCATTTTTCACTGCAGAAACGCATTCTCCTGACATCTATAGCTCATCATGATAAGTGGGTTTCGGGGCGAAGCCCCGACGCCAAAAGCGTTTTCTTGCATTTTTCCACTGAAGAAACACATTTTTCTGACATTTACAGCTCATTATTCATCAGTGGGGTTTGAGTTGAAGCCATAAACCATAAGCGTTTTCTTGCATTTTTCACTGCAGAAACGCATTCTTTTGACATCTATAGCTCATTATTCAGCCTTTTAAAAAATGACCTTTTGAAAAATGTTTTGCTTGAAAAATATTCTATTATGTATTTATAGGCCATTACTACATTGCAAATAAACGATTTGAAGATACCCCACATATCTGGATTAATGCTTTGAGGATCGCTGCCGAAAAAATAATATTCGAAATATAATATTTAAAAAAAGAAGCTCATTTGTAAGTGACATATTTTGTTGCTTAGGCATGTTTGTAGCTTTGTTTTGTTACATAACTATAATTCAAAGTTCTAAAAAAAAATTTTGGAAGTGGGAGGAGAAATTAAGTGTACCCATTAGATTCTACTCTAATTTTTTTTTTTTTTTGCATTTTTTAGGATTCAAGCATAAATTGTGAGCTATAGTCCCAAATTTATTTAACTACAAAAATATCATATTGAGTAAAAGTTGGGAAAATGCGACTAGGAAAAGAACACTTGGATTCAGAACTTATCTCAATCGTTACTCTTATATTGAAAAATTTCCTATGAATTCTAAATTTTCCAAAGCAATGTCTTTCTTAAAAATTCATGTGAAATTACATAAACTACAAAAAGAAAAAGTATTTGTTTTTCCGATGGGCGGAAGGCGATTGCATGTGTCGCCCATCCCACCTGGTACAACCCTTTTTCATTTTATATTTACAAATGATAAAATTTGAGATTAGAGTGTGGTGCGACATAATATACAAATGGGTTCACATATTAATACGTAGATAATATTATATAGATATTCTAATTTTGTTCACAAGCTATGATTTCTCCATAAAAATAAGACCGCCCCCCCACTCAGAGGGCTAGAGTGGGGAGGGCAGTAGATGCAATCACTCCACACCCTTACCCCACTCCCCACCCTTACCCACCCTTACCCCACTGAATCGTCTAAGATACCAGAAGGGGAGCGACATAATATAAATACTATATTTTAATTGATCTAATTTTGTTCACAAACTATGATTTCCTCTAAAAGTAGGACCGCCCCCCCCCCCCCAAAAAAAAAACTCAAAGGGTTCAGGTGGGAAGGGTAGTAGAGAATTTCGCCCACCCACCCAATCGGCCAACAGGGGAGCGACACAATATAAAGATTGGTTAAAACATCATTAACAAATTTTAATCATATAGATATTTATTATATTCTGATAGCGAGCTGTGATTTCTACAAATAATTTGGACCGCCCCCCCCCCCCACATTCGAAAGTTTATGGTGGGGGGGGGGGGGGCGGAAATGATGCCATCGCCCCCTCCCGACCCCACCAAATCGGCCAACACACTAGATGCTTTCCTCTTCTTCTTGAAACTTGTCAGGTAGAACTCTTGGAACTCTAAGCCAGCAAAAGTGAACAAGAGCTCTCTTTCACTGCCTGGCGGGATGTCAGACTTGCGACCAGAGACCGCGTACACCGGGATCCCTGCCATTTTCCTTTTCTATACCAGGCTAACCGTGCAGGACAAAACATTTATGTAACGGCCCCTTGAGAAACGGCGCCTGGATTGTGACAAGGTTGTGGGAGCTTTTTTACAACTCCGTACAGTGCAATGAGGATGCTCTCGCACCCCCACAGGAGTCTTGTTTTGCTACCCTTTAGCCTAATCGTTTCCTCCTACGATCGTGTTTCCACCCGGACGCCACTATGAGGCAGGGTAGCATGCTCGGGCAAACGATGTCAAAATATCATATAGTCCTTGGTTAGAATCCTCCACGCTTGACTCTTAAATATCCATATTCACCATTTGTATGCTAACCACTAGCTGATCCAGAACTTTGGAGAACGCCCAGTAAACCCTAATCCTATGCATAAACGCGAGTACAGCATATATACATGTATATATAAATATATATTAATAAAAAAAACAGTGTTTCTTAACCTTTGGCGAAAAAAACTAAACAAGTTAAGGGGTCTGGAAGTTCCCCTAGTGGCGTTGCGATGACGCCAAAAGCGTTTTCTTGCATACTTAACTGCAGAAACGCATTCTCCTGAAATCTACAGCTCATTATTCATTCTATTAAAAAAGGACCTTTTGAATAATGTTTTACTTACAAAATATTCTAATTTGATTTGACATGCCCTTACTACATTGCAAATAAAACCGACTGCTTCCTTAAAAAGATACCTAAATATATTTAGATTAAGGCTTTGAGAATCGCCGCTGAAAAAAAATTATTCGAAAAATAACATTTTTTAAAAAAAGCGATAAGTGATTCCTTTTGATCAACAGGCATGTTTGTTACTTTGTTTTGTTACTATAATTCATAGCTCTAAACAAAAACAAAAATGTCGGAAGTGGGAGAAATTAAGCGGCCCAATTAGATTCTAATGTAATTTTTTTTTTTTTTTTTGGCATTTATAGGATTCAATGATATTTAGTGAACTATAGTCAAGACACCAGAAGGGTAGCGACATATTATAAAAATGATATAGTAATTCAATTAATTTTGTTCACAAACTTTTAATCATATAGATATTTAATTGATTCTGTTAACAAGCTGTGATTTCTACAAATAAATTGAACCGCCCCCCCACTAGAAAGTTTAAGGGGGGGGGGGGGGGATTGATGCCATTGCCACCACACCATTCCACCAAATCGGCCAACATACAAGAGTGGGGGGAGAAATAATCTAAAAAATGGTTGAAATATAAAATAATGGTTATTATTAACATAACTAATAAATTCGTATACAAATTGAATGATTTCTTTACTAAAATTCGTCCGCCCCCCTTCGGAGGGGGGGGGGGGGGGAAATCGGCCGAGTGGGGAGGGGGCGACGGGCAGTGATCCAGATTATTTCATTTCTTTAACTTATTTTATTTTGGGTTGCCTGTGTGTCAAACGTATTCACAATAGCTAAAGTGCCGAAGTCCAAACAGAAAATGTAGAGGCAATGATATGTAAACCATGAGCAGTTTGGTGTGAACCTAGGTAAAGAAAAGGAGATTAGTTACACAAGTAATATTATCTTCGTCGCTCTTAGTGACAATCCTAATTCAGTGTTTCCCAAACATTTTCTTTAACATTCAGCTGCACGTTCTGCTTGTTCTCTTTATGTTGATTATTTCCATTCTGTTTGAGAGGAACCATGGTCACACTGCGAGACAAGACTATTTCCTTATTTATATACAGGATGGGGCATAAAGATTTCCCACCTTTAAAATCTATCTATCGTAAGAGCCTCTCTATCTAGAAAACAATGCCGATATTTTTGAAAAGTATGTTAAAAAAATGGTCATACAGTGAGACAAGACTATTTCCTTATTTAAATACAGGGTTAGGCATAAAGATCTCCCACCTTTTAAATGAATCTTCCAAAAGAGCCTAACTATCTAGAAAACAATGCCTATATTTTTGAAAAGTATGTTTAAAAAAAAACATGGTCATACTGCGAGACAAGACTATTTCCTTATTTAAATACAGGATGGGGCATAAAGATCTCCCACTTTTTAAATGAATCTACCAAAAGAGCTTAACTATCTAGAAAATAATGCCTATATTTTTGAAAAGTATGTTTAAAAAAAAATTCTAGTTTGAATGGTTTTTCAACATTGTTTTTCGTTCTGGTAGAGCTACATTTCGACCGAGAGCAAGGCCTCGCTATTACAGATTGTATTATAGGTTGTTGTCATTCTATGCTTCTAACAAAGTCACGATGTGGTTCACCTGTACAATTCATGAGGGCTTGTGGGAAAAAAAAGAAAGAAAAAATGTTATAGATAGGCCTAATGATTGAAAATCGTAGAGCCCAGCCTAACGAATGAAACCTGTCTCCTCTCTCTACTGCCACTGCAGCCCATACGGTGCACCCTCCAAATCTGGGAGGTCTTTATACCCCACCCTGTATAACAAAATAATTAAACCATATTCTAAATTTTGCGTTCTTATTTATTTGAAGTATAACACTAAACTATAATACGGACCAGATGTGAAACTATAGGGTACAAACCGTAAATACATTGTTTCCTTGAAGCGAATCATTTCCTAATCTCAGGTACGCTATGGTAAGATCATTACGTCCCAGAAAACCTGATTAATATTGAGATGTTCCCATCAAGGGAGTTCAATTCTATTCTAGGATCTCATACGTTTAGTAAATTGTCAGACGTTTAGTTTGACAATGATTGAGTTAACCTAAATATAAAGATCTAATTTCCACAGATACGGCGCTGGAACCGTTTGCAGTTTTCGAATTTAGACATACTATGGTGTTCATCATAAAAGCCCTGAGGAACTACAATATCATATCCGGCTGTCGGCTTCTTAGATTCGGCAGTATCGAATGACTTCATCAAAAGCTGTAGTTGTATAGAATATTCACATTACTATGTACAAAAATATACAGTGTAGATCTATACCGTACATGTCATAGTGTGTTAAGCAGAAACAAGCCAAAACAAGCTTGATAGTTAATGTCAAGGGAGATCACTTATAACGAGCCGATATGGAGGACATCGTAGCTCACATATCACAGACGACCATTAAAACCGTTTCCAAAGTGTCTAGTGTCATTAAGAATGCATCATCGCACGCAACACTCGTCGAAACAAAGAAACAAAAGACGGAAGAACAGCCCGATGAAAATATTGTCCCGGATGACAGCGAGAAAATAACTGAAGAAAGAGATGGCGGTCAAGACCAAGAAAAGCTCGCAGACGAAGGGAAGACAAAGGTCAGTCCCAAGGTTTCTGAAGGAAATCTATCCTCGAGTGTCGACGCCAAAGTGGAGGCAGACGATGACGATGGCGGACCTTGTGGATGGGGACCTTACCAGCTAGAATTTTGTCAGAAGTTTCGAACCCCGGGTTGGTTCCTGGTTGTTCTGACGTTGTGCGGAGTCTGCCAGGTAAGTGTTTTCAAGGGTCAGCCTCAGGGCCAGATTGGGGCAAGGCATGAGGGGCTACAGCACAAGAATGGGGCCTCTCCACAGAAGAGATTTTAAAAGCCTCAACTATTATGTTTGTTTTGTTTCTCTTCAAACATTTTCTTTCGCATTTTTCCTCGACACTACTTTTACATTTTACGATTAACAACCGATGCAACAGCTTTTCCAATTCTTTTTGTCACATCAATGTCTAAATTTAGGTTACTGGCAATAGTTGATCCTACACAACCGTAAGGGTTTCATTTAAAATACTTATCACGCGGGTACTTCTGTGACATCTTGCGCCAGAATTTCATTCTTGATGAGACTTGTTCTAGGATGGAACTGTTGACCAAAAATGCAAAAGCATTTACTTACCGCTGTAAATCCTGTAATCCTTTTTGCGTATTGGGGTGAGAGCCATATCGTTGGCGAACAACAGTTCCCTAAACTAGATACTCCGTTTTTCCGTTGTTGCTTTAAGTCGAGCCAGGGTAAGAAGGCTTCCATCTGATCTAATGTGGATATATACTCCATCTTCCGTAGATTTAATTAAAGACGCTGGCGATTACAAACGAAAAGAAGATGCCGAGCAGTGTTTTTGGCCAAAACACATCCTTGTTTTACCCCGCTCTAGTGGAGTATGGCCTAGAAGAGGAGTTTTTTTTTTAAAGATAAGCTGACACTAGTTCCGGTAGCTTATTTGCGTAGCTAATTTTCTCTCTCTTTTTTTTTTCTACTAAAGCAAATGGACTACTTTTTGCTAACAAGTTCAAAGGTCACGGCTCAAGTTGATATAAAGTGTATAGAGGTTTCTGTAAATATAGCAAGGAGAAAATCGTATCTGTTGTAGATCTACCTGACCTAGAGCCACTGTGCAACTCAGGATAAACTAGTTCTGTTCAGATCTGCAGCCGTTTTAGTAGTTCTCTTTTCATAAGTCTTTTCAACAGTGCTTTGCAGTGAGATACCTCGTGATTGCTTAGGCTTATAGCCTGTGGGACCGTACGTAATGGGAGGTTGCGATCGCCGTAAGATGGGTTGAAACATTACTCTGAACTCTATGCCCCAACAAGATCAGTC
Source organism: Biomphalaria pfeifferi (assembly GCA_030265305.1). Taxonomy (NCBI): domain Eukaryota; kingdom Metazoa; phylum Mollusca; class Gastropoda; family Planorbidae; genus Biomphalaria; species Biomphalaria pfeifferi. The sequence goes on along the minus strand of JASAOG010000082.1, from coordinate 2,201,960 downwards.
TCTGCCTCGGACATCAAGATACCAAACAAAATAATTAATTACCAATAGCTAATTAACTAAACGGTTATTTTTTGTTTTGTTTTTGATTCTTGTTTTGTCAGGTAAAAGAAATAATTGTGCAAAATTTCAGCTTGTTCCGAGATTGGGTGTTGGCTAAATAACGTGTACAAACTTTTTACCAGACAGACAGACAGAGTGAGTTGATAGAAGCTTTGTAAATAAAAAAAAACATTGCGTAAACCCAAACATACATGTGTTACGTTTTCTATACAGTATTACATAGTTATAAGGGCAAGTGCCAATAGAACACAATAGTGTGCATAGCTAGCTTCTCACATGAGCATCTATTAGAGACACAGACATATCCCACAAGTGGATCCTGACACAGGGAACATAATGTATTTTCCAAGCTGCAATGGGTGCTTAGGTGGATCTTGACACTGAGTTCCTAAAAACAAGCTCATAGTCCTGACACCGCAGACCAATACAAATGATGTTGTATAAAGTCATACCCATCTGCTTGTCGAAGCTGAATAGGTTTTAAGCTAGTAACATTTATATGGTTAATGGAAGCAGTGTTTATAGCTTTATAATTATGACTTTAGGGCAATGCAGATCTTCTGAGCAGTTTCAGCTTTTGAATGAATGTTCACTAAATAGAATGTGGAACAAATATATATTTTTTTGTTATTTCTTTTAAAACTTTTATTTTTTGCTGCTTCCTTAATTAAGTATTGCTAATAAAAAAATGTATTGTTTTTAGGGCATGGCTGTCAATGGGTTTGTAAACACAGTCATTTCGACTGTGGAGAAACGGTATGAATTGACCAGCACTGAATCCGGGCTGATTGCCAGTTGTTACGACATAGTATTTGTTCTGCTAGTAATCCCAGTTTCCTACTATGGAGGGCAAGGCCATAAGCCCAGATATTTAGGTAATTAATTTATCGCTTTTTAAATTTTTATTTTTGTTTTGTGAACATAAGAGGAAAAAAAGTAAAGGTGAGCTCAAATACTCGTATTATGTGACAAAAAAAAAAAGGTGCTTACAATAAGGCAAGCCTATATAAAGGCTGTTTAAAGTGCAATCTACTGATGGCATTTAAATTTCTCAGAAATCCTAAATAAAAATATCACTCTCTACAATCTTTTGATTCTGTTATTACAAGTGCTTCAAAAACTACATTCTGTGTCAAGTTTCAATTTCTTTAACCATACTTATTATTCCAAGTTTGACACAATTAAGTCAGTGTATCTTTATAGGGCAGTGGGTTTCAAGTTTCTCTCCTCTAAACACGGTTCCGAGACGCTTTCTTCATTTGTTCCCATGTAGCTCTCAGACTCCCTCCGGCTTTAATCAAGCCAAAGTAGGATTACAGCAAGCATTTCTCTTTAACCTAATGTTGAATATAGAATCCATTGACTTGGATACTGTTTGACAGCCACACAAACTTCTCAATTCATTGAATTCTTTGACATGGTTATCATTGTTCATTGACAATAGCTCTACTGCTGCTCTAGTCCCAAGTTTTTTTTGTTTTCTTTTCATTTCAGGTATTGGTATTTTTATTCTAGGAATCGGCTCATTTGTATTTTCTTTGCCCCACTTTATTTCTGGATCCTATGTGATTGTCGAGCATGCAGAAGACACTGTGTGCAAGCCGTTGGCCAATGTCTCAGATATTTGTTCCACCATCACAGAGTCAACTTTGTCGAATTACAAGTATTTCTTCTTTCTTGGGCAAGGTCTTCATGGATTAGGGGCCATACCTATGTACACATTGGGTGTGACTTATATTGATGAGAATGTTTCGCAGAGAGAATCTTCATTTTATAACGGTATGCAAAGCTATGCTTTAAAACATTTCCCCTGCATCAGAAGTCTACTTTAATGTATGCTAGTAGTACAGTTTAAGTGGTTTGTGAAGGTGTGCAGATATTTATTTACTGTTTTTACCTTGTCCACAGGTATTTTTTACACTGGTGCTATTATTGGACCAGCTATTGGCTACATGGTCGGTGCAGAGTTTCTAAATTATTTTTCAGAGGTTACAGTTGACCCTACAATGTAATATTTTTAGTTATAAAATATAATATTTGTCTGAAAATGAAATACTGAATTTCATGTATTTTTTAAAATGAATTTATGGTGTGTAATTATGTATAATATATAATTGTGAAGTTTTTCTTACAAATTTAATGGTCACTGAGCTTCTGGTACAGTAATTATAAGAATTATTTACTTCAGCAAACTCATTCTTTTTCTTTGGCTCTTAAAATATATATATATATATATATATATATATATATATATATATATATATATATATTATCTACCACAACAGATGTACCCGAATCTCACGAATCATTTGGATTGTCTGCTACCTGGTCTTTAATATCTTTCATTTTCTTTTTGATGCCAATAACTTGAAAACTATAACCTTATCTCCCTTTGATTTCCAGCAGTCTTTAAATAACTCAGATGAGATTAACTCAAGCTTTATTTGGACCAAAGGCTTTAAAGGATGTTTATCTAGCTCAATGAGTTAAAACACTGACCTGTTCCATTACAACTTAAGTTAGATGACCACTGAGTACTTAACCCTTGTCCATTGAGTATACTCAGGAGTTTCAGTCCAGACTTCAAATGACAAAAACCTCCAAAATCCTTGTAGCTCTAGAACAAGGGAAGCGTGGTCGAGAGACCAAGTACGCTTGAACTTGGCTTGGCTTGGCTACCTATAAGGGGGCCTCGAGGTTCGACACCAGACTTGAGCAGAGTCTGTGTTTACTGAGCCCCTATAGGCAGCACGGAAAACCTTCTCCCCCACACTAGTCCACAAAAGATATTGGACCATAGCGCTCTAACCATGCTATACGAAATACGATAACAGATGAGCATTTAGCAATGTCCCTGTGTTTAACTTAAATCCAAACATAAAAAAGTCTTATAGTGTTAAAAGTAAACCTTTAAAAACTATGCCATTGATGTACTAGACACTGTGAGCAATCTATTCTCTAACATATCATTATTTTGATAACTACTTGCAGACATGGATTAGACAATAACAATCCCAAATGGATTGGAGCCTGGTGGATCGGCTTTTTGATTAGTGGTGTCTTTGGTGTGCTCCTAGCTTTTCCATTTCTAGCCTTTCCAGCAGCGTTACCAGGTAGTTGTGAATTCTAGTTTTAATGGCCCCCAATATTTCAAGTAATCGTCATGTCGTATTACAATAAAATGATTCAAAAATCAATATTTTAATGACCATATAATTTTTTTTTTGCCAAACCCTAGTGTCCACATAGAAGCGATCGACTTATGAGGGTACTACGTGTTAGTTATAATAATCATTCGCCATTGGTTTTACTTGCAACATTAAATGGAGCACAGAACACAGAGGTGGGGGCCTTTCAGCTAGACCCTCTATTTGGGTGATATTGTTTTAAAGTTATTTTTGGATTGTAAATAAATAGGATTTCTATTGAAACTCCAGTAGTCACCATAAGATGCAATAACAAAATAGCCAATCAAGTCCAATAATATGGGACCTAACCCTTCCCCTCCCCCCCCCCCCCCACCAAAAAAAAAGGTAGAATTTAACTAATATATGATATAGGTTGTATCAAACTACATTATTGTATATTTTTAAATTGTCTTAATTAACCCTATTCTTTGTTTCAGGTTCCAAAAAGTATGCTCTGGAAAGGGGTCAGGAAATGCAGGTTATTAAGGGTAAGGATGTGACTGGGCAAAGCTTAGGTTTAAGAGATTGTCTGCTGTCCATAAAACTTTTGCTCACAAATGTTCCATTCATGTTCATCAATCTGGCAGCTGCTGCTGATGGTGAGTACAGCTTCTTCTTGACATTGGTAGTTTACTAGAAAAGTTATGTGGAGGTTTTTTTGTTGTTTTTTTTTGTGATTTATGTCACCATTGAAAGAGGTTCTATCCAATGCAAAAGACAGAGAGGAATGGAGAAAGACAGTCAACAAATCATGCGTGGTGCCCCAACGGTCCAACAGACTAAGGGATAGTTGAAGGTGTAGGATGTCACCAGACAATAGAATTCTTTGTGTCCATCACACTCAAATTACGGTTAATCTCCCCTCTTACTTTGTGATCCTACAAGTTCAGTATGTTGTAATCATCGAGCCAAATAAACCAAACCACTGATTACTCTGTTTGCTAGAAGAGAGTAGATTCTTTCACTTGCTATTTCAATGACATAAAAGTTCTAAACAGAAATATCAAGCTCTTCAAGTCCCTAACATAAAATACAAATTATCCTTCACTTGAAGACCTCTCTAGCAAGGGAAATAACTTGATTAGGAAATTCGTATTATGCAGTCATTTCCCTTGATGAAGTGTAATTCTAGCTGTGTATTCAAAGTTACTGCCTGTTCTCTTCGTTTGTCATTTGCTCTTGACTATCATCTTAATAGTCCCGTGTTCAAACCCAGCACACCATGAGAGTTTTGGTGTGGATGTAATAATCTTCCATACTCAACTAACATTTGAAAAATGTAAAACAAAACTATTTGACCAAAGTCAATTCCACAGCTTCCATGGATAGCTTTCATTAGCTGGTCTTTATTATTCAAAGGGGCACAGACTCAAACATTTTAATAAATTTATACAGCTAGTTACACACAATAATAAAAACAACTTGTCAACAAGATATATGCTTGTTAATTGAGATTATGTTTGTTTAAACGAAAATTAAAACAGCACACCACTCAAGCACTAGCACACACACATATAGGTCTACATAAGGATGTCTAAATAAAGAAAAAATTAGCACTGATTAAATCAGTTATTTTTTATGGATGAAATGGATAAAAAAAAATTAATAAATGAAATGTTCTATAACTCACAGGAATTTTATTATCTGGCTTCTCCACTTTTATGCCTAAGTTTATAGAATACCAGTTTGGTTTGCCAGCAGGGACAGCTGCTTTGTATGTAGGTAAGTTACGTTTCGAAGCATAATTTTTTTTAAAAGATGTATGGCTCTAAATGATATTATGTGTCCAGCTGTGAAGAAAAGTGTCATATTGGCATCAGAGTTGTCACTGCTTTGATTTACTCTAATGTCTTATGGCCATTTCAAACGCATGGACTCAGGCCGTCCAAAAAAAAACAACAACTATTCGTATCTTGACTTAAATAATTTCTTTAACAAAGTTCTTCAGTCTGTCATGTACAAAACATAATTACCCACAATCTTAATACCTTTGGTTTGAAGGTAGTAAACGTAACATTACTGATTTACACTAACTTGGTTTCTTATTTAATGTTCACATTGCTTTGACCAAGCACTAACTTGATTTTTTTAAAAATCTTTCACTTAGCAATTACATTGTTTTACTTACATATCCCTTTACTTAGCACTGACATTTGTAAGTCTCCATGCACTAAGGATCCGTACTAGGATTAATCCCTTACAGCATTGTCCAGGTATCTGGCAGCGTTCTTTAGTTGTCTCCGTACAAAGCGAGACCCCCGTATCTTCGATTGTGTTTCTGAGCACCCTGCATTCGAAGAGGACTTGTTCCACGGTCTCGTCTTCAGCATGGCAGTGTCGACATCTGGATCATGGTTTTCCCAGATCCTAGCGAAGTAGGCTCCTATCGGACAGTGTCCAGTGCGGAATCGTGCCAAGATTGCTTGATCCTTTCTGTCTAGCTGCCACCACTCGTCTTTTCTGTTTGGGTGTTTGAGAACTTTCCAGACTTCCCGTCCCGTGCTACAAAGGTCCCAGCTGTTGTACCATTTGGACTTGATCCATTCACAAATCCTCGCTTTTGCACTCTCATATGTTTTTATCTCCTCTGGTGGGTCTAGAAGCGTTCCTAGCTTCGCCAAACTGTCGGCCCCCTCGTTTCCTTTGATTCCACAGTGTGAGGGAATCCATAGCATCACCATACGTTCTTGATATTTCCCTTTCGAGGCGCTCCACGTAGGCCATAGTTTTTGCCAGTTGTGTAGGCCATGTATCTGGGCTCTCGAGAGCTTGCAGGCAGGAAAGTGAGTCTGTAAAGAAGGTTACATTGGTCGGTGCCTTAGTTCCTTCCTGTATACGTACCCTTTCTACATGCTCCAGGGCATTTCTGATTCCTTCCGCAATACAATTGCTTTCTCCTGCACATGGGCCTACTAATTCGTCGTTTTCTGTTACACCGGGGAAACTTTGTGTTTAGTGCATATCTTTTATTTCGCACTTAAATGCGTTGTTTTACTTACTTACTTACATATCTTTCACTTGACACTTGCATTCATTCTTCTGTCTTAGCTCAGTTAGCTTTATTTTTTTATTTTTACTTAAAACATTTTGTTTAAAATATATCTAATTAGTTTTTTTTTTCTTCTTCAGGGATAGCTGTGATTCCTGCAGGAGGTGGGGCTACTTTTGCTGGTGGTTTTATTGTTCATTTATATAATCTCAAAGTAAGGGAGATACTTCAGTTGTGCACCGTAATGTCCTTTATTCTGTTCTTGCTTACATTTGCTCTGGTTATAGAGTGCGACACTGGACCATTTGCTGGTGTGACACTTTCCTATGGACAGACGGATGTCACGTAAGCCTTGACAACTAACATTAGTTCATATTAAAGAGAGAGTATAGTAAAATTACAGCCATAAATCTATTTTAGATGAATGCCATTAGGGAAGTTATAAAAAAAATTTAGATGTAAACCGATGTATGGCTGCCTGGTCAAGTAATATGGCCTTTGGACTGTCATATTAATGTTCCAGATTCGAACACCATCCTGTTGTAGGCTTAGGCAATGATGTAACAAACTTCAATTCTAAAGAAACATCTTAAACATGTCAAACAAAACACAGAAAGCAAAGAACTGATAGTCATAGAGACTTATTTTAGACTGTTTCTACTTTCCAGTTCAACTTTTGAAGCTTGGGAATAAGTTGTTAAATCCCTTTGAAAAACCAGAGGACTATGGGAAGGTCAGCTGTTTCTAAGGCAAACAGTTAATAAAGCTCCTAACCAATAACCACAATGATCAGACATCATTAACTTTCCTAGCTAGATTGAACACCATTTAGAATGTCACAAATTCAAGGAAGTCCTAAGAAATTAAAATTCAACATCAGCAGAATTTTAAACTGCTAGGCAGCATAAGGTTTTATTCTTCTTGTCTCAGCCTCCATCAGAATGTGTAATTATTGTGTAAAATCCTAGAGACTGGTTTGGACCAGTCACTCTTTTTCTGCCCCTTCTCTGTCGGTGATTTACATGTTCATTGGGTCAAATATCTGAGCTGCATGCCTATTTGAACTGATTGTCACAGGCTATGTGAGAGTCTAGCCATTGGAAGCATTTTATTGGTAACGGAGTGCTTGTAACTGTTACCGCTCTCTTCCACCATATAACATGGTCACTAATGACATAGTCATTTAGAGTCATATTAGTTGATTCTGCATTGATCACTGGGGCTCAACATCTTAGTTCACAATAGATCATAAAGATTCTACCTATTAGTCACCTGACTCTAACCACTGACTGCTGCTCTTCTCAACAAATAGGTCTACTGTCACTATGAGTTCTCTGTTCTTGAATAACTTTCTGATCGTTGATGACTTTCATTATCTTGAGAATCTTTGTATTTCAAACTTAAATCAATCATAGCCTCCATATAATTAAAGCTTTCATATTAATTTGTTTGTATTCCAGGAATACCACATTCATGGGTAAGGTGTTGGATAGCTCTTGCAATCAAGGATGTGGCTGTCATGAAGAAGAATACTTTCCCATGTGTGGACGAGACAATGTCCTGTATTTCTCCCCCTGCTATGCAGGATGCACTGGCTTGAGAGAGTTGAGGGATTCCAAGGTGACATATTTCAATGTTCATTACCAATTTTACTCAAGACTTGAAAATCTAAAAATAATGTCACTTAAGTCCTACTCTAGGTGTGTAAGCACATCATTATCTACAAATAAGACAATTACTAATAATATTTGCTGACTCCAGCAGTGTAAAGATAATTACCAAATTAGGCTCTCTTTCTTGTTCGTCATGACCAAATACTGAAATTTGTTTTTTACATGTCTTTAAACTTCAAGCTAATATTATGTTAATATTTGTGAGCTGGCGCTCCTAGATCTAATTTTTGACCTAATTTTATCTAATTTATATTATTTATATAGGCCAGGGATATGTTGTTTGTAATTTAGTGTCGTTTTTAATTTTCATAGTTCAGTGCTGAGTATTTTGTAGTTTCCGCTATTTATAACTTTCTGCTAGTTTTAGTCTTTTTCTGTTATTTGTGTTTTACTCGTAGAGGAAAAGTAGTTTTTAAAATAGTTAACTAGCCTTAGAGCTGTGGATGTTATTTCCTATTTTTTGTCCCTGGTTAGTTCTGCTTATTTTTGTCTTTGGCATTAGCGTTGGATTGGTTTTTATTTTGTAATATCAGTTTATGTGCAGGTCTTTAAACGGTATAGAGCCCCCCTATGAGTTTAGAATATAAATAACTTTTTATCTTCCTTTTTGTATTTTGTAGGATTTAAATTTTAAGATTCTCTTTTTAATTCCGTTTAATTTGGTATATAATGTTGTGTAGTCCGTGTCTTTAGTAATTTGCTAGATTTTTTTGTTTACGGCTAGGCACAAATTAGGGAAATCGGTAGTCCAGTTTAGTTATAGAAAATTAGCGTGACGTCATGCACTCCGATATGTTCGCGCTGACCATTTATAGCTAGCTCCGGAACCACGTTAAGCTCTCTTGTCTTGACCAGTGGTCAGTGCTGGTAGTGGTGCCTGTATAGTTATTTTATTGTGCGTTGTATAATTTCAGCTGAGACCGCCTGTAAGTTGGAAAATGTTTTTATTTTTACTTTTTTTTAGTTAGGTTTATATTAATTGTTCCTACATCTATTGCTATAGTCTGGATGCAGACTGATTAGTGTAGTGGCATCACTGGCTAGTTAATTAGCCATGATTACCTCTGATGGAACCGGAAGTTCCGTTGAGTTGAGTAGCGTCACCCCTTTTAGCCATCCTTAACGATCCCCTTATTGTTTTTCTATTGTTTGTCTATTTGTAAATATTTTATTATTTTATGTCTTCTAAAAGTAATTTTATTAATATTATAATATTGTTAGGATAACAGTTCTAACAAGTTGGCATGTGTCCGATTTTAATTTTTTATGTAAATGATGGCTGCGTCCTACTCAACGCTCCATGATGGCGGCTTTGTTAAGCCAAATCTAAATTTATGTTTATTATTGTCTGGCCCAACATGTGTTGTGGCGTAAGCTTTTAAGTAGGTATCATAATAATAATAATGTATGGCTTTTTATTAGCGAAATGAAGGTAATAGTATTTACATCATGCATTTAGGTATGTGTATCATGTATGTGATAGACTAGGTCTAGTTCATTATTATTTTGTTATATTATGGCAATTATGCCTTATGTTTGTTTATATTTGTAATTGCAGGCTATAATTCCTGCCTAACTGTCTGCCGCAGTTATTACTGCCTAACTGCCATTATTTCGGCTGCCAAACTGCCATTATTTCGGCTGCCTGTCTGCCGCAGTTATTACTGTTGCCTTATAGCTGTTGTTTTATTGCTGCTGTACAGCTGCCATTATTTCTGTGTAGTAGCTTACGGCTGTAGTTTTGCCAAATAGCTGCTTTATTTGTTAGGTTCAGTTAAGTAGGGTGGATCAATAGTTTAGTAGTGTGTATATTTAGTTTTATTACTGTTGTTTTGGTTTCATGCAAATAAAGTATATATAAGTTCCTTTTATAATTTTAGTTTGTTTCCTTTTAGTTTAGTTTAGTTTAGTTTGATTGTGCTCTCTGGTTGCTTAGGCTACTCTACCCCCTTGGTCGCAGACCGAGTTGCACAGATTGGGCCCACCCAGTAGAGCTACCACCTGCCTACTGTATAATGAAGAAATGTTGTTCAGCAGATAACAAAAAGGCCTCACTCAGTAGCGCCACACCCTGAACCTGCTCACATATTTATCATTATACTATGCTAATAATAATTATAGATCTATATTGTTGTACTTTCTACAATACATCAGTAGGTCATAGTTGGTTGAACAAGATGTTTAATAGCCATAGTTTTATTAGAGTTATTATTAATGTATGATAAAAAAGTTTGTATGACTAATATCATAAATCATAAATAATTTACTTTAACTTATAATTTTTTTTACTTATACTTTTTTTACTCACTTAGCTTATATCAACTCTTTCTTTCTGTCTGTCTGGTAAAAAGTATGTACACTTTATTTCTCCTACACCCAATCTCAGATCAAGTTGAAGTTTTGCACAAGACATTGTACTTGACTGATGTGGTGGTAAAAGTTGTATTTGTCCTTTTGAAGAGGCTTGAGGCCTGAGTTCAAATTCAAGTTGTACAACTTTTTTTATGCATTTAAAAAGTGATCACGGTAACATTCATCCAGATACCCTTTTCATTGCCCCCCCCCCCCTTTTTTCCAACTGGTTCCTACAAGTGATAGGATCATAGCTCAGTGAGAAAGCAAAAAGCATGAACTTGGGCTAAACAAAAACGTTAATAAAAAAAAATTTCTAATCACACAAATTTATTATTGTTAGTATAGGTCTATTACAAATTTAATTACATGGCTGATCGAGACTGTTTGATATAATTACACTTAACATTTTTTTTTAAAAATATATTTTTGTTTTTCTTGTTTAGCGCTCCTTTGAGACCTTGCGATTTATGGGCAGATGATGTAAATATCATCTGTTTCTGTGGCCTATTGTTAATAAGGGTGTCATTTGGCCAGCACAATGATTAACAGCCTTCACTTAACTGCCTTTACTTTCCACAAATAATATTAGGTACCCATAAGAGTTGGTTTTACTCAGGGGTGTTTTAAAAAAAAACAATCATTACTTGGATTTGAAACCGAGACCCCTCAGTTCAGAAGCCAAGTGCTTTATCACTTACACACCATCACCTCCTCCCATACCTAATACTTACTGATAAAATTCAACAAACTAATGCATTTGTTTTGTTTTCATAATTCTGCAATTTTATGACACATTTTGTCCATTTAAAACTTAAAATTTTAAAACTATATCGGTCCTGATAAAGCAAATTGTATAACTTAGTTCAATGTTGCTTTAACTTTGTGTTTTGAATTATAATGGCTTTGGAACTCATTACTTATTCATTGATTTTGCTTCTTCATATAACAAAGCCCTAGAAAATGTGTTTTCAATCAGTGGGGTTTTGTTTTATGCTGTCAACATTAAGCAATAGTGGCAGTTACACTATATACTTAGTCACTGTATGAATGTAAGACCAGGGTTAGGGTTACAATACACTTGTAAGATGCAACTGTAGCAAAGAGAACCTTGTATGAATGTATTACCAGGTTACACGATACACATGTCAGATGCAGTTGTAGCAAATAGTAACTTGTATTAATGTAAAACCATTGTTTGTTTTCTTGAATCTTTAAGAACCCAACTACATGTGTTTATATTTATTATTACCAGGACAAAGAAACGTCTAAACAAGATTTAAAGGAGTCAATGGAGGTTAGTATTACTATAGTAAGTCACAAGCATCTGATAAAGCTTTCTTACACATTAGTTGTTGTCAGAGGGGAAAAAATGTGGGGACCTATGCTTTAGTGACAGCAATTAAGTTACTCTTCCACCATTTCTATTAAGGATGGCTGCCTGGTCATGTGGTATGTGCTCTGGAATGTTATCTCTGTGGTTCCAGGTTCAAACCTTGCCTACCACCATCCTGTTAGGATATTATAATCTTCCATTCTGACAGAACATTCCAAACATGTAAAACGCACAAAACCTATCAAAACAAACTTACTCAGGTGTTGATCTTGTAGGGTGGCCACACAATATTCTTGTACAGTATATTTTATTATTGAACTGAATAGAATCAGTGTATTGTTCCAGACATATTACAACTGTCGGTGTGTGAACTACAACCTGACAGATGAAGACATTGTACAAGGAATGACTTACATGGGAGTGTTTGGAAAATGTGAATACTCGTGCAAGTGGTTGACAACTTTTTTGTTTCTTTTCACCTTTATGATTGTCTTTGTCTTCATCACATCCATGCCATCACTCACTGCCACGCTGCGGTAAGTTGAAGAAAAGGAAAGAAAGCTATTACTTTATGCCTTGAGATTGTTATTCTCCAATCAAAACTGTTGTATTTCATCTAAGTTTACACAGCTGTTTGGCTTTTCAGACGCTTTTCAACTAACTGAAAAAAATGTTAGCAAACCTTTAAAAAACTTATTTACATGGGAAAATGGTTGTCAAGTCTTCTCTCTAAGCCTCTTAATTGTATTCCTTCTAGCGTCTCTAAACATGTCATATTTCCTGTCTAATTCTCTCTACTCTTTTGGTCTCTAGATTAATACTCAAAAATAAAAGTAAAGTTCCCCTTTGTGGTCTATAGGGCAGATGATGTAAAGGACATCTGTTTCTGTGGCCTACGGTTAACGGGGGTGTTATGTGGCCCACACAACTACCAACCGCCTTTACTTTTCCCCAACTAATACTAAAAATATATAACAATATCTTACATCATTCCTATTCAATTAGTTTCAACATCTTCCTTAATGTTCAGTAAGTTGACCCTAAGGCATTCATCCTTTATGCTCAGTCCTAGATGAGCTCTGCAGTGGAATTAACTCATTTTATTTTAATGCTAGTAGTTTCTTCAGTGTTACAAACTTTGTTTAGGGTAACATTTTGTATTTTTGTTTCTTAAATATACCTTTAGTTTTTGCTCACTATTTCACTTTTTTTTATACATTTTTTTAAATAGGCGTATCTAATTTCTGAGATGTAATTAAAAAATTAATATTGGTTTAATAATGAACATTACTTTTATCAACTAATATAAAAAAAAAAACAGATCTTTATCTGACTATCATTTGTCATGCAATGTTGGATGGGTATAAGACAGAGATCTTAAAAGAATTATTGACCTGACTACCTAAAGCAATATTTAGCATGAGACAAAATAATTTCAATTTCTTTGTTAGCTGGAAGTAAAAGTTACTTTCTGTTTGTTTCAGCTGTGTTCCAGACCATCAAAGATCTTTTGGCTTAGGAATACAGTGGATAGTGGCCAGGTGTTTAGGTAATGTCTTAAATGTAAAACTGAAGTGTATATGAAATACTTTTTGTTTTCATTTTATTACACATTTAACATATATAACTTATTTATCTTATTATTGTTATAGTAGTTATGCTAAGGTGGACAATTGTAGTCAAACTGAATTTCCATTTGTTTTGCTGAAAAAAAATTATCAAATCTTATTCTATATATCTGTATTAGAAATAAAATTGTTCATTTATTTTTATTTTTATAGGTTCAATTCCTGGTCCAATACTGTTTGGTAAAATGTTTGACCTGGCTTGTCTTGTGTGGCAGAAAAGATGTGATGGAGAGGGCTCCTGTTTCTTTTATGACAATCACAATATGAGCGTGAACCTACTCAGTGTAGCAATCTTCTTTTCTTTGAAAGCATCACTGTCATTTTTTGTTGCACTATTTTACTATCGGGTCAGTACGTCTTTTTTTGTTTTGTTTTGTTTTCATGCCTCTCAAACAATAGGACAAAATTATTTAGAAATAACCTGAGAAAAAATATAACACGAGAGTTGTAGAAAGTTATCCACTTATACGCTGACACATTAACCTTCAAGCCTCCATAAATGCTGGTCTTAGTTTCCTCCTGGTTTTGCCTGAAAATAAACAATACCCATGCACCTTATGGAGACTTGAAGCAATTATTACTGCATTACAGACTGTACAAAACAAGTGTGGTGGGTTTGGTACAGAACAAACTAAATGACATGATGAAGGCAACTCGTAGGACGATTCCAAACTGTTTATTATACATTAAAAACCTGCCAAAGGCAAATATTAAACATAATTACAAATGAACATAAACTAAACATAATTAATAAGCCTAAATACTAGATCTAATGATAAACAACAAAAAAAATCTTATAGTGTGAACCAATTATCTCTTTGACAAACTCAAGAGAGATATGGAACACCAACAAACAGTATACAAATAAATGACAACATAGTTCTCTAAAATTAATAACTAGTTGTTCTACATAAAACTAACATATATATATACATTGTTTGAAGAGTTTCGCTCTTTCCTTTCCTTACAAAAAACTATAATTAAATATAACAAATCTATACACTCACAAATATACTGTTTCTTAAAAGCCAGTATCTAACACTTGTTGTAAAAATACATTTACAAGATGGACAGTTAACATTCTATATAGAATACTACAGGTACGCATTTCAATAAATGAATTCATCTACATGCTGGCCTCTAAAAATAAAAATAGTCCAACATGAACAAAAACCGCGGTAGTGATATTCTATATAAACTACTAATTAAATTTACAATCTAATATGAATAAGTAAAATGTGATTACCTGCAGCCATCCATAAACACATGGTGTAGAACCAGGCACAAACAGGGAATGGAAACGACGTAGGTCCAGTAACATACGGACACTACAGCGACAAGAGATGCCGGTTGAATGGACAGTGCCCACGTTGGTCTGCCTTGTTATGCACGGACACAAGGTGCCATCTAGAGGGAAGGGTCACGTGGATATCGGGGTGGTCTGTGTTTTCTGAAAAGATATCCACTTCACTACACAAGCTCTACCACAGAATGCAAACACTATCAGATACTATTGTCTTCACAGACTCACAATCTACTCTTCTAGTCAATACCATCTACTCTTCAAGTGTTGACTAGCAAGGCCCCGTCTAGTCCAAGAGAGTTGACAACATTAATCTTCATAACTCACCATAGAATGTCCATTTTGAACATTACAGATGCATAAAAAGGGACCTCTGGGCACATAGGAATAATGAAAAATTAAAAAGCAGACAGACAATCAGACAATTAAAAACAGGGTCATCCAAGGAACAATTACACAGACCAGTTAACTATAACATTTTCAAGTAAATGTCAGCCAGCAATCATAAAATGAGGGGCTCAACCAATGAGCATTAGGAAATACAGGCAGAGCTATGTACAAAGATATGACCATGACAGACAAACTAGACAGTGTTAAATTCCTCCCCTACAAAGAACAATCTACAATCTTTCAACCAAGAACAGGACAAATGCTTTTAGATTTTCACCTACACAGAATAAATCCCATACACACTCACCTCTCTGTAGACTCTGCACTCACCCTTATGAAAGTTATATCCTCTTTGAATAGCCCAAGTTAATTTCTTTAGGTAGACCTAACAACAACTCATCATAATCAACTGTATGGCTGTGTGATATAGCTGGAAAAAAAACAGGATGCTATTTCTTTCCTTTGCGCAGTGTAGCAGCAAAAAGCTGGCTAGAAAAAGAAGTTTTCCTGGATTAGCTTTCATTTTTTTGCAGTTCACTGTCAGGATTGGTATAATACATTATAGGTTGTTCAATGCTGCTGCATGTATTATTTTGCTTTCAGTTACCAGTTCAATGAAGAGTGCTCTGTCCATAATTTGTCCCTTTTTGTAGTTTTTAGATAATGATGGAATTATTACACTAAACAAAACAAGGTTGTGTATATTTCCATAATTTCTGGGACCCCATGTTTTGAACATTATAACACACACATATACTAACACAAGAATATTTCTCCTAGTCTCTGATTATTGCTAGTAGAGTTTGGAAAGCAGAAGCATTTCTAGACATAGTAACTGCATTATATTGGGATATGTTATGAATGCAGGTTTTGACAGTTTTTGTCTATTAAAAATGAAATTAGCATGATGTCCAGGACAGCTCACATTCTTACAGTTATATCCCTTGGATATGATCATAATGTTCTATGTCAGGTTTGCTTTCAGACAAGATACCAAAGTATCTTGCTGTCTTTGTTTCCCTCTATGTGCTTTACTAAATGATGTATGAACATATTCTGAATTGGTGCTTTTTGTGTTTTGCTGCTCTTAAAACTATTACACTTGGATAGTGCTGTCCCTTTGAACACATCAGCTGCAAGTAGAGGGGGAACAGTTGTGTGGGGGATGATGTTCTGACCTTAGTTAATGCTTAGGCTTACATCTCTATGGCATGAACCAAAGCTGTTCCAGTACTGAAGGAGGCCAATATTTGGATAATGCTTCCACCATCTCAATGAAATTATCTTCATGCAATGAAAACTCATCTTCACTGAGGCTATGACTTTGCATGGCCTGAAACGATGTAGTATCAAGCTTTTGGTTCAAATGTTCATTAATTATTTTTTTTTAGCAATAATTTTCCTGTCAGCTGCCAAAAGTGTTCCGTTTGTTTAAGCTTGATGGATCTAAGGGTTCTTCAGATTTCTTATCAACAACATTGCACAAAATGATTAGATGTATTCCACAATAATGACAACAGTCTGACTCTCTGAAGATATATATGGATTTTAACCTTCATTTTATGTACTGTCTAACTTATTGAAGATATATGTAGATTTTAACCTACATTTTATGTATCAAAAATAAAATTAGTATTCAATAATGCAGAAGCTTTTTTTTTTGTATGTATATATTTGCTATCAATTCTAAAATGTTTTTCCACTTTAGTGTCATGTGACACCCAGTGCAAAAGTGTGCCCTCTCCCCCAGTCACATTACTGAGAAAAGTTGTATATATTCCTAATAATGATCCTCATGAATATTAATTAATGAGGAATGGAGTATTTCCTGTGGCTATGCAGCTCCAGCTGTGACCAACATATTTTGCCACATCTAATATAGCACATTTGCGGATGCTAATTTAGATCTTCTTTTCACCATCTATGTCTGTCCTTGGGAGCGGAAATTAGAGATGTACACTAATATAAGAAAAATGAATTTGGAACTCAGCATAAATTCTTGACAAGTGCTGGCGATTCATACGTGATATTCATCTAATAAGGAGAAATCATGCAACACTAGTACGCAAAAGAAAAAATGCAGCTAACTATTTTGTTCCCAAGATATTGATTTTTAAAAAGAAACGACCTTTTTATTTAGTTGAAACTCTGTATATAAGTTGAATTGTTTGTTTAGTAGCATTTGCTAATGTTGATATCTTATTTATTGGACTTTATTTTCTAGGCTCATGATGAAGAGATAGTTTCAGTCTATGAGAGCGTCTCAGAAATAGATCCTAAAGGGAAGACATGGTTACTGGATAGATCAGCAGTTTCCAAAGAAGAACAGGACAAAGCTGTTCATGAAAGCTCATCAAAAGCTGAAAAAGTTTCATCTCTTCATAAGTTAGTATCGAAAACATCATCTTTGTTTAGTAGGAGCAAGCAGGCTATATCAAAAGAAGACGTGCAGTCACAGGTTGGTAAGGATGATCCTGAAGATGGCTTACTTCATCATTCAAATCCTGGTAGTGATGACAGATAACGCTGTAGGATTTCTGTTATAAGCATGTGATGTAATACTTTTGCTGCTGTGGTATTCAGCTTGTAAAAATAATGTTTAAGTCTTAGCTAGTTGCTACTTGTTAGCTTTTCTACCTTGCAGTTATTTAAATTATATGATGAACTTAAGTTTTGGAAAAGTTTTTTTAAACAGAATATGACTTCTTAGAGACAGACTAATATTTAATTATTTTTTTTATCACCCACATACAAAGGGGAAACAATGATTTAAACATTTTTTTTTCTTTAAAGTGTTGCATTCAAATACTAATTACCATATAATACTGTCAAATCTCAGATAACACTAAAAAGGATTCACTGTTTTCACAACCAAAAACAATCTATGTGTAAGCCTGATTTTGCCTAAAATCTTCTAAATTAGTGGAAATGACATAAACTTTAAAAAAATGACAATTACTCTATGTTAATATTTTTACCATGGAAACATTGTCATATAATGTTTTCACTATCAGAATCTGCTGCAATAAATGTAAATGAAATCTAGACATAATCTCTTTTTTAAATCATTAGCTCCAAATGCACTCTTGTGCATAAGTTATCAAACTTGAATACTGTTTCCTTCTGTCTTGAGCTATTCCTTTGCATGTTAGAAAGTTCTTTCTTCATTAACTCTGTCTCTCCTGATTAACGATACCATCATTGATTTGACCCCATTAAATTAACTTAATTTTTGAGTTTGTAAACTTTAATTTTTGTTATTTAAAAGGGCATACATTTATCTATACCAATTATAAAATTTTCTGATTAAAAGAAAACCATTATTGAAGTTTAATCGTAACAGGTAAGTGATCAACAAATGGGAAAATGAATTATTCCTTTTAAACGCGGAAAATAATTACAGAGAAATAGAGTTACATCTTCTCCAAGTAGATCACCCATTTCTCCAATCAGGCATTGTAATGTATCATTCTGTCATCTCAAGTAAATAGCTTTAATGCATGTCAGAATATTGGATAAAAAATGTAGAGACATCCTTTTGGCATTCATCTTCACTCATCTCATTGCTACTTTATACTGACTTTGTTTCACCAAGCACCCTAAGTTTTTACTTGTAGTTACTGTAGCATGCAATATGTTATAAGTAACATTTGCTAGCATTAAACTTACTCTTCTCCATTATCCTTACTTAGGACGGGAAAGTACAACTCAGAGAGAGGTCACTATGAGGAATTTCAAAAACATTTTAAAATTGTTACATTTTTCAGAAAATTCTTTCTTTAACTAGCTATATTTCTATTAAAATGTATAATCTCATGGCCATATTATTATTGCTTTAGACATTCTTGTCAGGGGCTTAGTCAAAAGTATTAATATAATGACAAATCATCTTAATTCTAAACCAATGTGCAAATTGTAAAACAAATTTCCTTACGGACAACAAGATTTTTTTTTTAATTTTTTTTTTCAGTAAAATCATCTTTATTTTCAATAAATACAACAAATTTTAACTTTAATTTCCATAAATCAAGCCCCACTTAAAAAGAAAAGGAAAATTTTTAAGAAAATACAAACTAGATTTAATTTTTAAAAAACCTTATTTCTACCTTTGCTAAATAAGACTCCCTTTTGATATGCTCAATTACACCTTTATTTAACAAGACTCCACTTCAATAAATTAAACTCCACTTTTAAAAAGTGGGCAAAGAATTTTTAAATTACTGATATTTGATGAATTTTTGTGTATATGTAATATTTATCATAATAATCATATTATTAATGATATGATCATTGTGCAGGCTACAAAACACTATTGTGGTCAGTTGGCACTTGAAAGGGGTAAAAACTATTTCCACTCAAAGTTCTAATCCTAGAACTTGACTTATGTTACTTGTCATTGTGTAGTTATTTATATGTGCAATTCAGTGTGATTGAGGCATAAAGCCTGAATGTGTTTCATTTCTGATTTTTACAGTTCAGTTAAACTTGAGTTGCTCATTCCTATGTTTGTGTTTTTCAATTGTGCTGTTAAAAACTTCATTGTGATTGAAGCTTACTATCTAATAGTGTGATTTTACTTTGAATTGATACTATAAAGATTTTGCCCCTAATGGCTAAAACATATTATTGTGGTGTGAGGCTTTAAAGTGATGATAATGATAAATAATGATGTACAGAGAAGAATGATATTTCTTGATTGTTATTATTTACTGACTATAAGCTTATTCTTTTTTTTTTTATAATAATGCATGTTTAGTACAAAATATGTTTATTAGTAAATTAAAAGTAAGTAAAGTTCCCCTTTCAGACCTTGTGGTCTATAGGGCAGATGATGTTTACTAGACAATTATTATAAAATTATTAAGCTTTGGGAATTAACAAAAAGAATGTGTCAGCCAAACCAGAATAATTAAAACTCTTAAATACTTATATGTGTTCATTTTTTTAAAATATAATAATGATCTGTAGGCTTAAATAATTAAATAATGTATGATACTCAAATGCTTAAACACAGAGTGGTCACTAAGCATTTTCTTTTCTTATTTGTCAAACTATTTGCATTTTTTTTTCTCACTGGTTGTGTTAATGTTGTTTCAAGACCAGTGTGTTTATAGTAGAGAAGAGTTGATTTGATCCTATTAATTTTACTTTGCATTCGGTTTAAACAAAATATTTTGTATAATTTATTATTGAAAATGTAAATTCATCCATATTAGCAACTCAATTTTTTTTTTCCCTTTTTCAAATTCTCTGTAATCTTTTTTTTTAGTATTTTGGGCAGTTTTAGCAATCTTTTTTGCACTAGTATATCATAACATAATTATTTACTTTTGGAACCTTTCCTACCAAGGTTTATTCTTTGTTAGGTGCTTCCAGACTGCCTTATGCAGACAAGTCAAATGGAGGTAACACTCAAATAAAGAAATCAAATAACACAGGCGAAAGACCAACAATAGAAGTTGGCCGACACTTATAGTGTATATCAAACAACAAATTTAATAACTATCGAGTGTCATCAAGCTAAATCTATACGTCCACAAGTATTCTGCTAACATTTTGCTAGTCTAGTTTTTACTAGTCATGTCATTGTCTCTAACTTCCCCTACTTATGAAACAAATAACTAATTCCTAATCATGCCATAACATCTTTCATATACTCCACTGGTATCTGAATTCTTATCTTAAATTATGGTTCAGTGTTTTATGTATTATAGTTACTTCACTTTTTATTCTTCTGTCTTGAAGTGTCTCTATGTTCAGTGATTTTACTAATAGTGTTACCCTAATCAAATTAGTTTTTTTTTATAAATCTAAGGCTCTATTTTGCATCTGTTCTAGTTTCTTTATGTTTTTGTGAGTTGAAGGGTTCCTAATAGAGGATGCATATTCTAATATTGGTCTAACCAAACTTTAAAAATATTTTAGTTTTATGTTCTTGTTTGATTTGTACAAATTTCTTTTTAAAAATCCTAATACTTTTATTTTAATTTTTTTATAATTTTGTCTATATGGGGATTTTTAGTATAATTTTTCATTTATTATAGCACCTAGTTTTTAGTCTGTGTAACTGGTTTACCATGAATAAGATAAATAATTTTCATTTTTTAATTTTTTTTTTGTTATCTTAAAAATGGATTTTTTTCTAGGTTAAAAGATGTACTTTAATTTGATTCCAATTCCTGTAATTCTTCTAATTCTCATATTTAAGATTTCAGCATCTTGTGTTGTATTAAATGTTCCATATCAGAGGTTCTCAAACTTTTTCAGTTCAGGGACTCTCACAGAGTGATTTGTCATAGAGTGATTTGTCTGCCCAAAAAGCATATTTCTAAAGCTACTGGTAAACTGTCCGCAACCGTGTGTGAGTTTTTCTCTGTGCTATTCGCAGCGCCATAATGTATGAAGCCTTAGAGTTTTTTTCATTCTCACCTACCGCCTCCCCCTCCTTGATCCGCTAGTAATCCCTGGACACATATGCAACATGACGGACATAGACTATTAAAGGCGACATCTGGACACATACAACATGAGAAATTTAAAGGCGGACATAGACTATCAAAGGCGGGATCGTCCATTGTTGAACAAATGGACAGATCAGTTAAATATTGCACTCTCAAGCAATGATATCCAGCTATCACAAAGAAGAGTGGCACCAGGAAGCGCTAGCATGAGCTATTTAAAGAGAAATGATCATCACCAAACAAACTGGAAAGTATCCATTTCCTCTTCCGCAAAGAGCTATATCTAACAATCTTTCATCTAAGAACAGGACATGCACATCTATCTTTAAATTTATAGTCTGCTAAATGTATATGAATAGAGTCAAATCAATGTATTGTTCGCACTCAGTGCAAAAGAACACTTGCTCGATCCCTTGTCTGGTCTGTTTTTTTTCGTATCTCTTTCTGTCTGTCACTCTGTCTATACCTTGTATCTTTTTCTGTCTCTCTATCAGACTATCTCTTATATAATACAGACGTTACTTCAAAAAAGAAGATGATAATGTCCTACTCGTCATGCATTTAGTCATGCATATTAACCAATGACTTAAATTCTGCCAAGTCACTGGTTTTCCTGGCTAGCTCAGACAACCCATTCCATGTTCTAATAGCACTAGGGAAGGAGGATTATTTGTCCTAACATATGGGACGAGGAGTGTGCCTTTATCTTTGTGTCTTTCAGAGTATTTTATCTTTCTGTGATTCTCTATTTTTGTTTTTTAAAGAAAACAGACGGCGAGGCAAATTTCATTGGGGAAATATAAATGTTATATAGAGAGCTTACATTTCTTGAAAATAACTGAGCAGCTTAGACTTCAGCGTGCTTTCATTTATTGGAGTAGGATAGGTCACCCGGCAAATGGTTTCTGAAAAGATTGCAGAGAACTTCCACAAAACCCTGGCACTTGTAGAGAATCTTAAGGTGCAGAGGAATAAAACTCTTATCAGCGCAGGTCTTAAGCATAAGCAAACTAGTACGGTAAGTAGGCTAGCCGCCTATATAGAGCCTCCAACTGATGGGATATCGAGCCTCGCACATGACTAAAAAAAAATAAAGAAAATATTGCGATACTAGGATCTGATCTCAACAGCGTAGATTTAAGTAGAGCATTATGACTCATGTTTAATAGTCTGACCATGGAACTATACTTATGGAACACCAGCTTCGATTTTTTTTTTAACAAAGGCAAAGCGAGTCGAAGTGCCGTCGCGCATGGTGCAATGTGGAGAAATCAATGATGATACCACCAAAGAAGAAATTTACTCCGCCAGTCACTTGGATCGACCTGCATTGAGTGTAAAACTTTCGTACACTCTATTTGATTAGGTGTGAAAAAACGTCATTTTCAGACTATCTGATATAATACATAAAATTTTCCTGAATAAGATATCGTCACAAAGTTGTTGTTTTTTTCGATCACCCTATAAAGTAGCAATTTTTTTCCAAACATAGAATAGAATATACATTAGGCCTATACAGCATGCATTCCTTCATATTTTCTGATTTTTTTTTTCCTTGGTTATTTTCGGACACAATGCTAACGTTAAAAAAACGCGCAGGTAATACATAGGGGCAAATTCCAATGTCTCTTGATAGAGAGGCTTTTTTTTTTCCCAAATAAATTCACCATCACCAACTGACCCGCAGCATATTCGTCGTGCGTAGAGTTTCACATATCTATAGACATAGGCCTGTAGTCTACATTGTACTACTGTGTAAAGTCGATTTGTCAGAGAAATACGGTACGATATTCAAGTAGCTTTACGTGATTTGATTTGAGCCTATATTGACATATTTCATGAAATAAATTGTAGAAAACTAAGTTTGAGTATCTTTTTTCTAAATAGATAAATATAGGCCTGTATATTGTGTCCTCCTTTACACTTATATTTAGATATATATGTGTCTATTTAAAATCTATTATCTTATAATAGGCTATGCGTCGGTCACTACTAGGTCTGCAAATAGTCGTAGTAAACGTGGATTTCTAAGGGACTCTGAGACATAGGCCTACATTATTAGGCTCTAACCTTAAAAAATAATTGGATGTTGCTCCAATCAATGGTACACTTTTACAAATGCTTATGTTTGAACGCTTCAAAGAACAGCTTAGGCGTCAACTTTCCTTGGCTGACATAGAAGAGAGCACCTGGTTGCATGCGGCCTCAGAACGACACAACTGGAGGTCACTCACGAAGGCCGCGGGATACACATTTTAGACCAAAAGAAAAACTGCTGCCGATGACAAACGCAGACGGCGAAAAGAAAATCTAAATCAACCACCTGCGGACAATGGTACTATGCTTGCTCTGGATGTGGCAAAATATGTAGGTCACAGGAAATACTGCAATCCTCACTAATCTTAGGACTCGAAGACAAGCCTTATTGATGTTTGAACGAAGTTGATCAACCAGTCTATATATAGGTTTGTGATTATAATTTTTTTTTTCCATTCTTTCTTTACTATAATACCCACGCCCACTTATGGGCGCTTGAAATCTAGATCTAATATAATGGTACATCACGTTGTCATTATTTTTTTCTACATTTATTTGATATTTTCTTAATAATAAAAAAAAATTATTTAAAATAAATATCTTTTATTGCTTAACGACAAGCAAGTAACTATGCAAAATCTTTTACGACATTCAGATTTGTTTACATCGGCTCTAATTTTGGTTGTATCATGTGACTGAATAAAAAAAGTCGTTCTCTGTACTTACTACAGACTGTAGTGGCTGATATTATTCTTAAACCACAATTATGGTAAGACTATTTCCATCTATTTATTATATTTACACTATTGATTTAGATCTTTTTGATTAAATACCATTATTTAGATTTCTCATTAATTTTCAATGTTGAGATGAATATTCAGTGTATTCACTTGATTGAGTGAGAACTGAGAATATTAGATAATTAGTGAGATGTTCACAGAATCTAAAAATAAAATCGTTGAAATAATTGAATCATGAATGATTTAAAAAAAAATGAATGTGAATGTGAATATACATCTCTAATATTAATATTATCTGGAACTATAAATGTAGAATACAATGTTTTGCGAATCACACTCACACTACTCACCCGCATCACTTGATAATGAATTGTTCTAAGTTGTTGGAAAGTTGGTTATATACTTTATAGGCCTCCTACACCTTGTTTCCACAGTGATTTAAAAGGTAAATCATATGATATTTAAGTAAGGGTGATTTGTAAGCTAGTATAAATAAAAGAGTTGACTCAGGATTATAATTATATTCTGTATAGATCTATCTAGATCTATATTACTCTAGTCTAGAGTCTAGATTAGTTGAGCTTTAAGTGTACAACAGATCTAATTTACTGTCTTATTGATTGTCATTATTTTTTTGTTTTTGTTATTAAAACCTCTTGTTTAAAAAGCAAACTACAGTCAAGTTTCAAGAAATTCCATGAATGTAGCCTAGGATGTTTTGAGTTCCCCCCCCCCCCCCCTCAGTGTTTTGAGGTTAAAATCCCCCTTAAAAAAAAACAAAGAAAACTATAAGACTAAGACTGCTTTATTGATCCTTACGGAAATTTGTTGTGATTACAAGGACTCTTTTCTCATATAAAGACAGCACAACAGAAAAACACATAAATACAACAGATACAACATAAAGAGTTCATTCAGCGACTACACACAGGTATCTTGGTGCATTGCATGTTCCCTGATCAATGAGTGGCAGTTTGACAGAGTGAGGTATGAGCGAGTTTTTGTACTGCTCCGTTCTTGTTTTGATTGACAACAGTCGCCCACTTCGCGACGACCTGATGTAGTTCTGATGGAGCGGGTAGCCATTGTCTTCCAAGATTTTTTTGATTTTTCTTAGGCACTTTTGTTCAAAAAGTTCCTTTAAATGTAGTAATGTTGTGAATTTAATTTTTGATGCTTTTTTTATGATGTTTTCTAAACATCGCAACAGTTTAAATGAGGTGTTGCCTTGCCAACAAGTTATTCCGTATGTAGCAGATTTTGTACAGTTGTGACTTAAAAAGTCTCAAGGATCTTCTTGTTTAGTTTAAAACTAATAAACACCAAATTTTATTAGTATAGCCAAGGGGCTATTTGACCTACAAGTTTTAATAGAAGTGTAGCGGGTAATGCATAGTAGACACCTCAGAATATGCATTTCCCACTAGAGTAACAGTGCTCCCCCTAACCCACTTTAGTTTAGGTTTGTCAGTTCATTTTAGGGAACTTAAAAAATGATTTGTTGATTGAATCAGATATTGTTTGACTTGATGTTGATGCCACAGATATATAGGTTGTTAACGGTAGAAGTAGTAATGGTTTTAAGCCCATCATTACCTATAAAATGCTTCCAATGGCATGCGTCTCTAATAGCCTCTGATTACCAGTCCTACTCCTGGCCTTCACGTGTGGTTCAGATATTGAGTCTAGCAGAACTGTTACCACCGACAGTAGAAGGGGCAAAGGCGAGCAACTGGCACCTAAATAAGTAAGCTTTGAATAGGAGGGGCTTATCAGCCTTTGTTGGCTACCTATTTAGGAGAAGGAAAACTCTGAACCCAAACCTCCGTTGTCTTGCGGCTATACCTGAACACAGGAAAGGCTTCGGAAGACAACCAGGAGGAGAAATCAGGAGCTGGTGATTTAGGTAGATTTTGGCACACTGTGCTACAGCCTGGCAGAGCCTGCTGGACTACTGATCCCAAATTGTATAGGATATTCCATTCCTTTGGTCACATCGGCTGCGTGGATGGGGGAACTGCTATGTGCTTGACATCATTCCGACCATAATTAATACCCAGGCTTTCATCTTGCTTGTTTGAGATGAACCATAGTCGTTCTACGACTGAAGGAGGCTTATGTATATATTCCAGTGTAGTAATAAATTTGGTGTTTCAATATTACTTTTAAAGTTGTTTAGTGAAACACATCTAATGTTACCTCTATCAGGCAGAATGTTTTACAAGCTGATTAAACAAAACAAACTTTTAAATTTAGCCTAACTGTAATTAATTCGGATAGTGATACAATAAGCAATGGTAGCTCTATCAATGTTTTAAACTAGTAAAGTTTGTGAACCATTTCATACATTTACAAAATCAAAACACTTTTAAAACACCATAGTGCCACCTCTCTCCTAATGGCTACGATTAGTCAGCACCTATTTCATTGTGAAAGTTGTTACTTTTTGTATGTTTGTTAAGATCTGTTAAGCTACCTGTGTTTGTGTAGACTTGATTGAAACATTTCTAAAGGTTGTTGGTTCTAATCCTGGAACTTAATTGTCACATATTTTCTTTTTTTTTTTTTCTAAATTGCATATCTGTAATATTAGTATTTAGTACAATGACTAAGATAGTTTTTCTGGTACTTTTTATCTTTTTGTGAAGTCAGTTGAATTTTTAACACTGCCCACATATTTTTGGGTCACAAAATAAAGGATCTTTGGACTAGTTTGTTTTTTTAACCAATTTATTTGATAGGAAAATAGTGTTTGCACATTGAATTTGTACAAATTTTTCTTTAGTACAAAATAGCACATCATGGGTAGACCTTTGAACTGTATGTATAATGTATAATGATTTCTAAAGTTTCATTGTTCTAAATTATTCCTTTTGAGATTCAAAGTACTCAAGGCAGGTGTAGTCACTTACACAGATCATGTGTTGAATCCATTTTCCAGTTTATGCATTTAAAATATGTTAATGGCCAACACAACTGCCAGGCTTTCTATCAGTCTGACTTTTTTTATTGTGCTAGGGATGGGTAAATTTGTAAACATTTTCAAAACCAAAATTATTTTTTTTTACTTCATTTTATGCTTTTTTTGAAGCCAACTAAAACTAAACATTGTTTTTTAGCCGCGTGTACTGAACAAGAATTAAAATATCTTCTTCTTTTTTTTTTTTTACTGATGACCTGTTTGTTAACCTAATTATATTTACTCAAAGACATTACCTTATCTCCATGTATTCAAGAAGTAGTCATAATGACTAGTCATTAAGTACCACTTGAAAATAAAGTTTAAAAAATTGTAATAATTGAAACAGTTTTGTTTGCATTCATAATTTTTAAAGTATTTTGAAAAAAATAGCTAAATCTTGTAAATTTGGTAATATAAAAAAAAAACAGTTCTTACCAGTCACAGAATAAATTGAAATGCCTCTTTTTTTTTTTTAAGAAAAAGTTTACCTCATTTATATAAATGATCCTTTCTTTTGCTCACTTTGAAAAACAGGATCATTCTATCTTTAGTGGCGCCCATTGGGCCCCCAACATGGGACAGCTGCTATCAGTTTTGTGTTTTTGTCCATCTGATACATTTAGATCTCAAAATCTAGAAGAGGGATGGAAAATCAAATTTCATGATATTTTGCAGCTTTCAAAGTTCTGGTTCAAACAGCAGATTTTATCTTCTGAAACCAAACCATTTTGACTTTAAAATTAGTATTTTAATAAGCACCTTCCTTGGCACAGAGGTTAGTTTGTTGGCTTGTAAAGGCCTTTTTCATAAGCAATATAACATTTTAAAAACTATTTACTTTAAGAGTAAAAAAAACAGTGGAGGCTATATTAAGAATGGGAAGTGATTATTGTATTTTTATTAGACTTTGTTATAGCCAAAATAAATTTATAAAAAAATATAAAGGCCTTCTTCATCAATTTAGATATCAATCAGTTTAGGCTCACACTAAGAATCATAACAATCATTTCTTTGAATTTTTATGAATATTAACAATGCTATACCATTAATAACAATATCATTTGGCCCAATTAAACAACCAAAACAGCTACACATTCACCTTAAACACATTTATTTTTATGAACGTAGGTAGGTTTGTGGTTGGTTTTAGTCTGTACCTCATCGCTTCTGAAATTGTTACTGAAAATTTTAAAACCTGCCTTTTCACCTTTTCTGTAATTGACCTCTTTACCTATCCCTTAGTCTGTTGGGCCGTTGGCACCTTGCAAGATTTGTCGACCGTCTTTCTCCACTCCTCTCTGTGTTTTGCCTTAGAACCTCTTTCAATGGCAGGCCCATCCATTCTTTTTACATTGTCTTCCCATCGCTTTCTCTGTCTGTCTATTCTTCTTTTTCCTGGTACTGTTTTCCTGGAGGAAGGTCTTTCCGAGCCCTGAAGACCTTGTAATGTGGCCATAGATTTTTAGCTTGCGATAGTTAGCAGGTCATCATGGGGTCCAATCGCTGCAGTAACCCTGTTTTTAATCTCTTGGTTTGTGATGCAGTCTTCAAACACCTTTTTACCTCATTGCTTATTAAATAGATGACTCATGAGTGGAAAAGAAATTCTCATTTAATCTTGTTTACAAGAAAATTGACTTCACGAGAATATAGATATTTGTCTATGTCTATGGTAATATATTTATAACTTGCTTCCTGCTTGTCACAAGCTTGAATAAACAAACATTATTTCATTTTCTAATTACTTTCTCTGTTTTACCTGTCTAACCAGTATCTGGTCCACAAGTCTTGATAAATGCTTTTTTATTTTCCAAAACAATACAATAACCATTTGGTCAACACAATACAACTGCCATTTATTATTCATAATTTTCCATCAGTCTGCAATATGTATCTCCTCCTCTCCATCACATATATATATTTACACATATCTTTGTTGTGAAATTATTACTGGAAATACATATTTATCTGTTACTACCTGGTAACTATCAAAATTATTAGATTAAATTTAATCTATAAAAGCAGCATCTAGGAAATATACTATGAATCAAATAAACTTAAATAAGCTTTAAGTACATTTGTGTGCATCTGCAGTGTTTTTTTTTACAAAGCATATATCAACTTGCTCTGTCTTTTTGTCTGGTAAAAAGCTTATACATGTTATTTTTCCCACACCCAGTCACGGATGAACCTGAAATTTTGCATAGTTATTTCTTTTACCTGACAAAAGAAGAATCAATTTTAAAAAATAAAATAATTAGTTAATTATTTATTACTAGTCGACCGGCGGCGAAGCATACACTGCTATTTTGCAGGGCTGGCCATAGGCCACAGCAACTTATCCGACCGCATTGGGCCCCACACTTTCATACGACCTGCATTTATTCTATGTGTAAATTATTAAATTAAACCATTTTATAACTTATAACAGATTTTTCGCGGCCGCCTGATTTACCAGGAGCTCCTGGAAATCTCCTGAAATAGCAAAATATTTGAAAAAGTCATGGAAATCTCCAGAAATTATTTAAAATCTTTTGAAAACTCATACATATCTCATGAAATATTTAGAGAAAAATTGTCATTTTGGGGTGTCCTTCATTATGGAAAACGCCAATAGTACAGGCGATAAATAAACATAATTGTGTCACCTGGTGAAAGAAGCTTCTCGGGCCTCAAACTAATGAAGAATTACTTTAGTTCAACAATTTTCGTAGATAGATTGAAACATTCATTAAATTGTTGCTATTGAGCGTTATCGATGTAGGAAATAAAATTTTCATGATACACTGTAAGACTTCGCTACACACAAGGCTCATAAAGTTTGTGGGATATTATTATGATATACTCTATGGCTTTGCTACACGCAAGGTTCGTAAAGTAATTCTGTACATAGTTAAGAATGGATAAAATGCATATACAAATTTACTTTGTAATACAAACTCTTAAATTTCACTTATTGTCCTCTTCCCTACCCAAACTTGGCCCCGCGAAATCCGTTTCGCATAAGGCCCCACAATGGTTAAGTACAGCCCTGCTATTTACATATATATACATAGTAGATTACTTAATCTTCTTGGTCACAATGATAAAGTCCGGTGCTGCTGTTTTGTGTTTGTAAAATGTTTTACAATGTTTCGAATGTTTCGTCAGAATTAAAGATAGTTTACTTCCTAGTCCAAACCTTCCGCAGGACAAAGGGGGTTGGGAGTGGGCAGGGTTTGATAATTTTTTAAACGACAGTCTAGCAGACAGGTAGCCATCCGTAGTGTGAACACTACTCTTGTGTTTTCTTGGGGCCTATCAGCAGAAATAAGAGAGTGATCTTTCCTTTACTTCTTATTTAAACTCTTGAGGGAAGAAGAGAATTATATACATAGATTAATATTTTGTTTGGTATCAAACAAGGGAAATAAATTTTATTTGACTGATGTAGTGGTTTAAGTTGAGTAGTCGCCTTTATACATTGCCACAAGAACTGGGTCACGCTTTAAAGTTTGAAACTAACAATAGATAACTATAAAACCTATTTCAATAAGCACTCCCCTGAAACAGTTGTTAGTGTGTTGGCGTGTGAAGGCTTTTGCACAGTTGTTAGTGTGTTGGCTTGTAAAGGCTTTTGGAAGCTTGAGCCCTCGAGTTTGAATTCAGGTTGTTCAACTTTGTTTTTTCTCTCTAAAGTGATCTTGGTAACATTCACCCTGATACCCCTTTAGTCTCCCTGAGTACGCTATTCTGCCTCATCGTGGCACCCGGGTGGAAATGGTTACTTGAGGGGGTAACTAGACTAAATGAATGGTGAAACATAACTCCCATGGGGATGTCCACGGGTAGATGAGAGTCCACCTCTTGCACGGGCGGAGTTGCAAAAGAGTCCCCATAAAGCCAAGCATGTGTCCGGGGCCAAAGGCACTGGAAACAGCAATGCTTTACATAGGCATTGACTCGGGTCTCTCTCAAACAGAACTGTGTTCACACAGGTTGTTTTTTTTTTTTTTTTACTGTTTGGCACCCAAACAGTTTTTTTTTTCAAACTTAGAGCTCGAAGAGCCTTCTGTTCAGCTCTTAAGACAATCAATCGGATCATATTGTGAATGCTGAAAGCATGAAATTGCGCTAAGCAAAAATAATTAATAAAAATATTTGTAATCGTACAGATTTATTATTGCTATTCTAGATCTTTTACAGATCTAATTATAAGACTGATCCAAACTAATTTACACAACAACGTTTTAATAAACCTTCTGTTTTTCTTTTTTTTAAAAAGTATTTTTATATTTTTCTTGTTTTTAAATTACTTTTGTATAGACTATTCAATTTATTCTGTCAGCTTGACTTGTTATTCAAACTCAAGCTCCCTTAATAGTACACTAATAAATTGTAATGAGTTCTGAAACAGTATGTGGGTCCACTAGTTGGAAGTTAAAGTTGTATCAGTAGAAAGTTGAATATTAACAAGATATTTATGTCATGTTGATGTTTGAGCTGAAAATCTATGTATTGTTGAGTTATAAGTTTGTAGAAGTTTAATGAAGAAGAGAAAAAAGAATACAGAAGTTTCTTCATTGTGTTTTCAAGCTTTATAATTACCCGCAAGTGTCTATGCTTGTGCCATTATTAATATAGAAAAAGGAAAGATAAGTAATATATTGAAGAATAATAAATATTACATCATAAGTATTGACACTAGCAGAAATCATCACATCTGCCACACATTTAATTTAGAAGATATGATTTTTATAATGTCTGTTAGAAACTAAATTTAAGAAATCCTTTTCTTTTTCATTTTTTTTTTTTTTATTTTTCATTCATTTATTATAGAAAATTTTAAAAATTATTTTGTCTACATTCTGTTTGATTATAATTACAAAGGGGTTATTATACTTATTATACTTATAAAGTGGTTAGACTAAACCAAACAAATTGGATTGACTATACCTGTACAAATTGGCTTGGCTATACCTATACAGAATGCCTATACCAAGAATGTCCTTGTTGTATGATGTCAGCTGATTACTTATCTACTTTTTTTTATCCACATGATTTATATTTAGCTTACCTAATACAAATGTTTCATGGACTATCACATGTTTAGTGTTAAAGGAAAGGACTTGGTGAACTGCTAGCATTTTAAGCTAGATTTCAGACAGGCATTTAAATTTCATTAGTATTTTGAAAAAATTGTGAAAAAAGAAAAGGAGTTTTAAATAACACTGTTGTTTCATGTTACTAAGGAGACAGGCTTTATTTTTGTAACTAGTGATTATCAGGGTCGGTAACACAAGCCATTTGTTTTCTTTCTGTCTGTTGCTTTTGAACAGTGATACATAATTTAGAAAAAAAAAAAGCTTTTCAGAGAACATAGTCTATGTGAATGGGAGATATTGTCACGCAGTATAAAAAAGTAAGTTGTGAACTCTGGTTGGTTAAATACTAAATTCTTAATTGTTTTATTTCTATTTTGTTTGTTTCTTTGAAATTTAAATAGAACTTTAAAAAAAACAAATCTTTATCCTTGAAAAAAATTGTCAAAAGATATTAAAGATATTGTTAAGTATCACTGGAATTTCCCCATATAATGTAATAACTTCCTTCTTCTATTTATCTTATAAAAATAAAAAAAACTGTTTAAGGAAGCAGTTGTAAGTTGCGGCTGAATTGAATACAGAATGTTGTAGGTGAATTGAACACAAATGCTGGCAATATTTACCTTTTTTAAAAAATTGTTTTATTTTTGTTCTTCTTTTAAATATGGTATTCTTTTTGTCTTAGCTGGACATTTGTAACTAGATGTTACATTTTGTGAACTTGTTTAATAGAACTGACTTCTTTGACCTTTTTTTTTCTCTTTAGTTATGGCCGTGACCAGTGTATTTAAATGAACCTTATTTATGAGTTGACATGTTCTATAAAAGTTGACCATACAAAAGGCTCTATAGAGTGCCACAATGTATTGTGGGATAGTCTTACAGCTCTGTTTAATAAACTGAGACTGTAGAGTCTAAGTTTCTTGCAACTGTTGTCCTCGAGTTCTGCTGTAACTATATAAATAAATCCCCTTTGACATAGAAAAAAAAAAAAAGGATCCAATCTGGTGTTATGTCATAGGCAGATTTAATGGCATAGCACCAGATTTGATCCTTTTTATTTTATTTTTTTTATATCTATGATACCGGTACAAAAAATAAGTACTATGCTGTACTATTTTGGTTTTCTTTTACATCTTCGACTTCACTTATTCCTTAGTCTGTTGAACCATTGGGGCACAAAACATGATCTGTCAATTTTCTCCATTCTTCTCTGTCTTTTACTTTGCATAGATTCTCTTTCAATGACAGACCCGTCCATTCTTTAAGGTTGTCTTCCTATTGCTTTCTCTGTCTGCTTTTTTTTTCCCCTTGTACTGTTCCCTGATAGAAGGTCTTTTACATATAGTTGGCCTCTTTCAGTCGTACAAGGACTGTTTCATCTCGAACACTTTTTCATGTGACTGTGGAGACTATTTTGGAGAGACACTCCCATCTTTATATATCGCAGGTTAAAGTGGCTTTTGCTTTGGTGGTAAAAGAGCCGGCCAGTTTTTTGTATCTTAACAAATTGTTAACTATAGTGAAACTAGTTCTCTTACAGGAAATGATATCTCTTAACACAGGGACACCAAAATTAGGCTTCCAAGATCAAAAGGTTACATAAGCTAAATGGGAAGTATCATCACTGACCCTGTTGTTTATACCTTATCTCAGTGGTTCTCAAACTACCTTTTGAACCAGGGAAAAAACTTCATAAATGCATAGGATATAAGTTACAAATGTAAAAATAGAACAGTTAAATTTTAAAAAAAATTAATTTGTATGTAACAATCGCAAATTTCCATGAGCAAAAACTTCTAGTTGTTTTTGTTTTTTTGTGATGAGGTTCATTATGGCACTGAATCCACATTGTTCCAAATAAGAAAATGGGAAAGCAGTCAACAACGTTCGTACAATGACCCATAATGTAGGATATAAAATTGGAATATTTTTGTAACCAGAATTATTGGTATCCTTGTTGAAATATCGGTTCCTCATTCAGGACCAGCCTTGGATAATTGGAGGCCCCAAATGAAATTTAAAAAAAATAAAATAATAATAATAAAAAGAAAGTGTGAAAAAAATAAAATTATGCAATTTATTAAAACCTGCCCATCTATATCTAAATCTACTACAGAAGTTAGACTAGTAAACATAAAGTCATAGTGCTCTACTATGTTTGAGATCTGATCCAAGTTTCTCCATTTTTAAAAAAAAAAAACAATTTTGTTAGTCCTGTGTGAGGCCTTCACCAGTTGTATGCCCTAGGCAGCTGCCTAGTTTGCCTTTGCTTAAGGCCAGACCTGCTTTACATATATTCCAATAAGCTGCTTCGATATTAGTATAGATTCATTTGTGATTGTGATTTGAGTTTGTCAATGTGCAAAAAAGTTCAATACCCAGCCTGGAATATTCATTTGAATTGATAATTGTTATTAAAATTATTGTATTAGATAAACTGGATTTTATTAAAAAAGATATTTAAATTGTATACAATTTCATCTTTCTATGGACCCCATTAGGTTATCTTGTGGATCACAGTCTGAGAACTACTGCCTTATCTTATCTGTGTATATGTCAATCAATGCTGATCTTTTAAACATCTTACACACCTGGCAATGTAAATAAAACTGCTATCAACTAACATTTATAATAAAGATGCTTCTTATATTATTTTAAAGTGACCCATATCCTGTATATTTTTTTTAGTGAATAGGTAATGTAAAAAATATTAATATTAATAATAATAGCCAATAAAATTGACATTATCAACTTACACACTAAAAAAAAAAAAAAAAACAGCAGCTAAGACAAAAGTGTTTCAACTGAAATAGACCACTGATACATTTCTCCTGTTTTTAGTGGTCCACATGCAAAGTGGTAGATCTAGTGTAGGCCTACTATTTCAATTGACCTGTTCTTAGGGGTAATTGAGAACTGCTTCTAAACTGGGTTTGTAAGCAGGTCAAACTTCTCTAAGAAAGTGTGTGTGAATTAATAATTTAGTAATCCACTGAGCTAGCACATGTAATACCTTGGAAAAGGTTGTACTTTGTGACTGATTATTAAAATTTTTTTTTTTATGAATTTCAATCATGGTGTACCAGAATTAAAATTTTAAAAAATTCTTTTTTATGATTATCACTAATGATTTCTGTCAATGTCAATGATCTAAAAAAAAATGGATATATAAAAGTACCTCTTTCAGACCTTTCTATGAATTGGGCAGATGATGTAACTAGTTAACTAGGGTGTCTTGTGGCCAGCACAATGACCTTTACTTTCCCTAACTAATGTCAGGTACCCATTTGGGTGGATTTGGGCATCCTAAAAATCCAGAAATTCAAAATCTCAATCTTCACCTAGATTCAAACCCAATACCCGTTGATTCAGAAACCAAGGCTTTACCACTCAACCACCATGTTTTTTAAATTGTATTTTACTGTTGCAGTTGCCTTTGTGTAAAAGTCAAAGTCTTTCTATTGGTTTAGATAGCCTATATATATATATATAAACTAGGGAATTTGCTTTAGTGGTAAGATCCAATGTTGTTCCATACAGATTTGATTAATTGGTTGATAACAGATGTTGGGACTGTGATGTTTTAGTTTGAGTGGAGGCAAATGAAAGGAGATATAACAGTGTGAGAGCATAAGGAAAGTGAATGGGGAAGGACAAGGAGAAAAAGGTTGCATGTCATTTGAATCTCTCATTTGTTGGTAAAGTAGCAATACCTAGCAAAATTATTGTGATGATTGGTGGCTTTAAAGTTGTGATGTAGATTGTTAGCTCCTTTGTATTGATTGAACATGTCTTTTAAACATGAAGAAAGAAGTTTATTTAGAACAAATATTGTTTCTACTTCTGGAATCAAAATAAACATTAGCAATCATGGTTAGCTGTAAAGTTCACTGACATCATCCTTCATTGCATTCATCCACATTCATCAAAGCATTTGCACTGCACTGCACCCTGCATCACATGATACTGCAGCACACACAATGGCATGCACCACAGATGTAGATTTCATGTTGGCCTGGATGCTGACATCTCAAGTAGGTCAGGGAGTAGTCTCACCTTTGTGTTGCTGCTGCTGAAAGCTGGGGAGGGGTGTAGTCGATGGGTGGGGTTGTAAGTTAGGTATCACATGACCCATTAAAAATAATGGGGTCAGTTTCTGAAACACATATTTTTTCCTTTCCTCCTGTCCTGTTTACTTTTTTTTTATTTCATGTCTAACAATCCATTTTTTTTTAGCCTATTTGCTAACAAGTATTTTTTTCAACATCTTTTTTTTCTCTGTTTTCTTTTGATAGAATGTGTGCATAACTTTTCAGAACTATTGTGTTTTTGTTCATTTGTTTGGCTGTTAAGGGCGAGATGTTAAGTTCCCCAATAAGGGTGACTCTTAAGAATCAGTATCATATTCATTTATGTACATTTTAGGAACCATTCTTGCAAGTCTGTCGTGTTCCATTTTAGCTTTGAAGGAAAGAAAGACAATACCTCACCAGTATATTTTTTAAAAATATTAAATAATATATAATTTAAAACGGCCATTAAAGATTATTTTATTGAGTTAAAAAAGTAAATAAAACTTCAAGCAAATTGATACTCTGTTTGAAATAACTATTGAATTTTTACACAAATTTTACTTATTGATAATTTTACTTTTGCCAATGTGCCAAAACCCAAAATATCAAATATCATATCACTTAAAAAAATAATTGTCAAGTATTGACATTCATTGATCTTTTGTTAATGCAAATTAATTATATATATATATATATGTATTTACTTCATTTAAATATACAGCCATTTAAGTTATTTAATAGTAGATAAGGGTTCACAAAAATGTATTTTACGTTTTAGAAAATATCAGCCCTAGCTTGCCACACCTACTTTTTAAAATATGTAGCATTCAAATGACAGTGATGAATAATTAGGTAGAAATGGGTTGCTTCATCTAGAGCTTTATTTATAAATGTGTGTTTATTCTTCTTAGTAACAGATCCTGTAGAATTATAACAGAAAGACCTTCATAGAACAAATCTTTATGCATTAGATTAGTGTTGTTGTTTTTTTACAACTTTTTTTTTTATTAGTTTGTAGGCTTATATTTATGTGTATATTTCTGTTGTGAGGTCTTTATATGAGAAAAGAGTCCTTGTAATCACAACAAATTTCCATAATGATCAATAAAGCAGTCTTAGTCTTAGTTTTAGTAGAAAACAACCTATTCTTCACTAGCATCCAGGCTAATGACAGAAAGACATTTAAAGAACACATCTTTCTGCATTAGATTAATTTTTTTTTTATTTAACATCTTTCTTCATTAGTATCTATGCTTATAATAGATAGGCCTATGTAGAACATATATTTCTGCATTAGATTAATGTTGCTTTTTTTTCTGCTTGTGTGCATTTGATGAATGAATATATTATGCATATTAAGTCATCATCTGTGTGAGTGTGATTACACACAGTCACTGTGTTAGCGTCAGTCAAGTAGACAACAGGATAGCATGAATGAAAACTGTCTTTTATATGAACACTTGTTATGTTTGACTCTCTTAGTCCCCAGCCCCTCTTTCTGTATTAAACTTCTCATAATCACAAGCTGTTATTGATTCAACACTTGGAACATATCACTGTCCTTATCTTCTTGTATATAGTATAGCTCACATGCAGAACCACCTTGAGCAGGTGAACAGGTTTTTAAGGTGACTTTTATTGCATTGCACTTCATTATCTTTAGCCCTTGTGGCTGTTACAACGTTATTGTTGACTCTGTCATAAAGCTTTGATGACCATGTCTGTTAAACATGGAAGTAGTATCCACCAGGATGTGTAGGAGGTTATTGTGGTTCAGTACATTGAACAAGGCATACATTTAGAACTTGTTTTGTTTCAGTGACTTTAGATTTAAATCTGTGGCTATTATGTTTCATGCTGGCATATCTTCCCTTCCAAAAATTTAGATCAGTAACAATAATAACTAATCATAAATGTAATTTAAGATCATTATGATTCACAGCACTTACATGTTATAGTAGTAAGATAAAAGACTATCTTAATTGATCCTATGGCCATACCACGTTGAAAATACCAGTTCTCATCCGATCACCAAAGTCAAGCAATGTCGGGTGTCGTTAGTACTTAGATGGATGATCGCTTGGGAACGCCACATGTTGTAGAAATTTTTTAAGAGGCCAATAGCCCAAAAAAAGATGCAAAGCCCAAGAAAAGAGGCATAGATTAGAAGCAAAATAGCTCAAGGATTCCTAAGATGTAAATAGCTTGACAACTGATGTCAAAAGCTCAAAAAAAAGCTGAATTGTCCTTAAAAAAAAAAGAAAGAGAGAAAGAAAGAAGAAAAAAAAACAGGAAAAAAATGATCCTAATGGTAACTTAGACAAGGTATTATTTAGGTTTAAGGGTCACTAAGACCAGGTATCAATCAGGTGTGAGTATCTCTCATCATCATTCAACTCAATGTGAGTGAGAACCTGAGAGACTCAAATAAAGCATTGGACACAATTTTCAGATTGACTGTAGATTTAAAAAGGTAATTTCTTTATATCATTCTAAAAAAAAAAAAAAAAATCTGCTGCTTACAAATACACTGGTATTAAGTTGGCTATTAACTGTTTACAAAACTATTATAGTCATTAAATGTTACAGTTGAAAAATCACTTGTATTTTTTTTTTTTTTACTTTTGTGGTTTCTTGTATCTTTTAAACCACATTGATATCTACAGCAATAATATAATAATACACACCCAAAAAAGTGAATAAAATATTATTGCAAAAAAAAAAAAAAGATTTCTTTAAAAAAATAATTTAACTGAAATTTTGGAAAATCATGCTTTATTCTTAACATTTCCTGATTTTTTTATTTTTTTAAATTTTATATTAAAAAAAAAACTAAATTAAAATTAATTCTTTTTGAAGGTGTTAAGTGATCAACTGTAACACTTTAGTTCTGGTTATTAAAGAGCTGTTGTTTTACTTGTATTTCTGTGGTTTCAAAAAGTTTCTCTCATCTATCTTAAAGGCTGGCGGTGGAGAAAAGAAGGAACACTTGTACAAAATATTGGTGATAGGAGAACTGGGAACTGGGAAGACCAGTATCATCAAGAGATATGTGCATCAGTTTTTCTCTCAACACTACAGAGCCACAGTGAGTTGTAATTTGTATGTTTCCTGTAATAGAAGACTTCAATAACAATTGACATTCTTTCTCATCCAGTACAGGCTGTCCACTCCAGCATCCTGTTGTTTTTCTGACCCATTTCAACACAGTCCTGACTTTCTTAGCTGTTCACTCAGCCATGCACAACAATAAAGGTCAACTAGCCCATACACAGTCACACACAATTCACAGTCACTCACAAGAGATACACTCTGTAGTCGTATCTCCCTTCTCCAGCAATTTTTTTTTTTTTTTTTAGTTTTTTGTCCATAATTACAAACATCATTTCGGTTCTAATATGTATTAGCACAATCTACATTCATAGCACACAGCACTTGTACAATACCCTCCCCTCTTCATCCATTAATTGTGGTGTGAATTTAGATTTTGGTAATGTGTATTTAGTGATGCCAGAGGAACTCAACATTTACTTTTCTGATTATCTTTCTTGGACTTATCTTGGACTTAATCTGGACCATCGAATCCATTAACATTCCTTCTTTCCCCAAGACTCTTTATCTTGGTCTTGTCTGCCATACTACACTACCATTAGGATTTTAGATCTCAACTGTCTTTTGACTGCCATACTACTCTACCATTAGGATTTTAGATCTCAACTCTCTTTTGACTGCCATACTACTCTACCATTAGGATTTTAGATCTCAACTGTCTTTTGACTGCCATACTACTCTACCATTATGATTTTAGATCTCAACTGTCTTTTGACTGGTGTTGAAAGAAGTATTTACAAATATATGACTATTACCTTTTAGTTGATTGCCACTTATAGAATGCAAGACACTTCTCATTATGACTTTAACAATAAATTAATTGCTAAATATGTGCAAGGAAATCCCATGTTTTAATTTCAGAATAATAAATGGCAACAGCTTTACACTCCATGATAGCCTTTTTTGTCAGACATCATTTCCATTCCTATAGCCATTCACACCATGTATATTCTTGCAATCTATATTCACACCAACTACATAGTTAGTCCCCATCTACATTCTTACCATCTACATTCTACATTCACACATTTATATTTTTATCATCTACATTCACACCATCTACATTCTTACCAAATTCTATGTTTGGAAGTGTGTACAGATACTGTTTAGCTACCACACCTAACTGGTGTTCTGTAGTTAATAGATTATCGTACATCTAGATGTAGTGACACTAAAACTAAAGCTTAAAGCCTGTCCTTTTAAATAGTCCAGATACACTTTTTAAAAACTATGTACTAGTATTAAATAAGTTAAAAGCACAAACATTATGAATGTGAA
This sequence comes from Biomphalaria pfeifferi, assembly GCA_030265305.1. NCBI lineage: Eukaryota > Metazoa > Mollusca > Gastropoda > Planorbidae > Biomphalaria > Biomphalaria pfeifferi. Next base: position 2,161,292 of record JASAOG010000082.1, on the reverse strand, counting down.
TAGACACAAAATAAAAATGTTTTCCAGTATTTATTAATTAAAAATTCAATGAATAAATCTGCAATAAGAAGCCTGAGATGAAGCACAACTGACATAGTCAACACTTTGTTCTCTCTATCTATAGTTTATCTATCTATATCTCTATAAATTTAGATCTAGAAAAATCATTAATCTTCTTTTTTTTTTATGGGAATATAATAAGTTATTCTTAGCTCTAGCACAAAATCTCAGTAGGTTCTGGAATAAAAGTTTTGCGGAACAAATTCTGCTGTTATTATCATCAAAGTCAAATATCTTTATAATAGTTTTTATATTAAAATGGTTTTTATCCTCCACAGATTGGTGTTGACTTTGCCCTGAAAGTATTAAACTGGGATGCGGATACATTAATTAGGTTACAGTTATGGGATATTGCAGGTAGGCTCTCACTGACTTGCAGAAACTTTATCTTGTTTTTGGATAGGCTCTGCATCTCTATTCTCCACTCCTCTTTAGGGTATCCAGAAACTCTTTCATCTTATGTTGCCAGCTTTTTCTTTATTGACCTTTAACTGACCCTTGTAGATATTTCTAGCCAAAAAATCTTGTCTTTAGGTGTTTTCAAATCAACCCAGCGTTTTAGAGTAGCTTTTATTGCTCAGGTCCAAATCTGATCACAATACAGTTTTCCAGTAAGACTTCAAGATACATTGAAAATTGAAGTAGAGTTACTTTTTTATGTGCCCTAAAGTTACTTGTTTATGTACCCTAGAGTTACCTGTTTATGTGCCCTTAGAGTTACCTGTTATGAGCCCTAGAGTTACCTGTTTATGTGCCCTAGAGTTACCTGTTTATGTGCCCTGTGTTAACTACAATCATCTTGTGTCCATCTCTCTATAGTGTTCTCCACACAGTAGTGGGCACAACATGGCCTGAATTGTACGGATGTGACAATAACCCTAATTGTAACCTATGTGTACTTTGGTATTGGTGTCTGCCTAGTTTGTTCTTGGCTACAAAACCAATGTGTCAAGTCAAGTTTAATTAGTTCTTGGCTTCAGAACCAATTTGTCAAGTCAAGTGTAATTAGTTCTTGGCTACAGAACCAATGTGTCAAGTCAAGTTTGATTAGTTCTTGGCTACAGAACCAATGTGTCAAATCAATTTTAATTAGTTCTTGGCTACAGAACCAATGTACAAGTCAAGTTTAATTAGTTCTTGGCTTCAGAACCAATGTGTCAAGTCAAGTTTAATTAGTTCTTGGCTTCAGAACCAATGTGTCAAGTCAAGTTTAATTAGTTCTTGGCTACAAAACCAATGTGTCAAGTCATGTTTAATTAGTTCTTGGCTGCAGAACCAATGTGTCAAGTCAAGTTTAATTAGTTCTTGGCTTCAGAACCAATTTGTCAAGTCAAGTGTAATTAGTTCTTGGCTACAGAACCAATGTGTCAAGTCAAGTTTGATTAGTTCTTGGCTACAGAACCAATGTGTCAAGTCAAGTTTAATTAGTTCTTGGCTGCAGAACCAATGTGTCAAGTCAAGTTTAATTAGTTCTTGGCTTCAGAACCAATTTGTCAAGTGTAATTAGTTCTTGGCTACAGAACCAATGTGTCAAGTCAAGTTTGATTAGTTCTTGGCTACAGAACCAATGTGTCAAATCAATTTTAATTAGTTCTTGGCTACAGAACCAATGTACAAGTCAAGTTTAATTAGTTCTTGGCTTCAGAACCAATGTGTCAAGTCAAGTTTAATTAGTTCTTGGCTTCAGAACCAATTTGTCAAGTCAAGTGTAATTAGTTCTTGGCTACAGAACCAATGTGTCAAGTCAAGTTTGATTAGTTCTTGGCTACAGAACCAATGTGTCAAATCAAGTTTAATTAGTTCTTGGCTACAAAACCAATGTGTCAAGTCAAGTTTAATTAGTTCTTGGCTGCAGAACCAATGTGTCATGTGAAGTTTAATCCAAGTGTAGACAGAGATTTAAATTTTTAAAAAATGCTTAAGAAGTAAATAAAAGGTTGGAGAGGTGTATGTCAAACATTTCCCTAGCCTTAAATATACCCAAAAAAAAAAAAAAGAAAGTCGTCAGTGGTGTCACTAACAACCTGCTTCCCCCTCCTTACCCACAGGGTCACAGTATAACTTAACTTTTTACTTCCTGTTGAACAAATGCTAATATTGACCAACTATTCAACTAATAGGGACTTAGACTCTTATCTCCCTTGATATTGTAATAATAATGGTAATGTCTTCAATTCCAAAGATTAAAAATTAGCACTGTGTTTCACATAACAAAGCAAATCCAATTGCTAACTGCATATTTTTCCACACCTGATTCAAACAAAGTAACAAAGTCATTGCCTACCAGGGGTCTATTTTAGTTTTCTTTATATCTTCTGTGCCTGTCTACTACAATGGCTTTTATTTATAATAATATCTATTTAATACTAAATGTAAGTCTAGCCATGGTTTCATTAAAAAAATAACTCATTTAGTTTGTATTCTACCTTTTTTTTTCTGTTTAAAGGTCAAGAAAGATTCGGTAATATGACAAGGGTGTATTACAAAGAAGCTGTAGGGGCTTTTGTTGTTTTTGATGTCACACGGGCATCAACGTTTGAGGCAGTGACGAAGTGGAAAAGTGACCTCGACAACAAAGTTCAGCTTTCTGATAGCTCCCCAGTCCCCTGTGTCTTATTAGGGAACAAAGTAAGTGATGTCTAAATCAGCCCTGCTTTCAAATTAAAAGTTTTTTGTTTTTGTGTACTCAAGATTATTTGTCTCTAAATTGGCCGCATGAACAAATAGTAAAAAGAATACAGCATAGATGCACCTGATTTTGAAAAAAAAAGTAGTGTAATATTAGTAATGTATAATAATAATCAGGATGGCTGCCTGGTTGTGCTGTATGCACCCTGGACTGTCATTTGATCATCTCAATGGTCCCGGGTTCATACCCTGCTGGCTTGGAAACACTTGGCTGAAATTTGTATGCCCTTCCGCCTAACCTAGGTACCATTGATCTGCTGTAGGAAAAAGTTAGGTAACACAGATCTAGGGTGTGAAGAAAAAAGAACAGAAATAAATCTAAATTAGGCTAGAGAATGAGAAAATATATTAAATGGACTATACGTCTTTGGGTATTTCCGTATTTCTTGAAGAGTTTTAATAAATTAATATTCAGGAAATTTTGTGCATCGTATTCTAAGTCTAGATATAAAGGCCTATCAACAGAATATTATAAATGTAGTAGTAGATCGCTTAACCAGGATTCTTTCTTGAGGGGAATGGGTCAGGGTAAAATATGTTCCATTATTTTTTAATCTAACACTCATTTTTATTTTTGGAGAAAAAAACAATCATTCTAGAAGTTGTATAAATGAGATATTGTCTTTTTTAAAAAGTATTTTAAATGTTTTTCTTGTTTGTATTACAATAATCACAACTTTCTCTTAGCTTTGAACAATGACTCTAGTATGATCTTTTCTTACTCAACAGTGTGATCAAGCTAAGGAAGGATTAGTAAACAATGCATCCCAGATGGATGAGTTTTGTAAAGAAAAAGGTTTCATTGGTTGGTATGAGACGTCTGCTAGGGAGAACATCAATATTGATGAGGCTGCCAGGTTTTTAGTTACAAAGGTGCTTATTTTTATGCTTATAATTTGATTTTTCAACATTTTTAAATGAAAAAAATTTTAATTGTGATGAAAAGTATAAAAAGTATCACATTTTAAAAGCTACAATCAATATAATTTGTTTTTCAAAGAACTGAGGTTACTAGATATAATATTGCTTAAAACAAAATAGACGGCCTGTCAACTTTTCTTTCCACTTAGCTGAATTTCTGAACACTGGATCAGTTGGTTTTGTTTTATTTTTGAGATCTAAATATGTCAGAAAGATGAACTGTCTTTTTTCATTAAGCAGTTCACTAACATTGTAATTAGCCAAAAAAATAAAATTAATATGAGTCTTAACCAAATAAAAAAAAAGTTTTCATTTTTAAAATTAGGATTTTAGAAAACCGAAAGGTACAGACCAAAATTTAAAATAATGCTGAAATCAAAATAAACTAAAAATACAACTGAAGCTGAATTTAGTTTTAAAAAAACTACACTAGTTTTGTCTCTAGTTTACAGTTTCCATTTGTATTAATATTTGTATTCTTAATTAATATTTCATTTGGCTTTTTTTTTTCTTTTTGAATTAGTTAATACAGACAATATATATATATTTATATCCTGATATATTTGATTATAAATCACAATACGCTGCTGTAACTTTAATGTCCCCTATATTACAGATATTAGAGAAAGACAGGGCCAACAAGCTTGGAGATGATGTCCGTGATGGAGATACTATTTTGGTAGATGGCAAGGATCCCTCCAATGGTCCAGTTAAAAAGTCTTGTTGCTGATAAAAACTTCTTACCAACATGTTGATTCTGTTCTTGCCTTTAGTAAACTTTGACTTTGAAGAACTCATTCCAAGTGATTGTAAAGTCATTTGACATAATGTGTTTTAAAAAATACCTATTTCGGAATTTTTCTAGTATAACATGTATTGAAAAATAAAATGCTGCTGTTATGTCAAACCTCCTCCTTTTAAAAGATGTATTACAGAATTAATTAGTAGTTATTAAAGTGTAGTAGAGACTATATGACATATGGAATGGAATCCTCTCTAGTAACATTGTTATCTTTGTGTGAAATTGTAGTGGGACTTATGTTCAAATTCTTTGAATATAAATCTCTATGTTTCTAGGAAACACTTGAATGAAATTCTGGAATCTTTTCTGTTACAGGAAATATTTATTCAGTACTTAGAAAAAATATTGCTAGTTCTAAGAATGCAAAAGTTTGTATGTTTTGTTTTTCTATTACAAAGTATGCAATATTTTTTTGTAAACATTTATGAAACCAATTTGTATAGAATTTAAAATACTCTGAGTGCAATGTTATTGTTGGTTGTTAGCAATATAAGTAGTGAGAGTGTTATCTCCCTCTGATTCTTGATGTGCAAGTGTTGATTGACCCATATCACTTAATTAATCTTTTAGTCTCTTGAACAACTTTTGCCTCATTCTAACCTGATGTTTGAAATTTAGCAAATCGATATAAAAGGCTTCATTAAAAAATAAGTTCTATCAAGATTGTTTAGGGTTGCACATGAAATGTGTATGCACATTTTTATCAAAATCATGCGTCTCTATTCATGTTTTACTAAGGGTTTGTGAACTACTGGCTTCACTGTGATATATCATCAAATAGTGGATCAATTATACAGCTTTTTTTTCCCCACTTCTGACAGTGTTTGTATGAAGAAGCTTTTCTGTATACATCTTAATATATAGGTTATACATCTTTAGTTATAGGCTATGCATCTTAGGTTATAGGTTATACACCTTAAGTTATAGGCTATGCATCTTAGGTTATAGGTTATACACCTTAAGTTATAGGTTTTGCATCTAAATTTATAGGTTATACTTCTTAAGTTAAGTTCATTTTCATTTATTTGTTGTTTTTTTTACTACCATTTTTTAGCCCAATTTTATTAGTTTTGTTGGCTAGATTTAATCTAATTATTAGATTGAATATATTTATTAGATTGAATCTTATTATTATTTTGGTAGACAGAAAATGTTTGTAAAGAAGACTAATTGACTAAATGTTTTTTGAGAAATGGATCTTGCTATTCATAAAGCTTAAAATGTATTTGAAATCATTTACTGTGTTGTTAGCAAAGCACTATAGATGATCATAAGATTGTATGGTGGGGAATTAGACTAAAACAATTTTTTTTTTTGTCATTTGTATTGCTGCAAATAATTGTTTCTTAATCAGCTATTTTTCTACATCTATATGATTTTATGTAATGTTAAATTGTCACTTGTTGTTACATTGTTGCCTGTACTTAGCATTGATGGTAAGTATTTTTGTTTTTTGAGTTTGAATCTGTTGTTACATTTCTTATCTCCTAGTCAGAAACCTTCAAAACTAACTGTTACCTCTCTATCTACAATGAAAACCTGAATGTATTAAACCTTTACATTTGGCCAAATTAATTTCCTTTACACTTGTTTATAAGCCATCTCTTCTTTGGCCAGCATCACTTCTCTAAAGAGTAACAATATATTGAATTGATGAAATAGTGTTTTTGTGTATGAGTGAATGCTTGTATGTGTCTGTGTATGAACAGATTATTCATTAAAGAAATGGAGGAGTGCATGAAGTCAATAAAAAGCTTGTTTCTCAACATCCTATTGAGGGTTTAGCTCTTAAGTAGCTAAGAAAAGGTGCTAAATGTTCCACGCATCACCATTTTAGCTCCATTTTATAAAGCTATTTGTGACAGTAGGGACAAAGTGAACATTTCATTTCCCTTTACTCAAACATGTCGCAGTTATCACTGAATTTTGAATAAGTAACAATATGGCTTTATTTGGGACCATTGTTAGGATTTTTCGCTTATAAATTTCTTTTCTTATATCTATAAGATTTCACTAGTTAATTGTATTTAATAATATACTCACCTTTTGTTAAAAATACAAAGTTCCGAAGATGAAATGAAAGTATATTACCAACTGAAATAAATGTTCTTGGGGAAAAAATGATTGCATATCTAGTTCTTATTTCACTAGTTTTTCCACGTTTTTTTTAGAAGGCGTTATATATTTTTTCTATGAAGTAATTATTTAATGTGCGTCTTATCTCTAAAATAGCAGGTATATTGTGTTCAAATCACTGCTATAAGAATGAAACTTTTTTTTTGATATTTTTATCTACAAATGTTAATGAAATGTAAATAAATGAATTACATCGATGCACGTCTTATGTGATTAATTGATTGAAGATATGAATTACTAAAACAGTTTTGAGTGACACAGGCTTCTCCTCAAATCATTTTTGTTTTGTTTTTATTGTTTCTGTCAGTAGCGACTGTGTAGATTGCTTCCCTTGAACGTGCTTGTATCACTGCATATAATCAATGAATATTTCTGTTCTAACCATATTTTGCACGTTCCCGGCCGTACTTCAAGATGTCTCCATAGGGTCTCATATTCTTTTCCGAAATCTCGTTTTTCACAGGAAGCCACATGCACTTGACCTGCATCTCTGTCCAGGTTTGTTGTTTGGAAGAGAGTGTTCGAGCCTCTGACATTAACGTAGCGAGGTACCCGGGGTGGGGTGAGTGAAAATGTATTAGTTCCTCTCCCCTTCCCGGCTGACAGTGACCAAAGAAAAAAAAAAGACATCAAGTTGTCCTGTAAAACCAAGGTATGTATCAGTTTATGTAGACAGAAAGATGCAAGAAGACTTGTACGCTCCTCTCTCTGCGCTGCTGTTTGGTCCTAGCAACAATAACTGTTACAGGTGTAGGCTTGTGCAAGTCATGAGAGCTATCAACCCTATCTATTTAATATATAATGTATCTATCTTCTGTACTAGATTCCTAATGGCCCTGGCTGTCTCAACATTAATTATTTCACTTGTGGACGAAAAAAAAACTAATCGATACAACAGTGGCGTAGCTAGGTATTTGAGGGCCTTGACCTCCCTTTGTTTACACATTCGACATCATGACATGAGATAATGGCGTAATATTAACGTAAAAACGAATTTCGGACGTTCATTTGGAAAACCGGGTGGATTTTCAAATTTTGACCCTTCCTCCTCCCACCTTAGCTACGCCACTGTGACACAGTTACACTTCGTATAAGCTTTTTTTAAAACAATTTTTTATATTTTTCTTGTTTTTTTTAATATAAATGCCTTTAAAAAAGAAATTATTGTAAAATTCACACATATGTCCCTTTCTTTATCCCCCATTCTCCCTACTGGTCGAATGAGTGATAAGGGTTCATAGAGTATTGAGAAAGCCAAAAGCATGAAATCTATCCTTAGGTTTGCTGGACCGCTTGGGCACCACACAAGATCTGTCAACCTTCTTTCTCCATTCTTCTCTGTCATTTGTCTTAGATCGAATTTAATTCTGATGTTCTGTCTGAAAATACTGATACCTATCTTTTTACCTGCCTGGGTGGACCACTTCGGGGCCGATTTTGAATTTGTGTTTCCACACAAACTGTCTTTATAACCTTGTTTGTTTTTTTAATAGTAGGCTATTTTTTATTTGTCTATACAATTTCATCCTTCTTGAGTAGCCCCTTTTGATCCGGCAGTGATTCTTCATTTATAGATTTATCCATATACTAAGGATACAACCTGTATAAAAAGAAACACAAAATAACATTTTCTAATTTTTTTTTATTTTCTCAAAGATAATAAAAAATAATAAAAAATTATTATTATTGTGAATTAATTTCTATTATCTGACACACACTCACCAACATTAGATCTTCGGTTCAAATTGTCCAAATGTATTAATTCTTTCTTTAATATCTTATATAATACAGACGTTACTTCAAAAAAGAAGATGATCACGTCCTACGCGTCATGCATTTAGTCATGCATATTAACCAATGACTTAAATTCTGCCAAGTCACTGGTTTTCCTGGCTAGCTCAGGATCATCATCATATTAGCTTCCCCTGATGGGGCTGGTCGAAATTTTGTTTTAGATCTCGATCTAGACATAGAATCTAGAATCTAGACGAATAATGAAATTATTCGATCCTTCTTAATTAGCTGTTGTCACCAGACGGTCATCTGTCTGAAAGATGGAAAAAATGGAGACAAAGTTTTGAACTGTTTAAGGTCGCCACTGAAAAGAATACGAAGCCCGAGCCAGTGAAGAAAGTTCTATGTTACACCTGATCGGTGAACCCGCTCGAGACATCTACAATACTTTTCAAATATGTGAAGATGAGGTTGTAGACAATGTAATTGAAAGGTTTGAGAATCATTTTTGCTTAAGTTAAACACTGTGTATGACAGATTTAAATTCTTCACAAGAAATCAGAAGGACGGTGAAACGTTTGAACAGTATTAAACTGATTTGAAGAATTAGGCAAAAGAATGCAAGTTTGACAACCTTTGAGATGAACTCATCAGAGATCGATTAGTATATGGCTTACAGTCAGATCGAAGGAGAGAGAGACTTCTGAGAGAGTAGACTTAACTTTACAGAAAGCAGCAAGCATAATTTGTGCTGACGAGCATACGCAGAACCAATTGATAGATATGAAAGGATTACATGTAAATACTGCTTATAAATTAAAGAAGACAGAAGATAGAAAGCCAGTCTAAGCCTCACAGGAAAAAATGGCAAAGATTCATGTAACAAGTATCATTAGAGATTGCAGATCTTGTGGTAGATCTCATGGAAAATACAATTGCCCAGCATTCGGACAGACATGCCGAAAATGTAAAAATAGAAATCATTTCGCCGCACAATGTCGATCGAAACATTTCAAGGCTGTTGATTTACTGGAAGATAAAAGTCAGTCAAGCCAAGTAAATGAGTTGTGGTTTGAGGAAATTGGTACTGACAACAATGTCAAAGTTTGGATGGTTGTTGTCAATATTATGGGAAAAAATAGTCAAAATGAAGATTGACACAGGAGCACAAGCTAATGTGATATCAGAGTCAACGTGGAACACTTCAGAAACTGATAGTCAGTTAAAGCATTCAAATACTACCCTTCGAGAATTAGGAAATAAATCATTAGAACTGAATGGAGCTGCATCGATCACATTTAAAGTCGATGATGTGGCGGTCCAAGATGATCTGTATGTGATCCAAGAACGAAATAAACCCAGTTTTAGGTATGAAGACATCTATTGCTTTGAAACTAATTGAAGCAAAAGAAAACGTGGAAGTACATGATGTCAAGCAACAGAAGGAAGCTCCACCAGAGTTGATGTAGAAAAATCAACTAACAACAACTTGTAGACCTACGTCAGGTTCTCAATGGCATGAAGATGATAAACTATTACGTGGTCAAGAGCAATAGAGATCAGATGATGATATGTTTATGACAACTCAGAGCGCAACAGAAAAGTTTCCTGGAAGTGATCAGAAGATAAAAGAAATTCGTCGCAAAACTGAATCTGTTGTTAGACTGAAGTGATTGAGCAATTATGTCAGAAAAGGTTGGCCAAAGTTCAAAAATCAAGTGCATGAAGCAGTACATGTGTATTGGTCATTTAAAGACAGTATTCATGAAGAGAATGGAATATGAGAACAGAATTATAATTCCTTCAAGTATGAGAAATGAAATTCTCGACAAGTTGCACACAGGTCATTTTGGTCTTGAGAAAACCAGATCGAAGGCAAGACAGAATGTGTTTAAGCCAGGATTGTCCAAAGATATTTTTTCGACAATAATAAAATGCTCAACATGTGCAACGTTCAAAAGAAATAATGTGAAGGAAAAATTGCTACCTCATGCTGTACCAGACAGACCATGGAATAAGGTTGCGACAGATTTCTTTGAATGGCGGAACAATGACTACTTGCTAGTTGTGGACTATTTCTCCAAATACCCTGCATAAAACAACTGGAGAACAGAACAGAATGTGTTGGTATCGTAAAGCAGATATTCAACAAAGCATACAAAAGTGGGAAAGATCCATATCTCGCTATGCTCGATTATAGAAATACTCCGATAAGCGGACTGCCGTATTCACCATCACAACTGCTGATGAGCAGAAGACTCAGGGGCATCATTCCAACTGATCCCAAACTATTGAAACCATCGGTAGCTGAAAATGCAGAGACATTACTAAAAGAACGACAGATGAGAAGCAAAGTGAAATACGATGCAAAATCAAGACTACCTAAAGATTACTCTGTCGGAGAGAAAGTGAGAGTTCGTCTTTGACAAACATGGCAGAAAGACCAACGTCTAGAGAACTTGTTGTGCCAGTCAAGACAACCAGAAGTGGTCGAGTTGTTAAAGTTCCTAGTAGAGATCAGTCTTCAGAACTTAAAAAGGAAGGATGTGCTAATATGTTTATATTGCGTCATTGTTTATTGTGAATGTTTTGTGAAAAAGTAGGATTTGACGTAATAAAAAAACATAGTCTTCAATGTCTACTTGTTTCAAAGTCTCTGTTATTATTAATGTTATTATTAATTAATGTCTACAGTATGTTATATATTTATCTGTGCCAACAGAACAGTTCAGACAAAAAAATAATAATTTGATAAATCATACTAGTCTATATTAACCTCTAAATATATAGGCCATGTCAGTAGATATTATAAGTATATCAACTTTACCCTACATTGCCGTTGTTTTGACTTAATTGATGTAATTAATACGCTCTGAACGAGTCGTAGCTGCAGCTTTAAAACATCCTTCCTTGAATACAGGGGAAAAGTTTTCTATCGATTTCAGTTAGAATAATAATTATAAGGGAGCGTGAAAGTTGACTTCTGCATCGCTGTGTGATTGAAATAGAAACTAAGCTTATATCATCTCACTCTGTATGTATGATAAAAAGTTTGTATTTGCATCAAGGCTGCATATGCACTCATACATGACACTCAAGTATCTCAAGAGTAGTTATCGAAGTCTGACATACATTTACAACCAGAGGCGCAGTGAGCAAATGTGCGCCCGGGACAAATTACTTTATTGGTACCCCCCCCCCCCCCCCCAAACCAAGTTTCCATGAACATCACATAGAAATATAGGCTTATAAATAAATAGTATTTAATAATAGCACATCAAGTTTCTTGGCTCTGACTCAGTCAAAATGTTTGGACCATGTGGTAATGTTTGCAGTTTTAATGCGGAGGCCATGACAGTCTGTGAAGCCTTAAAAGTCAGGGACTTTCAACTCGGCGAGGGACATATGAAGGCAACACAGATTGTTGTGGTCACTAACTCAAAAGGTGTACTACAGGCTATGCAAAGTCATGGACCATGGCCCCCTAGTATCGACACTGTCATCATTGCCTCACACAACATAAAGCAACGCCTTGGCACCCCTGTAATAATGCAGTGGGTACCGAATCACATAGGTGTGACTGGCAACACTATTGCAGATTCCTTGGCCCACCAGGGAGGGCAGACACCACCCACCGAACAAAAATTATCGACCTGTATGGTGACATGAATGCACTACGCAAAACAGCAGGGTTTTTGCAAGAGAGGATTTGAGACTCTCAACCCCTCACTCAAATAGAGTTTGATGATGATGAATACAAGTAATATTAGAATGTATTACTTAACTAAAATATCTACAATATTTTTTGGGCCTCTCTGCGTGTTTGGCGCCCTGGGCATCGTGCCTCCTTGCCCCCTCCCCACTACGCCTCCCCAACAGCAAAGCAACTATTACAATATCCCTTTAGTAAACTTTTTTTCAACTTTTATTTCAAGAAATAACTGATACTAAAATCCCTTTTTATACCTAGGTACATGGTGCATGTGTGGAAAAAGGTTGAGTTATTGTACAATACTTAAATCATTATATTTCTTTCTCCAGACACAGCTTCTTGATGCCGTGACATCCACAGAAATGTCCAACAATACAAAAGCCGCAAGTCAAGAGGTGACAACTCTGGCCAATTCCTCGGTATATGACTACTATTTTTGTTGGTTCAAAGCTGACTCTGCTGAACAGTTGCAGTTTATCTATGTCATGATGTGCTTCATTCTGCCTGGCCTCTTTCTTGTCGGCTTTGTGGCCAACATGATCAGCCTGGTCATACTTAAACGTAACGGACTTCACAAACCTTCTAACATACTCTTGTTTGGCCTGGTCGTAGCTGACAATATAAGTCTGTTAGTTTTAATCAATTATGCTAAAATCATAACATATTTTGGACCGGATAAACTCTTGCCTACCTTATGTGGTTTTCAGTACGGTGAAAATGTAAATGATTTTTTGGCCATTTCTGTCGCGATCAATAATGCTCTTTCTATGTGGGGTCGCTTTACCAGTACTTGTTTACCAGTTCTAATCACACTTGAGAGACTCTATGCTATATTTAAACCAATTACTTTTAAAGCTGTGGTAACGGTGAAGAGAACGACTATAGCTGTTATTTGTTCATATATTTTTTGGCTACCCTGGGTATTAATCATAAACTCATTTTGTACGATATTTACACGCCATGAAACCGTCAGTGTAGTATATTTGAGGTTTATCTCTCAAGAACTCGAAGGCATCTTAGACAGAATACAAGTCTACTTTCTGGAACCCCTTCATTCGTGGGTCCCTATCTCTTTTATCACCACAGGTTGTGTCATTATCTGGATTAAGGTCAATGTGACTTTAAGACGCAGACGAAATTTAACCTCGTCCCAAAATAAACTTTCTTGGTCTCCGAGAACGACTCGGACGTTAGTTCTGACTTGTCTTATTTTCTCTCTGACTCGTGGAGCGGACGATTTATGCTTCGCTTTGATTCCTGTAGAAGTCAAAGTTCTGAGCACTCTGGCGAATCAGATTGGATTCTTTCTCTACTCCACCAATGCCTCCAGCAATCTGTTTGTATACATACTCTCCAACAAAAAGTTTCTAAACATCTTCAAGGAGATGTGGCACATTTCAAAAAAATAGTTCTGACATCTAATCGGAAAAAAAATCTAATTGTAGCGATTTCTTTAAATGGAGAGTTCTCTTATATACATGATAATTATAATCAGTTTATGTTGAAGTATTTAGTCCAGGTTTTCAAACATTGTAGGTATATTTATGAGGTTGTACTTTATGTAGGCTAAGTAGATTAAAAATTCAAACCTGTAAAAACACCGAAGAAAAATAAGCATTGCAGTACTTAAAATGATTACGCAAAACCAGATTTGACCTGTTTATTTTATCATTTGCCACAGACAAAGCCGTTACCTCACGTTTTCTAAACATCTTTTGTATCTGTCTTTAGAGGTAGTCTTATCGAATTTCTAGTTTTATGAAATTTCTAGTTTTTTTTAATTTCTAGTTTTTTGAAATTCCTTTCTCTGTACATGTATGGAATTGTCAACGAACAATACAAACGGTAAAATTATTCTTTATTGTTTCAACATTGTTATAAAAACTTTTAAGCTAGCCAAGTTGGAATTGTTGTTTTGATTGTGCGTGCGTGTGTGTATAGATCTTGTGTTTTTTGTTTTTTTTTTGTCTCTTTTTGAGTGTATAGTACATGCATTCTCTTCCTTTTCAGCAATACACAGTCATCATCGAACTAGAGTGTACGTTTTAAAAAGAGTATAAGTTACACACAAATGGTGTTGAGAATTTTAAGCCTCGTTGGATTTGAACCAGTCACTTAATATCAACTTGGTAGCTACATACAAGTTGAAAAACAAACGTTGGTAACCTAAAAATAAACATTAATAACAGATTTTTAAACAACCTGGGGATCGCGGGCCGGGGGCCCATGCTTTGAAACTGTAATTCAACCGTTTTTTTTTTACTCTCCCTTCAATTTGTTCAAATTTAGTCTATAAATATTTTGTGTTAAATTCTCAGGCCACAACAATTTGGTTCATGCTCAAGTAACAGATCGTTTTTAGGAAGCAAATGACAAGGCATCCTTAAGAAAGGAAAATATTGGTATCTGGGAAAATGAAACAAGAAAAACAGAAAAAAAAAATAAATATAGCTTATATGAAGCGTTGTTGTACCAATTAGTTTGGATCAGTCATGTAATAGATCTAGACTATCAATAATAGATCTGTGCGATTACAAATATTTGTTACCAATTGTTTTTGTTTAGTACAATTTGAGCTTTTAGCTTTCTTATTACTGTGTGATCCTATCACTGGACCAGTTAGACAGTGTAAGGGGAAGAAAGAAAGGGATATAAGAGAGATCGCTTTTTAAATGTATTTACAAAGCATAAGTGAGCGACCTGAATTCGAACTCGAGTGCTAATGCCTCCTCGGTATCCTCAAGCCAATACGGTAATCACTGTGCCAGGGAGCTGCTTATAAAAATAGGTTTTCTATTTACAAACATTTCTTCCTACAAACAATAAAGAGAACTAATTGAATTTTTACCACCTTATCAGTCAGGTAAAATTTCATTCCCTTGTTCGAGAGCTAGTTAACTAGTTGGTTAATTTTTTATTTTTTTTTATTGATTCTTTGTTTTGTCAGGTCTAGGAAATAATTGTGCAAAATTTCAGCTTGATCTGAGATTGGGTGTTGGGGAAATAACGTGTACAAACTTTTTAACAGACAGACAGAGTGAGTTGATATAAGCTATGTAAAACACAAAGGTAAACAACCTGAATTCGAACTCGTGGGCTAAAGCCTCCTTAGCCTTCTCGTGAAGATACATCAGCCACTTTTTTAGGGAAGCGGTTTGAAAAGATATATGTGGACGGGCGTGTCTCTCCGAAATAGGGCTCCACAGTCAAGAGATGAACCATAGTCGATACCTCTAAAGGAGGTCATCAATAATAAAGTAACTCAATATTTCAACCAAATCTCAAGAGTCTGACAGAAGAATGATAGAAAGAAGATACAAAGAGAGTCTGTGTCCGCCTTTAGGTCCGCATCAAACTAAAATGAACAATTTATCTCACAGTAGGCTATATTATGGATAGACACGGTGGTGTAGCTTGGCTGAGGGGAGAAGGGGTCCAAATTTGAAAGTTCCACGGCCCCCAAAAGAATGGCCTTTTTTTTACATTAAATATTACGCCACTGCCATGTAATCTTGCTGTACATATGGAGTCAAAAATACTAGGCAGCATTGATCTAGAGGATGTTATAGATGCCTTTGCTGCACAGAAAGCACGAATTGAGGCGATATAAATTGAGATTTGTCACTCGTGCATTATCTTGCCAATAAATAACAGTATTATTCATTAAAATAGTCTGAATGACTATTTTTTTAAATTTTACATATATAATGTACCAACTAGAATTTAGACATATATTCATTAAGTACATCATTTCATGTCATGATGTCGAATGTCAAAATGCAAAGGCCCCTAAAAAGGTCAAGACCCCGGGTGCCTGATCTCTAGCTACGCTACTGGATAAACTCGCTTGTCTTCGTTTGGCAAACAAATTATCTGAAATTGAGAGGTATTTTTTCCTTAAATATTTATTGCATTTTGCAGATCTAGGTTTAAATTGAAATCATGAAATCTTAACATCTCAGTGTAACTGGTTAAGAAAAAATCTGACAGAATTACGAAGAGTTGGGGGTCAAAGTTCGCGAAACCCGACAGTTTAAATTTTTACGTAAATCTAATATTGATTAAATTTAGATTCTAAATCTAGAAGTAGATCTAGATTAATTTATATGACTAAATAGAACGTAGGACCTAATCATCTTCTTTTTTGAATTAACGTCAGTATTGTATAAGATAAGATATACTTGATCTTACATGTTCTAAATCAGAAGTGTAGATCTAGTTCTATATAGATGTCTATATTATGAAGGTACCAATAAATTACAATTATATTATACAATGCCCGCTGGCTTAATGGGCTGAATCTTTCGTACAATAATCTAACGAGTCTAAATAAGTTTTTTTTAAAAATATGTTTACAAAGCTTTTATTAACTCTGGCTGTCCGTCTGTCTGTCTGGCAAAACGGTTGTACACGTTATTTCTCTCTCACCGAATCTCGGCTTAAGCTGAAATTTAGCAAAATTATTTCTTTTATCTGACAACACAAAAATCAATTTTTAAAACTTAGTTAACTATTGGTAATTAATTATTTTGTTTGGTAACATGAACAAGGGAAAGAAATCATACTTGACAGATGTGGTGGTATGTGTTGAATCACTCCCCTTGAAGACTCTTGAACCCTTAGCGAGCCTTTATTTTTATGTATTTAAAACACGATCATGTAAGCATTCACCAAGATGTACCCTTCTTCCCTCCCTCTTCCCAACTGGTTCCGACAAGTGATAGGATCATAGCCCAGGGAGAAAGCTAAAAGCTTAACAAAAACAATTGGTAAAAATATTTCTAATCGCACAGATTCATTAAGTATAAGCGGAACATATATATAAGTATATGACTGGTCCAAACATACAATACAATTAATTAATATAAGCTTTTTTTTAGAATATTTTAAAATGCTTTTTTTGTTTACAAATAGTAGTAAATGGATGGTCGCTTCTATTGTCCCGGGCTCATACCCTGCTCGCTACCACCCCCACCTCCTGTCTCCCTGCGGGAGGTTTGTACAAGGAAGTAGATTCTCTTCAACTCTGAAAATTAAGAACATCCGAAACAAGTCAAACATTTTACAAAGATTTGTTATTAAAAAATACTTTTAAAAAAAATAAGTTTACCAAAATAAAACACAATCCAAATAGTTGACATTTTACATTTTTAAAAAAAGGTTTTTATTTTAGTTAAAAGTTGTGCTGTAACACCAAGCTGCTGTTAGACAGCTAAACTGTTGTAAGCGTAGTATATCTTAACTTATACAACTTAAAATGACTTGAATAACTTCTTTGTGAACAAGACTAAATAGAACTTTTATTGTAATAAAGACAAAATCAACGTGACAAAATGAAATAAATGTAGTAGGTTAATAATATTTTGAACAAATTCTAACACACTACAACAACCTTTCAGTCTTACGTTCTGGAAAAGTCTGTCGTTACTAAGACCAAATGACGACAATGCCACCTATGTTGCATCATTCACAACCAATCGCTAAACTCTTCCCCACCGTCATCATAGAAACACACACACACACACACAGACCATAGCAAACATTTTACAGGTTGTCCTGATTTGGGCCTTCTTTTAATGCAAAACAAGAAAGCACAACTTATGCCAGTAGCTTCCACTGATGGAGTGGGGCAAACAGAGACGCCTTAGCAGAGCGCGGGGCCTTGGGCTAGTGTCAGAGGCGGGGTCCTAAACCGTAAGATTAGCCTATATTATATATACCGTACCAGTTAAAACTAGTGGGCTAGTACGCCTCTAAAGCTTTAGGTCTTATTTTTGTTCCAAAACATAGGCTTATAAGCTGTTTAATTACATTACGTACTGTATTGTAATTGTTCCGCTTGTAAGATTTTGCCTTTAATAATCAACGTAACTAATGATTAAAAAGCATTTTGGATGAAAAAAATCAACAAATTAGATAATGATAGTTTCTGCTAATCTTACTGGAGTTAGAAAGGAATTAATTACGTAGGAAAATCGGAACAGTTACAATAAAACATACTCTAAGTAGTTGCTTAGACGGTCACAGACGGATTTAGTCGTGGAACTTTTCTAGCTTTTCGCTGTGCGAACTGGTTGTTGTTGTTGTTTTTTAAGCCAATGTGAACTGTTAAACAATGATAGCCTCTCAGAATCGACAGGTCATTAGATGCTGTCTTTACAGAAACTGGACGGTATTCGAAACCAAAAATGTCTTGTTAAGAGCTTACATGGTAGGTTAATTGGTATCATATATGATACAGCCTAGTTGCAGGAAATGGCTACCAAAATATGGAGTAACATTTCCTAGTTTTTGAGAACTGGTCTGGTTTTCGAAGCTAAATGTGAAAAGAATCTCCTTTCGCGTGGTCCCTCTCATGCGCGGGCCTGAGGCGGTTGCCCACTTGCCACCCCCTAAGACCGCTACTGGGGTCAACGTTCGCTTAAATATTTGTGTAAAAGTTTCCCTTATTATATTTGTTGTCTATTCCGCTACAGCTCAGACATAAAAAAAAGGTAATTTGATCTGTTTCCCATTTAATCATACTGCTCTTTGTGGTAAATATGTTAACAACTGGCCTCTATCATAGGATAGATAAATATGTAGATATTATAATTATATCTCTGTAGAAGAGAACAGAACCCCTCACTGTCGTTGTTTTGATTTAGATCTATTTAGAGTAATTAATACGACCTAAACTATTCGTAATTATAGCTCGAAAGCATCTCGTTCCTTGACTACAGTGAAAAGGTGTGTATCAATTGGGGGTTAGACAGTGTGTTATAAAGGACAACGAAAATTGACTTCAGCATCCGCTGTGTGGTTAATTAAAATAGAAATAATAAAAAAAACATTTCTCTGTGATTTCTTAGACACACCCCCCCCCCCCCCAAAGGCAATGACACATTAGTTTTTATAAAACCAGAAGAGCAAAAGATTAAGTAAGTCGGTCTCAAACTATTGTTCTTACAAATATCACATAAACTATTGTTCTTACAAGTATCACATAAACTATTGTTCTTACAAGTATCACATAAACTATTGTTCTTACAAGTATTACATAAACTATTGTTCTTACAAGTATCACATAAACTATTGTTCTTACAAGTATCACATAAACTATTGTTCTTACAAGTATCACATAAGCAGAACAACTATTAAATATGTAAAATGTTTAACATGTTTTAGATGTTCCTTCAGAATTGAAAATGATTTATTTTCTAGTGCAAACATCCCGCAGGACGAGGGGGGATGGCAGCGGGCAGGGTATGAACCCGGGACCATCGAGACGACCGAGCGAGAATCCAGCGCGTTTAACGCATAACCAAGCAGCCATAAACAAATTTACAAACTCAAATATGAACTCAGTGTTGTAAGTTGAAACTATAACGAATCTAAATTGAAACGCGGGGCAGCTTCGAGTTTGGGGTGTCGGTACTTGGTGATGGATTGCCTAATTTTTAACTACTAATACATTAAAAGTTAAAATTCTAGTAAAGTAATAATTCTCTCCCCACATTGAAAAAGGTGCCGGTACGCCGTATTGGTGCGTACCGTCACAAAAAAAAAGCACTGAATGTAGACCAATTAACACAAGAATGAATGAACGCCCCCCCCCCTCCCAGAATTCGGTGAGTAGTTTTGCTTTACTTTTTCACCGACTGTTGCTTGAGTTCTTGTAGATTTACTTAAATAATTGAGCCCCGAAACATGTAAAACATTTTACAAAGATTTTTTTATTAAATTGCGTTGGACAAAAAAATATTTCTAATTGCGCAGCGCACAGATTTATTATTGTTAGTAAGGTTTATTTAAAATTGTATTATATGACTGATCCAAACTAATTGATACAATTAAGCTTAATATAAGCGTTGTTTTTTTTTTTTTTTTTTTTACAAATCTTTTAACTCACTTTATCTATCTGGTACAAATCTTGTACACGGTATTTTACTTATCATTGTGCGGTTCTTCCCAGTATTTAAGCTTTGTTGTTTTTTTTTATTCTTTCAAGTATTTTGTATATTTCGCTTGTTTTTCCTCCTAAACAGCGCTTCTTGATGCTGTGATGTCAACAGAAATGTCAAACGTGACACAAACTACTAGCCCAGGAACGACAACTCAGACCAATTCATCGCTGTTCGACTACTATTTTTGTACCGACCAAGCAGACTCTACTGAACAGTTGCAGTTTATCTATATCATGATGTGTTTCTTTCTATCTGGCCTCTTTCTTGTCGGCTTTGTGGCCAACATGATCAGCCTTGTCATACTTAAACGTAACGGACTTCACAAACCTTCTAACATACTCTTGTTTGGCCTGGTCGTAGCCGATAACGTGTGCGTTGGTGCAGATCAACTACGCTAAAAATCTTGACCTTTTATGGACTTAACAAACTCTTTCCAACTTTATGTGGCTTTCAATACGATAAAAATGTAAATGATTTTTTAGCGATTTCTTTTGCGGTCTCCAACGCCATTTCAATGTGGGGTCGCTTTACCAGTACTTGTTTATTAGTTCTAATTACACTAGAGAGACTCTATTCTATTTTTAGACCACTGACTTTTAAAGCTGTGGTAACGGTGAAGAAAACGGCTATAGCTGTTATATGTTCATATCTATTTTGGCTACCATGGGTATTGGCCATCAGTGCATTTTATAAGATTTCCACGCGTAAACTGACGGAAAACGTCAGTAGGACAGTTTTAAAATTTACCTCTATAGAAGTTATCGAAATCTTTGAGAGAATACAAGTCTACTTTCTGGAACCCCTTCATTCGTGGGTCCCTATCTCTTTTATCACCACAGGTTGTGTCATTATCTGGATTACGGTCAAGGTGACTTTAAGACGCAGACGAAATTTAACCTCGTCCAAAAATAAACTTTCTTGATCTCCGAGAACGACTCGGACGTTAGTTCTGACTTGTCTTATTTTCTCTCTGACTCGTGGAGCGGACGCTTTATGCTTCGCTTTGATTCCTGTAGACGTCCCCGTTCTGAGTTATCTGGTGAATCAGATTGGGTTCTTTCTCTACGCCATCAATGCCTCCAGCAACCTGTTTGTGTACATACTCTCCAACAAAAAGTTTCTAAACATCTTCAAGGCGATGATGCACATATCGAGGAATGGTTCTCAAATCTAATGCGGAAAAGATCAAATCGTAAATGCTTCTTTCACTGAAAGTGTCTTGTTTAGATCTGGACTCGATCATAATTATAATCGTGCTAATTTATGCAGGGTAGAATTTACATATAGGTAAGACAAGCAATTGCTTAGGGCCCCAACTCTGGACTTATAGAGGGCTCCAAAAAGACCCCTTACCTCAAATAGCTTAGGGCCTTTTCAGGTTTTAATACGGCACTTCATATATGCCCCTAGGAAATATCTGTAAATATTGTCTAAGTGTTTGGAATTAGATATTTAAGATAAGGCTTTATAAAGGTAGCTTAATTGCTATGACGATTAGCACTTAAATTCGGAAAACAAATACGAGTGTGATTTTTTGAATGCAAAAATATGACCTATATATTTTGTCTTTAATGACGCAGACAAAGCTGCTGTCTCACGTTTTCTTTGCATAGTTTGTGGATATCATTGGGTGGTAGCTTTCTTAAGTAAAGAAAAAATTCCATTCTCTGTATGGCATATTAACGAGACAATTTTTCTGTCAATCAATTTCTTTTTTATTGTTAGAAAACATTTAAACTAGCCAGTTTGTGCGTTGTTTTATTTAATTTATGCGCGTATGTAGAGTGTCTGTTTTTTATCAAAGTATTTTAAATCATTATGTTTGTTGATTAACATAAACTCACATCAGCTACTTGGAGAGAGGGAAACAGCTGTGTGGGCGACATCGTTTTGAACATAAACAATGCCCAGGCTTTCATCTCACTTAAGTGTTCTACGAAATGAGCCACGACTGAAGGAGGCCAACACAAAAAAAAATTGATCTTTGATATTTTTTTACTGTGCGACAAAACAAAATCCACTAACATATGGAATTATTTGGCACGGCAACGTATCATTTAAACTGTTGGCACTTCTTAGACTTCTTATACAATCGGCATACAAAAACACAAGTGAAATCTTTGAACAAAAATGTCTCGGTCAAGGTTGAAAAATCTTAGAAGACAACAGCCACCCTCTCCATTATAACTACGTCAAGTCGTCGTGAAAGGGTCGACTTCTGTCAATCAAGACTAGAACCGAACCGTACAAAAAACTCGTTCGTTCCTTGGTCAGACTGTATCAGTGCTACTCGTTGACTATGAAACATCAAAAAGATCTAGACGTCTGATTGTGTAGTCCACTCATTGAACTTTTTATGTTGTGTCTGTTCCAGTTATGTGAATTTTGTTGTTTTTTTATTTGAGAAAAAGAGTCCTTGTAAGGACAACACATTTCCATTTATTAATGTTATTATTATGTGGTTATTACTTATATGTATTCAATGCACTGATAGTTGTGAAAGTCTGTTTTAAAGTGAACCTGGCCTAATTGATGTTAGTGAATGATTATCTAATAATTTTAATTGTTTTGTATAGGGCCAATTGACGCATGGATACGTGCTGGACGTCACTATTCCATCTTTCGAAGAAACATCTGTAATGCTTAAGAAAAAAAAAGTATAACAACAGTTTCTTAATTACCTTTCTGCCACACACTGCCAAACTTTCTAACTAGGCCTACTAGATTGATTGGGGGTGGAGAAAGAAAGGGTATCAGTGTGAATTTTACCGTGATCGCTGTTTAAATGCACGTATTTAAAAAAAGCGACCTCAACCCTACTCAAGCCAATGCACTAACCACTGTACCAGACAAGTGCTAATGAAAATAGACTGTTTTATAGTTATCTATTGTTAATTTAAACATTTAAATTTCTCTTCTCAAAGCATAAAGGGATTCAACTTATACCACCATATTAGTCAAGTACAATTTCTTTCCCTTATGCTATATCAAACAAAATAATTCATTACCAATAGCTAATTAACTAGTTGTTTTTTTTTTTTTTTTATTCTTGTTTTGTCAGGTAAAAGAAATAATTGTGCAAAATTTCCGTGTACTTTGAGATTGAGTGTCGATAAATAACGTACAAACTTTTATCAGACAGACAGACAGACAGACAGATAAGCTTTGTAAATACTGACCAAGTAAAGGTCACACTTTAAGTGGCAATACTACTTTAGTTTTTTAGAAATATGAAGAATTGGGGGCTTAAAACAAACAAATATTACCACTAGACTGAATTAGCACCATCAGTTAAATCACTAAATTTAGAGACACTTCAAGATACAAGACAAGTAGCTAGCAATAATACATAGAACAATTAAACTACATCCCTTAAGCTGCCTAGTGGGGGGGGGGGGGGGGGGACCCTCTAAAAAATGGGGGGGGGGGGGGGGAGGTAAACAAGGAACACACAAAAAAGTATTTTCCTTGTAGTTATTAATCCATGATTAAATATTAACAAAGTAAACTGACATTATTAAACAATGTTTCAGAAATTAAACTATTTGAAGTAGAGAGTAAAGAGACGTCTCTAGAGAGACAATGCAATAGCATTGACTCAAAACGTTTTGAAGACATTTCAAAACGTCTTAACTAAAGTGTTTCTACTTGACTTTTTTGTATCGCTGGATGGAGGAACCCTCTTCCTCCCCCAACACTGTATACAGAAAGCATCCTTTGTAATTTGTAGTATACAAAACATTTTAGAATTATTTACAAAACACTATTTCCGAAAAGATTAACCCAGTGTTTCCCAAACTGTGTTCCGCGGAACCCTAATGTTTCGCGAGGCCTGAACAGGTGTTTCACGAACTACTGGAATAATTAACCAGTAGGCCACCACGTGAATTAATTTCTCAAAAACATAAGCAAAGTGTTGCAATATATACTCAGGATGTGTGCTGTTTTCTGTTAAGAGAAAAGTCCGAGAAACACTCTGGATTAAACAGACGCTTTATACGAGCATTTATTCCGTCAATTTCGGTTCCTAATATATTGTAAATAAATATGCAAAATAAAACTTGAAAATTGTGTTATAATTATATGTCTTTAGGTTTCTTTTCTTTTTCATTACATTTTTAAAGGCCTCACGGATCCCACTGTTCAGCACCTTCCCTGTTCAGGCTTAGTGTTTTATGTATTAATTCTAGTTTATAAATGATTAAATTTCACGGCTTGTCTGTTTTAGATTCTTCATGTTTTCTTGAGATGGGGAGGGGAGGGTCAAACAGAGGACGGATGTTCTACTATTGGCCTAACTAAGGTTAAATAGCATTTAAATTTTATGTTCTTGTTTGATTTGTAAAAACTTTTTTTAATAAGCCCCTAAGTTTGTTTGAAAAAAAAAAGATAAATTTTCATTATTATAACACTTTGACATTTTGAGTTTAGTCTGTGTAACAAATTTGTCATGAACAAAAGAAGTAGCTATTATTTTTTTAAAGTCTTAATAATTGTCATTTCTGTGGGTAGAAAGACATGCTCCGATTTGATTTCCACTTATACTATTCATCTGATTCTCTTCGTAAAACCTCAGTTTACTATGTTGTTTTTATCGTTCTATATTATTGTACAATCAACTTGAAATAATCTGACTTTAGTTCCTGAAATAATGCAATAGGATAGATCATTTTCATAACTCAGAAACAATAGTCTGTTCTATGAGTTACACCTGAGTTTCCTGTTATTGATGTTGATTTGAAGCCATTCATTATTACATTTTGTTCTCTACCTATTAGAAAATCCAGAAAACATATGTGCAATGAACCAGTTATGCCAAAATATTTTAATATTTTAAAAAGCTACGGTTTTGACCTTTGTCAAATGTCTTTGAGAACACTAATAAAATGGTATCTATTGCTCATTATTATTTAAGCCTTTGGAATAGTCATCAATTATTTGAGTTTCAAATGACCCAGAAGAGCTTTTGTGATGCTTATACTTTTAACCCAAAGCTTTTAAATCTACAAATCTGCATCAATCATTAAATGAACAAAGCAGTTTTGTAAGTCAGATATTTATTCTTGTTTAGGAAGAAATAATACTTGTTGAAGTTTATTTGAGAAATATTAATACAAACTGGCACATACATTCTATGTGAAACGAAATGTTGCAAAACAAGATCTTTTTAATAGCTACAATGGAAGTAATACAATTTCCCCGGCTTATACGTTAGTCTGTGGTTATATTACACAATCAGCAGCATACTATTCTGTACTGTGGAAGAATTTATGACCAATGATTTAACCACTTGTACAGGGAAAGAATTTGATGAGTAATGGATAACTGGGGTTTGTTCTGTGGAAAATCTGATGGCTATTTGCCTTGTGGAAGAATCGGAGGGCCAAAGTTATTATTTTTTTGGAAGAATTAGATGAACAAAGGTTTACATGTGCATCCAGTGCAAAAAAAATATATAAACTAAAATTTACAACCAATGAAAAAATTACTTTTAATGTCTCTTAAGTTTTAGTTACATTACAATATTTAACAAGAAAAACATTCAAAATACTGTTTTTAAAAGACTATACCTTCTTTATACAACTTAAAGAGCTTTTGTTTTTCTCTTAATAACTAATGAATGTTAGATTTAAAAACTTTCCCCAGAGAAAGAATCCTCGCTAAGTGAAGGTATAGATCTAATACACTTTATAATATTTCAATATGGGCCTTTAAATTCCCGACATTGATAAGTCCTTTCAAAATCGATGCAGGATCTAGATCTAGTTCTCTAGTCAAATTTAAATGTATTCCTTTTTTACTTTGAAAAATTATAATGGTCAAATTAAAGTTTTCTCAATGTGGCCAAGTAGCTAGTTATTCTTTTCTCATCGATATACATCAACTGTAAAATTTCTAGGAAAATCGTTAGAACCGTTTTTTTTTTATATCCGCGTCCAAGTTCCAGGCGCCCTAAAAATCCCGAAAATTCAGGATTCCAGTCTTCACCTTATTATATATAATTGATCAATACTTCAACTTAGTTGTGATGTGACCTGCCCACTTTACATTCTTCAACAAATCTCATGTTTGCTAGGCCTATATACCCATTTGGCCTTGGTGCTCACGAAGCCATTGTCCTATGAAACAAGGAAGACTTCATTCTACTTACTTGAAATCAAAATTGCGAACGAAAATCATGGCGATATTCAATTGCACTTTTATAAGGGAACGTCCGGATAGTACGTAACACCAAAAATAACTTTTTAAAAAAAAAACGACTCTTCCTTTGTAACAAATCGTAACAAAACTAAATTACCTACACCAGTAACATAACAAGAAAATTCGAATTTTACAAATGACATATTTATTATCACGTCCACATTTTTCATCATAGTATCGACAGAAATGATAGGAAAAGTAGGGCCCTATCGATTTCTTTTGTCGCTTCGATATCATGATCTAAATGTTCAAGATCATCACAAAATTCACTGGAATTTATCCATTCCAGCTCATTGCCATCAGATAAGGGAACTTAGTTTCGTCGCTTTTGTAATCAGTCGCTTTGGTCTCAGCCTCGTTTCTGTGCAAGTTTTGTATGTGTGATTTGAGCGAGGTACCTGATGCAAACAATGCATTGCATCCTATAAATATTCGTGATGCAATCTTTCATTTCAAACGTGGGCGACATTGAGGGGAAAACTCGTGGTGTTAGAAAAAAAATTTCCAGTAAATTTTATTGGAAAACTCGTTGCTATAGCCCTTTTGCGAAAGTTGGACCCGCGAAAAGTCAAGGTACCACTGTATCTGTTATTTCATTTGAATATTCTTTTCTTACTAACAAATCTTCAGACCCCCCACCTTCCACCTCGTAACAAATCGTAACAGATTTTATACCCCCGTCTTCCCCCTTTAGTCGTTAGGTAATATCCGTACATTCCCTAAGGCTATTCTATGTCTCACAGAAAGTCCAGTCGCTATAGTGTGAGCTCTGCCTCTCTGTATAAAGAACTTAGTGAATAATTATTAGTATACACGTGTAGAAGAAAACAAAAACATTTGGTGCACAAAATAAAATTTAAAACAAATTGTAGACAACATAATATCCTTGTGAACAGCTACAAAAAAAATGATACATACGATATAAACAATTGAACACTATCAGCAAATAAATACAAAAAATGAATTTACAGTTACCTGGGTAACAGAAATTAATTCATAACAATTAAAATAAAAGGAATGAAAAAAAAAACACGATTTTGAAGAGTGATACGGTATATTGACTATACTCTGCCAAACACTTACTAGAATTTCTACAATATCTAGATTGGAAGTGGTGTATACCCCATTAACACGATCACTTGATAATGTTTAGAAGTATAGTTCTGTTCCTTTAGTTTCTTACAATAAAAAGGCCGATTTATTTCTGTAGCAGTTATAACATAATATTTAAGACTCCAAGCCTTAAAAAACGTAATAGATAATTAATAATGCTTCTGAATGTAGCTTCTTTTGTAATATAAATATTCCGTTTAGTTCAGAAAGGGAGAGCATTGAGTAACAAAAACAACGTTTTACAAAGTTTATGGTTTAACATTCTTATTACCCTTTTTTTTTGACCGTCACAACGCGAAAATTGTTAGAAAGTAGAGCGATGCTGGATTGATAATACCGGGCGTTAACGGCGGATAAAATCTGGTATTAAATAAGCACTAAATTAATATATATATATATAAATATATATATAACTAAATAAATATAAATAGTATCGATCATTTAATCTATTATTTCAATGTGAAGATAATCAACCAAGAAGAGATAGGACTCTCCTACTCTGACTATGCGAGCACTGTTTGACCTTTATGAATAGATATTTTTTTCTTGAATGAAGATTAGATAGCGCAATAAGCACAGACTGCGAAAGTGTATTTAATAAACTATGAAGAAATGGATTATTTAAAAAAAATTAATAAACATTTTAAATGATATGCTAACTTTAACCATCAATAAGTGCATGTAGGCCAAGTTAACAACGAAGACTCACAGAAAAAAGAAATGGGGAAACATATAGTAAGTAAACCTCAGGCCCTGCAAACTATGTGCCTGATGACGCCAAGTTATTCTGTTTCTTTTGCCCTGGCTAACGAAGGTGTCTCCTGCACAACTCTCCAACAGCCTTTACTTTCTCAACTATTGTCAGATCCCCCCCCCCCCCCTAAAAGTTGGGTGGACTCAAGGGTGCCCCAAAAAATCCCGAAATTCAAAACCCCATCCTTCACCGAGATTCGAACCTAGGACCCTGGGTTAGGAAGCCAAGCACTTAACCACCTCATGACAAAGAAATTTAAAGATGTCAGTACAGACATATCTGTGACATTAGCAGAAGCTTATTTGAGATGAAATCATTATAAAGAGAAACTGTTAAAGTGAAAATAAAAAAACACGAGGACTGTCAAATAAAATTTACAAATGAAACTATTTCATACAGAAAGATAATATAAATAGCAAAGTATATTCTTTTTCTACATGATTCATTTGTATCTAAGAATCTGTTTCAAGTTGGTGTCTTTAATATCTCTAAGTTTGTAAGTAATATCATTGACAAGTAATAGCTACAAAACAACATTTGTGATTAAAAAAAAAAAAAACAGCAACAACTAAAACATAAACATTGTGTAGAAGTATTTTGTACAAAATAAGTAGCAGCAGTATAAGTAAATGATAGTGTCGTCTGTTACTTAATATTCAACAGTCATGACCAAGAAAAGAACACAGTTATATTATGGTCGTAACCAAAAAAAATTTGAAATGCACTCTATGGGATTACAAAAGTTCGTGTCAAACTACAATCGAAAAAAATCATAATGATTTACTATTGCAAAATAACAATAATAATAATAAAATTTCATAATAAATAGTCTTAAAATTTTAAAAATATTCAGTTTCTGCTATTTTAATAATTTATTTTTTTATATAATTTATTTCTACAACAATTGTTTTTCTATCATTTTTATTTGTTATAATATTTCTTTAAAATTGTGTTTTAGAAAAATGATGTTTTACAAATTGTTCGAAATGCATTTCCAGAAGTTAAATTAGTATTGTTCTAAATTTTGAAAAAAACAAACATTGTAAAGGCTTTAAACACAATTTCTATTAAAAGATTGAATTATAGTGATTTTTTTTTCCTAGATTGCAACAACTGTAAAACTAAATACAAATATTGATTAGCTAATCTATAATGATTTCCCTCGACCCTCTATGACATAGATAATGGAGGTGAACAGCGCCAGTCCAGCTGCTGCAGAGTCCAGCCAAAATGACCAGCCAAAATTTCTCCCGCTGTGTTGGTCAAAGCTGACTATAACTTGAGAATTCTTGTAAGCACAGACCCCAAACACAACGGCAGCCACAGCCAGGTTTAGAACTGATCAGATATGGACAATGAGAGAAAGAAAAAACTAATTAAACCTGTCTAGGAATAATACATATACCTCACTATGTACATTTAAAATAGCGATATCTAACAGAATCAATAAATTACCACTATAAGTCTATAATTGGTTATTTTTTTATTTATTCATGTTTAAATAGGAACAAGTGTTAACTTGATCCGAGAATAGAAAATGGGAGAAATAACATGTTTGAAATATGTACCAGACAGACAGACAGACAGAGTAAGCTGATATAAGCATGGTAATAAAAATTAGTTCTAAGTATTCTCGATTTTGCATCCTTCATCTAAGTAGGGAGGTATAGTATTGGGATACCTTGGTAAAAGTAACAGAATATATTCAGTGCGAAAATAGATATGAATCAGCAGATTGTGATATCAACATTGAATAATTCTATAACTATATTGTCTATATAAACTTTAATAAATTCTTTAAAAAAATAAATCAATACAAGCCTAATCCTACAAGTTGAAATGCAATAAAATGTAAGAGTTTTTTGTATAAAGTCTAATATGGGAACTGATTTGATGTTGTTTGCAAGATTTTTTTATCATTCAAAGAGAAGCAACAATGATAACTAGATGCTATAATCAATTAGGAGGGCCGGCCTTAGGCGTAAGCAAACGAGGCACCCACCTAGGGCCTCTGAATAACTAAAAAAAAAATTTTTAGAAAAAAAAACCTGTGAAACTTGGATCAAATCTCAAACACAGAAAAGAACTATTGCGCTACGTCTGCTGGACTAGCTCTAAGTTTTTAACATAACTCTAGGTTTATTCAAGAAAGTTTGGATTTACTTGTTAGACTAACTAAAACCTTTTGTTGAAAATGTCGAAACGTTATTACCACTGTGGTGCATCAAAAGACAAACCAAAAGCGGAATGCTTAACAAGAAGTGGTCAACGACTTGGCTAAATTGCAGGAAAAAGTAATGAACACGGTCACGGAAGATACGGGTTCAAGCAATGCAGAGGAGAATCAAAATATCGGCTTCGATTGGAAAGATCTAGACTCTAGGCTTATGGTCATTTTCAAATAGCGATAAAGAAAGTGTCGAAATCATCTTGATTGATTTCGATATAGATACAGATATGCTTTAACTCGTGATTTTATTTTTGCGTTGGGTGTTAATAAAAAAATTTGACGTCATTTTTGGTTTGAAACGCGAATAAAAGATTGTCAAACTATGCCTAGAGATTGGAGGATCGATGGAAATATTTACGAAAAAGGGACATGAAAACGAGTTTGCAAGCTACCATGTCACTAACTTTTTAAGTAGAGAAATGAGGCGATTTTCCGGCGCGTAAAAATAAACTTCGAACATCATATTTATTAAATTAAGCCCTCGATCCAATGGTTTCTAATCAAATAATTTCAGATCACATTTCAGTTCGTTTTCGCATCTTTTCGTTCATGTGGCCCGCGATACGAGGGTCGGAAAATGAAATGGCCCGCAAGTCGAATTAGGTAGGGCATCACTGGTGTAAAAAGATGTATGCTTGTTGGCACTTGTTGCCTACATTTTAAGTCTGGTTGTCGTAACGTCTCCTAATATTCTAGCAGAAAAGACGTCAGCTAGGATTTTAAAATTTGATAAGATTCTAGTAGCTAGAACGCCTGCTATGATACTTATGACGTCTGCATCATTTTGTTAGCCGTTATGACTGATTATGACGTCTGCTTCGATTCTAACAGCTATAACATTAGCTAAGATGCTAGTAACTATCACGTCTGCAAAAATTCTAACAAAATTGACGTCTGCTAAGATTCTAACAACTATTACAAGAAGCAGAAGTTGAATTATGAAAATTAAACGCTTTTTTTTCCAGCCTTTTTTTTTTTTTTTTTGGTGTGGGGGGGTTGTGTTAAGATTGGTGGGTCGGGTATTTGAGTATTTAAATTGCCCCTAAACAAATATCTTTATATAAAAATATATATCCTTTGCTGAGTTACTCACATGACATAAGCAGAAGTCCACTAATGACCTGACTTGTATTACATCCACGACAGTCACAGCATAGAGCAATGGTGGCGAACAGTAAAGAGAAAAGAGCCAATGACAAGCCGAAACACATTAAACCTTGGGTAGCAATCCACCATTCTGAAAAACAACAAACATATTGATTGGTAGGTAGATGCCATTATTTTGACACGTGATAAAATGTATTTATTTTGCATAAGCATTTACAATCTACATTTTTAGTTACTGATGCAACAAAAAAAAGGGTTGTTAATAGTTTGAAAAAAATTAGCACAAAATGATGAAAGGGGTGGCGGGGGAACTGGGGGGATGATTATTGAGACACTGGCTGTAAGAATGAAATTGATTCACGATTTACTGCAAACAGGGGCGAGCAACTGTATAGAAAAATACAGCAGACACACATGTATAGATAATATAATAAAATTTAAAAAGTAAAAAAAAGAAATATAAAAACAACGCGGTTATATTAGAGGTCTTAGTAAAAACACTTCATAATATTTTTCTGCTTTTTAGTGCCATTAAATATTTTCTTTTTTTTTTTCTATTTTAATTTTATTTTACATAATTCTTTTAGGTTTTTAGTTCCATTGTGATTGAAATGTATAAATACTCTAAATGAAAACGGAGTAATGTGATATCATTATTATAAAAACGTCAAATTTGGACCATGAGAATAGCAATAAACGAATAAGACAAACCACGGACAAACAATGAACACAAAATAAGCTGTTCTAGAAAATTCAAACAAACCAAGTATAAATAATGTCAAGTTGTCTTTTTCCAATATTGGAAATCTGATATCTGACAGATAGTCTTGAGTTGTCAGTTTCTTTACATAAATCTTGCAATGTTATTTCATAATCCCATAGCACAAAAATGTGTATTTACCACCAAACAGAACTGTTGTAGTCTTATTGTTTTCTATGATGACCTACAGGCATACATTATTGCTGGCTAGCGGAGAAACGGCGACAGAACGCATTCTCAGGGAGGTTGTGACGACATCTTGGAAATTTTTTAAACACGTCAATTCTAATTGACTCCACCAGAGAAGTCATGTTGACCTTCTATGCTTGATACAAGTGAGGATATAGGAGGAGGGCCGGGCGTACGGCTAGCAACCTCACCCTGGAAAGAAAATAGCTACAGTAACCAACAAAAGATAACTGACAGCTTTGTCCTGAGAGCAGAAGGCTCTTTTATCATAATCATAAAGTAAAGTGAAAGCCGAAAGGTAGCCGCTAAGCTGAATATCCGTCTAGCCACCAGGAAACCAATAAATTTTTTTAGTACAGGCGGACACTTTAAATTTTGGCTAGGCCTGGAGCAAGATGGAAAGGATGGCCCAGGACATGGAATAAGGAGATCTATTGTTGGCGGCACGGGCGTAGCCAGGAAGGGGGGTTTGAACCCCCGAAATGAAATCCCCCCCGCAGGGTGGGAACGGAATTTAGTGACGGATTTTTGCTTTGATGTTGTTTATTTTAGGTGAGATTTTAAGACTAAACTATCACTTGCCTTAGCACAGCAAAGGAAGTTTTGAGTTTAAAACCCCCTACCAGGGGTTTTTTAGTTTAAAACCCCTACCAGGGGGTTTTGAGTTTAAAACCCCCTACCACGGGTTTCGAGTTTTAAAAAACCCTACCAGGGGGTTCGAGTTTTAAACCCCCAACCAGGGGAGGGGGGTTTGAGTTAAAAAAAACCCAACCAGGGGTTTTTACAGTTAAATTCCACTCTTCTATAACACAAAACAAAAAAATGCAAACTACAAATCCCCAAATTTCACGAGCACAGTTAAGGAAGATTTTGATTTTTAACCCCCCTCCAAAATTTACAATAAACCCCCTCTTCAATATAAAAAAAGAAAATTACACACTCAGAAATCTATGAGCGTAGTCAAAGGGGTTTTGAGTTTAAACCCCCCGCAAGAGGGGTTTGAAGCTAAAAAATACATCTTCAATGTAATAAAAAAGCAAATTACGCACTCAAAATGCTATGATCGTTGCCAAAAGGAGTTTTGAGTTTTAACCCCCCTTCAGAGCGCTTTGATGCTAAAAAAATACCTCTTCAATATAAAAAAAGCAAATTACACACTAAAATTATTTGAGCGTAGGCAAGACAACTGGGGGTTTTGATTTTAAATCCCTCTCCTAAAGATGGCTTTTTTAAAAGTTTAAAACCCCTCAAGATGGTTTTGAGCTTAAAATCCCCCTACAGAGCGTTTTGAGGTGGAAAACCTCTATCTTCAATATTATTCTAAAGCAAACTACAGTTACTAAATTCTATGTCCGTAGCTAAATGTGAATTTGAATTTTAAAAAAAAACAACACAACTCCAGAGATTTTTTAATTTAAAACACCCAACAGACGATTTTGACGATAAAATTTTTTTGGATATAAAATCTAATCTAATCTAATCTAAGTCACTTAATTCTAAGAGCGTATTCAAGAGAGGTTACACATTTCTACCAGTGGTGGGGCTCAGTTAATAAAGTGCAGTGCATAGTCATCTACCGAAATCGAAAAACACTAAATGTGGCTCAACAAAGATGGCTAAAACAGATTTTAGAAGTCAGTTATAGAGATCAAGTGTAAATCAAGGAAATCCTATGCCGAACTGGGAGTCGACCCCATAGTAAAATTGTGACAGAGCGTCGCATGAGGTTTGCGGGACATGTTCTCCGACAAAATGAATTAGGCATAAGAAGAGTTGCGATGACATCCTAGTACAACTTGGCGCCACACATTCATGGAGGTCCTAATAGCAGGTGGGAAGAGGCTTCACATATTACCAGTGACAGATTTTTGTGGAAACAGCTTGACGGCTAATGCGCCGAATGGCGTGGGAGGGTGTAAGTCAGTAAGAATAGCACATTAGGTTTTTGAAATTAAACTTTTTAATATCAGGAAAATGCACAGTAGATACCTCAGAATATGCATTTTGTTGGCTTTGAATATCAGAAATAGTGCTTGGCGGCGGGGCTCCGCCCCGAGCTGGGGGAACTCCTAGCGCTCCCCCAGACCCCCTTGCTGGCAATGGCGGGGGGTCTACAATTTTCCCACTAACCCCAGGAAGAACCTTTTCTAGGGCACAATAAGCGTCTTCCGAAAGAATGATGGGTCAGAATGTAATAAAGATTATGTACACACACACACATACATACATATAAATATATTTTTTCGAGAGGTAGGAGGGCGACTCCCACCCCCAACACCCCCCGAAGAAAATCCTGGCTACGCCCATGGTTGGCGGCCCATACTCTGATAGGGGTGACCGGCTGTAAGTAAGTAAGTCTATTCTAATTGGGATCGAAATAGACGGTTAGTAGTCGGAAAACACAAACAAATGAAAAATGAATGAAATATCGCTCTTTCCCACCATCTCCATATCCTCTAACTCAAGGGATGTTGAGCATTACAGGCCAATATTTTTTCACCCCACCCTAAAAGAACCTTAGAATGTCAAAAATAATTATACGAAATATTAAAAGTGTAAAAAAAAATCCTTGGGCTAGGTGGCTGAGTTGTAAAGCGCTTGGCTTCCGAACTTGCGTTGCCGGTTTCAAATCCCGGTGAAGATTGGGATTTTTAGAGCGACTCTGAGTCCAGTCAGCTCTAATGGCCAACTACATTAGTTGGGAAAAAGTAAAGGCGGTTGGTCATTGTGCGGGCAACATGACATCCTGCTCGTCTCCTTTCCGTTAAGACTAAAACAGAAAGATTTAAAACTCCTTTATCCCACTTTCGGTCAGAGTGTTACAAGGTCATCTGTCGTCATCGAGAAGTACATAGAAGTCTATTTATAAAGCGCTGGTTATGAGTGTGTGTTTCGTGTGCGAATGTTGTTCGTATTTGCATCTATATTGTTATTGTACAGTAGTTACGCTGAGGTTGTCAATTGTAGTCAAACTGAATTTCCATATGATTGGATCAATAAAAATTATCTTATCATATCTTATCTTAACACAGAAACAGATGACCTAAACACCATCTTCCCCATAGAGATCGCAAGCTCTGAAAAGGGAACGTTTACTTTGAATAAACAACACATAGGCTTTAGTATCATGACGCTAAAGTAGCAGATCAAAAAGCCTGCCAGCTTTTGATGCTAAAAAGAATAAATTTGGCTTCATATTAAGTTTTCTTTTTTTTCCTTCCTTCGTGTTCAACGAAACGTTTCCATACAATGTCCTCCCAATTACCTTGACGACAATTATGATGGATGCTATTACAGCGCCCCCTCTCAGCTTCAGAAACCAATCAATGACTTTTTTTCTTCTAATCTCATTTTATTCTTCTGCCCCAATCGTCCAAGTCCCAGCGATGAAGTAGACATGCACTAGAAATTATAGTGACATCGCATCTTGGAAAAAAAAACTGAAATCTAGAGATATTTTGAAAACTGTATCTCTACAACTAATAATATTTCAGTCTGATTTTGTTTGTATGTAATGTCTATTATACATAATCTTGATGGCAGACACTGTTGATGTGGTACTTATGGATGTTATAGAGGAGTTTTACCAGTGTGCTAGGCCTTTAGCCTCGCGTTGTAGGATACCAGCCATTGGTGTAGGGATTTAACAAATTGCATATACTTGGGCTCAGTTGTTCATACAGACCGAGGGAGGGAAGCTTTCATGGGCTTGGAGTTCCAACAGTCTTAGACTCAATTCTTATGACAATTTTTTATAGAGAGTTCAAGAGTCTTAGACTCACTTCTTAGGACAATCTTTTATAGACCTAGAGGTTCAAAAGTCTTAGACTCAATTCTTAGGACAATCTTTTATAGACCTAGAGGTTCAAAAGTCTTAGACTCAATTCTTAGGACAATCTTTTATAGACCTAGAGGTTCAAAAGTCTTAGACTCAATTCTTAGGACAATGACAAAAAATGAAAGAAAAAAAAAAACCTTTTCGACATTGGCAATTATAAATTCTTGACTATATCCGCTTACCTGAACTGATGTCGATGTGGGTGGCAGTGGTTATGGTATTTAACTTGTAGTTATCCTCAAACACCCATGTGCAAGAGTTGGCCTTGCAGTGAGCCCACAAGCCCTGGTAGTCGCCTGCCTTGAACTCAATCCAGTAAGGCGTAGCAAATGAGATAATTATTGCTAAATTGGTGAGCACCAAAAAGACCAGGCCGAATACAGCGCAGCAAGTCGTCATGGTAACGATAGAGACGCTAACGAGCACAGGAAGTGGTGAAGATTATCCGTCCACTAATTACTGCCACAAGGGAATAACTGTCAGATCACATGTACAAGGCGTGTGGTGAATTGAGGCTGCCTCAAAGTATGTTTTTCATTCCGATGTTCATGAATGAAGGGCTGAATAAGGGAACAAACACAATAGTTTTCCGTTCTTCGATGAGATAGTTTCCTAATCGATCAAGGAATCACTACTCTCTTTCGTAACGACACTTCATTTAAATGTTGCGCCTGCAAAATTAAAAAAAATAAAAATAAAATATTTTTAAAAATGATTGAAGGTCTATTGGACATTTTCACTGATGACAGAAAAAAAAACATAAACAAGCTATCTTTTTGGTGTATCGTGTGTATAAAATAACGTGTTGATAATCTAGTACATGATAACTTCCATGCTAGTTTTAGCACCGCAGAATCAAATTTTGAAAGCTTTCGTTTGTAGCACACAAAAATTCAATTAAAAGCAAAGAAAAAAAAAAAGTTTTTTTTTAAAAAGCAATTCCTCCTTTAAAAATCTGATGACTTTTTGTAAGAGCTCTTAGTGACTAAAGAATAATAGATAAAAAAAAAGGAAACCTCTTAAACCTGACCCAATTCTCCATTCCGATGGGGAAAAAAAACCTGGTTTACGCTCATGTACAAATCTAAGATTATAGAACTTTCTAGTTTTCTGATATAGATGATATCGATTCAGGCTTAAAAAAGACAATAGGCTTAACTAAAATAGCTACTGGATCTAGGTAGAGATGTAGTATTTTCAGTACTGATATTGTGTATTAAGGAATTGCATTATCGTTATAATCCAATGTATATATATATATATATATATATATTATATACATAGCAGTTCAGCTGATGATTTCTAACTGAGACAGCGCTAAAATTGTTCCTAAATGTCTGAATGTGTTTTTAACTTTTTTTGTGGGAATTCCCAGTGACGTATGTTCCAAAGCTAAAGACGTAAGCAAATAAGGTGGTTATATTTTGAAAAATTATTATGACCAAACCAGAGTTTTCCCTCTGTATTCTAATTTGGTAGTTTTTTTTCCCAAAAATATACTTGAACTGCTAAATTTCTAGGAAAATCGTTAAAGCCGCTTTCGAGATTCGTGTCCATGCGGTTCCACCCAGGACGAGCTAATAAGCGGAATTGTAATAACATCAGTCGAGGAAACGCCATTCAATTTCGGCTTTCCCGTACCTAAATACTCTTATTTTTTATAAAGCTTATATCAACTCACTCGGTCTGTCTGTCTGTCTGGCCAAAATTTAGTACACGTTATTTCTTCGACACCGAAATCTCGGATCAAGATGAAATTTTGCAAAATTATTTCTTTTTTCCTGACAACACAAGAATCAATAATAATAATGAAAAAAAAAAGTTAATTAGCTATTGGTAATAGATTTTTTTGGTTTGGTATTTCAAACAAGGGAAAGAAATAGTACTTGACTGAAGTGGTGGTATAAGAAAAGATGCTCAAAGTAGGTATGGTACATGATCGTACATCGGCTATATTCGGTAACATAACATTAGTATAAAATAAATAAAGGTAAGATCAAATTCAGCCCGCGCGATGCATATGATGTAAAGCTCACGTGATTCTATGTCCAGCACAACAACTAAACCGCCTTTGCTTTCCAAACGTTAGTCAGGTACCCTTTAGAGTTGGGTGGACTCAAGGGCGTCCTATAGGCCTTCATACCGATTTAAATTTGAGTCATTACCGCGATTCCAGCGCGTGGCCAAGTGCTTCACTACCCTCTTCCCCCAAGTAATTTAAACAAATTAAACATTTCGTTAACAACAGGTCAGAATTCCAAAGATTCCAAGTCGGCACGAAAGAGAAAGAAAAACAACGAATGCAAAGTTTGGGAGTTACTAAGTCTTTCACGTTTTATGTTTCGTAATTCCCATTCAAAAAGAATGCTTAATAATTGCTACCTTACAATATGGCATGCATTGATCCTTTTGTTGATCTTCAATCTTTCCGGTAACGATAGTCAACACATTGCCAAAGTTACTTCTCTTTGACCTTTCAGAAAGTTGGCTGCGACCCAGTCTCAAAACTACAAGCATATTGAAGATGCTTTTTTATACTCAATAACGGAAATGGATTTTTCAAAAGAAAAAAAAAGGGGGACAGGATGGGATGCAGGGAAGACAAACTATTACACTAACTTCTGCCAGGCCAACAGCAAAGGGGGGGGGGGACTCTAGTCCGAGAACCCTTACTATAGGGGGAGCCCATCACACTTTTTAATACATTTTGTATCTGTATGTGGGGGGGGGGGGGGGGGAGCAGGGAAGCTCTCACGTACATAAGGCCAATATATTTTTGTCGGCGCGCTTGCTCCTTCTTGTCAGTAAGCATAACATTATACACATGAGACGCTAAGTCCGAAGATTGAGGAATAAGGAAATATTTTACGTAGCTATGAATACCCTGCTATGACCTACATATTTTGTCAAAACTCACGCAGACTGCTGTTGCATGCTTAGGTAGACAAATACGGTAGTTATATTCGCTGTTATTGTCAAGCCATTGACACTCAAAACAGACCCAAGCGCCGACATAGACTGTGCCTCTAAATTCCTTGGTTAGTATTAAATCATACATGTTCTCCAACGTGTATCCCACAATACGTCTCTCTCTTTATAACTAGTATATAAGCATATCACACATTCAGTGCCAGATTTAGAATTGATAAGGCCCTAGGGCGATAGGCTATTAAAGATATGGGGCCATTGGTTTGTTTGTTCTTTCTAAAAATGGTTGAAAATATCACTGGGGTCCAAAAGCAAGAGGAAGCCCTACCCAAAAGCTAATGTTCCCTACAGTAATGTCTCATCATTGTACACATCACTTGCTGCTAGTTAAACACGTACTCGCTGTGGTTCTAATGGTCATAATGATATCGCATAATAACACCATTATAAAATGTATTCATTGAAATTAAGGAGTCATATTCCTTATTATTATAAACTTTTATTAAAAACTCAACGCATTGTACATTTTACTTGAGGACATAAAACCCTGCTACTTCCATGCACTTTTCAGCACACCAAAGACAGGAAGGAAATTGCTGACTTAAGACATTTTCTACCATGTCACTGACGTGCATAGAAAGGGGGAGTCAATTCACGCACTAGCCAAGTTATTGTTCTTACATTCTGCACTCGTGACGTCAACATTGGTATTCAGATGCTGATCGTCATAGGGTAGATCTGAAACTTACACTATTACTCTCAATAATTAACATTTAAACCAGAAAGGAGAATCATAGATACAGAAACATAGGGGAAGGGAGGGCTCTGGCTTAAGTTTTGCTGACTTCTTTACTAGTCAGAAATAAAATGCAAAATTGTTGTCTAAAAATACAGCAGAGTTAGGAGCCTGTTCATCACATTGAGTTGTTGATGTTTTCTTGAAGTGTGGATTACAGGAGCGCTCGTTAAGTGCTTAAGCAGCATTTTTTTTTTACAGGATTAGAAAAATAATTAAGCAGACCACTACCGCTTCCGTTTCAACAAAGATCGATACATTTAGATCACACAGGGAATAAAATATACACACGTTGTACAGAGCAATTTAGATCTAGTGGGCCTCTATTATCAGTAGAAACAAATGTGAACACACGTAGATGTTTCATTAGGCCTAATGTAACAAGAAACAAATGTGAACACACGTAGATGAACAAGAAACAAATGTGAACACACGTAGATGTTTCATTAAGCCTAATGTGACAAGAAACAAATGTGAACACATGTAGATGTTTCATTAGGCCTTATGTAACAAGAAACAAATGTGAACACACGTAGATGTTTCAGTAGGCCTAATGTAACAAGAAACAAATGTGAACACACGTAGATGTTTCATTAGGCCTAATGTGACAAGAAACAAATGTGAACACACGTAGATGTTTCATTAGGCCTAATGTGACAATAAACAAATGTGAACACATGTAGATGTTTCATTAGGCCTAATGTGACAAGAAACAAATGTGAACACACGTAGATGTTTCATTAGGCCTAATGTGACAAGAAACAAATGTGAACACACGTAGATGTTTCATTAGGCCTAATGTGACAATAAACAAATGTGAACACACGTAGATGTTTCATTAGGCCTAATGTGACAAGAAACAAATGTGAGCACACGTAGATGTTTCATTAGGCCTAATGTGACAAGAAACAAATGTGAGCACACGTAGATGTTTCAGTAGGCCTAATGTGACAAGAAACAAATGTGAGCACACGTAGATGTTTCATTAGGCCTAATGTGACAAGAAACAAATGTGAGCACACGTAGATGTTTCATTAGGCCTAATGTGACAAGAAACAAATGTGAACACACGTAGATGTTTCAGCAGGCCTAATGTGACAAGAAACAAATGTGAGCACACGTAGATGTTTCAGTAGGCCTAATGTGACAAGAAACAAATGTGAGCACACGTAGATGTTTCATTAGGCCTAATGTGACAAGAAACAAATGTGAACACACGTAGATGTTTCATTAGGCCTAATGTGACAAGAAACAAATGTGAGCACACGTAGATGTTTCAGTAGGCCTAATGTGACAAGAAACAAATGTGAGCACACGTAGATGTTTCAGTAGGCCTAATGTGACAAGAAACAAATGTAAGCACACGTAGATGTTTCATTAGGCCTAATGTAACAAGAAACAAATGTGAGCACACGTAGATGTTTCATTAGGCCTAATGTGACCAGAAACAAATGTGAGCACACGTAGATGTTTCATTAGGCCTAATGTGACCAGAAACAAATGTGAGCACACGTAGATGTTTCATTAGGCCTAATGTGACAAGAAACAAATGTGAACACACGTAGATGTTTCATTAGGCCTAATGTGACAAGAAACAAATGTGAACACACGTAGATGTTTCATTAGGCCTAATGTGACAAGAAACAAATGTGAACACACGTAGATGTTTCATTAGGCCTAATGTGACAAGAAACAAATGTGAACACACGTAGATGTTTCATTAGGCCTAATGTGACAAGAAACAAATGTGAACACACGTAGATGTTTCATTAGGCCTAATGTGACAAGAAACAAATGTGAGCACACGTAGATGTTTCATTAGGCCTAATGTGACAAGAAACAAATGTGAGCACACGTAGATGTTTCAGTAGGCCTAATGTGACAAGAAACAAATGTGAGCACACGTAGATGTTTCATTAGGCCTAATGTGACAAGAAACAAATGTGAGCACACGTAGATGTTTCATTAGGCCTAATGTGACAAGAAACAAATGTGAGCACACGTAGATGTTTCATTAGGCCTAATGTGACAAGAAACAAATGTGAACACACGTAGATGTTTCAGTAGGCCTAATGTGACAAGAAACAAATGTGAGCACACGTAGATGTTTCAGTAGGCCTAATGTGACAAGAAACAAATGTGAACACACGTAGATGTTTCATTAGGCCTAATGTGACAAGAAACAAATGTGAACACACGTAGATGTTTCAGTAGGCCTAATGTGACAAGAAACAAATGTGAGCACACGTAGATGTTTCAGTAGGCCTAATGTGACAAGAAACAAATGTGAGCACACGTAGATGTTTCATTAGGCCGAATGTGACCAGAAACAAATGTGAGCACACGTAGATGTTTCATTAGGCCTAATGTGACAAGAAACAAATGTGAACACACGTAGATGTTTCATTAGGCCTAATGTGACAAGAAACAAATGTGAACACACGTAGATGTTTCATTAGGCCTAATGTGACAAGAAACAAATGTGAACACACGTAGATGTTTCATTAGGCCTAATGTGACAAGAAACAAATGTGAACACGCGTAGATGTTTCAGTAGGCCTAATGTGACAAGAAACAAATGTGAGCACACGTAGATGTTTCAGTAGGCCTAATGTGACAAGAAACAAATGTGAGCACACGTAGATGTTTCATTAGGCCTAATGTGACAAGAAACAAATGTGAGCACACGTAGATGTTTCATTAGGCCTAATGTGACAAGAAACAAATGTGAGCACACGTAGATGTTTCATTAGGCCTAATGTGACAATAAACAAATGTGAGCACACGTAGATGTTTCAGTAGGCCTAATGTTACAAGAAACAAATGTGAACACACGTAGATGTTTCATTAGGCCTTATGTAACAAGAAACAAATGTGAACACACGTAGATGTTTCATTAGGCCTTATGTAACAAGAAACAAATGTGAACACACGTAGATGTTTCATTAGGCCTTATGTAACAAGAAACAAAGACGTTTACAAAGAAAAGTTTATAATAAAACATTTCTAAAAAACAAATTTTAAAGATTCGAAAAAAATAATTTTGCTTCCTTTGTTCTGTTTCCCATTCGCTCTTTTTTTTTTCAACTCTTTAGATTT
This sequence comes from Biomphalaria pfeifferi, assembly GCA_030265305.1. Classification (NCBI taxonomy): domain Eukaryota; kingdom Metazoa; phylum Mollusca; class Gastropoda; family Planorbidae; genus Biomphalaria; species Biomphalaria pfeifferi. The sequence continues at coordinate 2,118,278 of JASAOG010000082.1, read as the reverse complement.
ATAAATAAGCTAAAGTCATTATTAATTTTAATTTCAAATATTAATTCTAATCATTATTAAAGAAAATTTAAAGTTTAAATATTAATGCTACTTTATTAATGTAGATGTGGGCAATCATAGTAGAACACTGCTGCTACAGGCATGAGGAATGTGCTGAGGGGATAAAGAAAAGCTAAACCTTCAATCAGGCTGCACATATTATTTAGAAAAAGAGCATAATCAACAAAGGGAAGTAACGACCGTATGAGGAACCCGCATGCCAGTTGTCTGCCCCAGGTAGAATATTATTTACCGTGTCTACAGAATGATGCCAGACCTGTAGGCTAACAGCACACTTCTACTCGGCTTGGCTCATACACACTTATAGTTGTGCTTTCCTCTCCCCACCTCTCTTGAATGTTTAGAAAGCGTGTTTTTTTTAATTATCCCACTTGAACTATGTTAATGTCACAGAACTGTGTTCTAATGTTGTGTAGATACCATTTGGCTATTTATTTCACTCTTTTTGTTTAGCTACAGCAGGGATTCCCAAACTTGTTCCTTAACAGAACACTTCACACATTCTGAGTATTTAGCGGAACACTTTGATTACTTTTTTTTAAAAAAGATATTTAATTCAAGTGGTGGCCTAATAGTTAATTATTTCAGTCGTTTGTGGAACACCTGTTTAGGCCTCGCGGAACACCAAGGTTCCGAGGAACACAGTTTGGGAAACCCTTTGATAGAGTGTTGCATTAGCTAGGGTTTAAATGATACAAAATAAAACCTGATAGCACCGAATAACAAACAGGGTACGCGCTAAACAAATAGTTCTTTTTGTGTATTCATCTTTGCACACAAGCGATAGTAAATGTAGAGTACAATTTTTTTTTCATGCATGTAAAGTACATCAGGTCTAGACAAGTCTAGTGTAACGTAGATTTAGTATTGCACATATATTACACACACTTAATTAAAGAGAGATTTGTAATACATACTATTTTGTTTTAACAAACTATCAACTAGCAAACAGAAGAGTTAAATCTAAATTGAAATTCTTTTAACAGAAGCCTATATTTGTCAAAAAAGTAAAATGTAGATATTCCATCTAGCCCTCCCCCCACCCAATGCCACGACCACCACAACAAAACCACAAACAAATAACAAGGCTCTAGTGTACCGGTAAATGTATTACTTAAAAGGAAAATTGCCAATGTTTTTTTTTTAAATGTATTTTTGGCTAGCCACTCTAAACACTCTAAACACTATGTGTGTGACGGGAACTGAATCAAAGTTGATTCATTCCTGGCACCGCCTCACACTTCACACACATTAAATAAGCTGTGTGTTACACGTGTGTATAGATTCATTGTTGAGCACACTACGAGGCATTTAGGATGAATATAAATGGAGGCATGAACTCATTAACTCTCGTGAAGGCCTGAACCAGTTGAAAACATCACGTTCAAGTGTCTACACGTTAAGTACACCAAAGACAGGTTGACAGACAAACAGACAGACAGACAGACAGATAGATAGATAGATAGATAGATAGATAGATAGATAGATAGATAGATAGATAGATAGATAGATAGATAGATAGATAGATAGATAGATAGATAGATAGATGATAGATAGATAGAGATGGATGGATGGATAGATAGATAGATAGATAGATAGATAGATAGATAGATAGATAGATAGATAGATAGATAGATAGATAGATAGATAGATAGATAGAGAGATAGATAGAGAGATGGATGGATGGATGAATGGATGGATAGATAGATAGATAGATAGATAGATAGATAGATAGATAGATAGATAGATAGATAGATAGATAGATAGATAGATAGATAGATAGATAGATAGATAGATAGATAGATAGATAGATAGATAGATAGATAGAGCGGACTGGGTGTCGAAAACGCCTCAGGCATTACCGTACCATGTGGCCCACAAATTGATTGCCATCCGACGTATATCTATTGTTACATGCCTTCAAAATAATAACGTTTTGATAAAACATCGAAAACTGAATTCATGCATGCAATAGCAGGTTTAGATTGGCCTATCTTAACGTATTGTATTTTTTACAAACAGATAGACTTAGAGGCTATAGGGAACCTCAATTTTTAAAAACAATTGTACAATTCCAACATTGATTAGTTTGAATAGAATAGTTTGAATAGAATACTTTAGTAAATGATTTAGCAAATGATTTTGAAACGATTTGATATATAAATTTTTAAAAAAGTGAAGCATGATACTTGAAAAGCGAGTAACATGAAAGTGCTTGCAATACATTAATTTATTAAGGATAAAAAGGTCCCTCATCAACAGACTTAAACATGAAACCTTGCAATGTTCTTGTGTCAAGGGGATTTTCAGCCTAAAACATTTCAACGTGCCAAAACGTCTTTTACAAGTTACTTGCATTAGCGCTAACTCAAAATCCAAACTGATGATTATAAAACACGCCCCTGTCAATAAAATGTACTTCTTGTAAATTCAGAAATAAACTTTTAAAGAGCTATATTCAACAAAACTCTTTGCTCACAGAGTCATCGCCCTGTTCACAGTCCTGTTCACATTCTATTATGCACTTTTCTCTATACATAATGCCTAAAGATCGTACTGTGAAAATCTTGGAATCTTGGACGACCCAACCCAATAATATAATGAACATTTTATTGGACACGCTATATTTTAGTCATTTTTGGTTACAGTAGATCTATAGATTATTGTATACTCTTATACCCCCATTATAACCGGAAATTCATTTATAAGTTTAGCGTCTCGAAATAGATTCACCTAGGTATATTCAAACTAAAGCAACTTCTACAGGACTAAACAAAATATAAACCGTATGTAGTAAGTTAAAATTGCTGTGTATATAGAAGACTGTAAATCACCAGTAGTATGGTATGCCAATATGTTTATAGATCTAGGTGATTCCATTATTACAAGAATATGTGGCTAGTATTACACAGTAAAATCTGTAAAGTTCTTTTATGAAAGGTAAAAGAATGCTAATGACATTTACGGTACTTATTGTCATTCGTGGCCCATTCAGCGATCCCACCGGCCCATGTAGCCAGTTCGACCCTGAAAGATAGCTAGGTAGATAGATAGATAGATAGATAGATAGATACATAGATAGATAGATCTGAACAAAATACAACAGGAAGAGCTTTTGTCTCTGGAAGATGAAAAATCGGAACCAGCGACGCAAGCTCTTCTTTAGAGATAATTTAAAGAATGCCAACGGTTCTGTATCAATAGGCCAGGACGATCCACTAGCGCTAGATAACGCATAGCAAGGACTTAACTCAATGGAGAGTCGAAAACTACTGTGTAGTTCATCTCTCAGTCAAGGGGCTAATTATATGAACAATCCAATCTTACAGATCATCCCAGATAAAGAGCAAATTATATATATGAACTATCTAATGTTACAGAATATGTCCGATAAAAAGATAATTATATGAACTACCCAATGTTACAGATCATCTCAGATAAATAGATAATAATACGAACTATCCAATGCTACATATTAAATTAGATATCGATATATAGTTATATATCTCTATAGCTATTTGTTAGTCTCTTGTACAACAGGTGGGAACCAAGAACGAAAAAAATGAAATGGAAAGAGAGTATTATAGAGATAAACAGTAAAATAGTGCAAATAAGGAAGAAATAAAAAGAAAGAGGATAACAGAGCCAGAGTTAACTTAAGGAAAACTAAGCTAGAGGTTGAAATAAGAGAAAAATCTCATCTTACTTGCCTACAGACATATATGTTGTTGTTTGCAACAGCTCTAATTAGGCGACTTAAACAATAGCTAATGGTTAAAAAAAATTTTTTCGTCTAAACTAAAAAGCACTGGAAACATAATCAAATGTTCAAACATAAGTTTCCATTTTATAATATAACAAAATTAGAATGATTTAGACAATGTATTTTCAAAACAACTTTATTTTATTCTTAAATGTTTTGTTCTAAGTAAGAGCATCAAAGTCATTATACCATGCAACAAGGAAGCATTAGATAACATCTTGATAATCCTGATATGAAGCTAGAATATTCTACATAAAAATATGCTCGCCTGGAATAATTTGCTATTGGTAAGCTAAGGAGTATATGCGCATGTTCATTGGCTGAATAGATTCTGATGCAACCACGAGTGTGACTATCAGGTTATATAAAGTGGTTAAACTTGAAATTAAGAAGAAGTTCAGAAAATGAGAGACAGAAAGAATTGTAGTTATTAGTTATGGTACTTTTGCGGTGAATTTGTACTTTGTTTCAACTGCTGAACATCTTGTGTTTTCTACATTGGAAGCTGAAAGCGTTGTGTACATTTCATCACAAAATTAAGCTCATCAGGGTCGGCCTAAGGCTTAGGCAAACTAGGCAGTCGCCTAGGGGCTTCGATTGGTGGGAGCCTCGCACAGGACAAAGAAATTATATTAGAGAAAAAATTGCGAAACATAGATCAAATCTCAAACATAGCAGAACTCTATGGTTTTATTATATCTACTAGCCTAGCTCCAAGTCTCTACCATGATTGAAAGTGTATTTGCAAATGTTTAGATCTACATGTACTTGTTAGACTTCATAGAAGACCATTGTTTCTTCATTTTGGTGAAATGCCGAAACGTCATTTTTAGACTTGTGAACGTGATCATGAATCGACTATGAAGCACATTCGTGTTATTGACATGATATGAATTGAACTTATTTGTTGATTTAGATATTGATACATGACGGTTTATAATTTACTGCGTATTCTTTGGTCTTATTTTTTTAAATTTCATTTGGGGCTACCCTAGTCACTTCACCTAGGGCCTCCATATTCGCTTCGTCTAGGCCAGTCTAGGGCCACCAATTGCCTAAGGCTGACCCTGCCAATGTTATTGTTGGAATACTCTAGGTTTTAAATAAATTGCATACTTTTATTTTTTCGCTATTTTTTTTTCCTTAGGGCCACCACATTCACTTCTCTTCAGGGCCTCCAATTATCCAAACCCGGCCCTGTGACAACCGTATAACAACAAGGTGTCTGTAGAATTATATGTTACTTAGCAATTTTAAATACCGTAGCTGTCATAATTGGTTCTCGTATATAATTAAGGCATTCCTATCACACTAGATAGGTCCCCAAGTAAAAAAGTTTGTGTTTTCATTGTCACAATAATAATGATTTACGGTAAAATTGCAGGCCTACAACGTTATTCACACGATATAGAAAGAAAAAAACAATAATAACGAACATATAGATGAGTAACAATTTTAACAAATATATATTTATCGTAGGTATATAAACATAAATCCAACAATATACAATAAAATTGTCATGAAAAGCAAATTTATCAACATAAGTTCACCTTCTATACTAATTGCTTCCTTCTATAGAAAGAACACATTGTGACTCATTGTCTCCCCTTTTTACAAAGTATGTATACGCTTATCCCCCTTACTAAAAAAAAATTAATTAAAATAAATAAATACAAGTACCCCTCCCCCAAATTATGCCCTCACCCCTTAGCGGTGGGCCGATAGTGTGTAGCCTGTATGGAATGCGATTAGGCGCCAATGGGAACCACTGGTGACTGGCCTTGAAGTTGGTCTTATTTTCTATTATCTCGATAATAATTTTCAACAAAAGAATATTTCAGATATCAGTGTTTAAAACTTGTCTTACAATAATAATAATAATTTTTAGTATCCGTTAGGAATTTTTCTTGCACAATCATTTATTGGATAGGCTAGTTTAAATTTCACAACACTATGCACACACACATATGTACAGCTGAGTGGAGGCTAAATAGGAACATTGTATTTCAGCTTCTCTTACACATCTCAAACAGGAAGAAAATTTCGTCCTACGCGCATTCATGTGTTAATCTAGTCATGCATGTTAATTAAAGAATTGCTTATAGAAATTGAATGTCAACATTATGAATAGACTTATATTAAAAAAAAATGTACCGTATAAAGTAGGCTAATCAAACATTGTGATTAGAAACTCGTAAAGAAGAATTATCAAATGAACTATTCAGTCTATTGTCTCACTCCTACATATGTAGCCCCTTCTCCTCTTCCTCTTTTAAGTCATGATCTAGTCTAGATCTAGAAAATACTGATCACAAAATAATAACACTTTCAGTGCCATCCAACACACAGGGATTATCAGTACACAAACACAGACTTCTGCCTGACTTGATCCCTGAGTCGAATCACTTAAAAGACAACAAGTATACAAGCAACAATTAGGCTTTCAAAACCATTGAGTCATGAATCCAAAATCCAAATGATCGTTAACTTAGAAAATCACTTACACGCTATTAGACTTCTAAATACGATTTGAGGAAGAAGAAAATATTCATGGGAAAAAAGGGTTAAACTCTCAACTCACGTTTGAATCAAAATGGTGTAGCACTGTTCACTCTCTCTCTCTCTCTCTCTCATACACACACACATACATCCTTCTTCTGGCATCAGATTTGAAGGTTTCGGTACTCAAAATAAAACGTGTGTGTAGTCGCCGTGAGTATGCGGGCCACACTGAAGAGAAGGGGTGGCTCACGTGCGTTTATGGACACGCCTCCAGCGCTGGGAATCATCCACTCCCTCCCCTCTCCCACCCCATAGAAACACACACATTTCCTCACCCCGAACCTAGTGTGACGTAGTATGTGTTAAATGGCGGCTAGGTCACGTCTGCAGGAGCAGACTTCATGGCTGATGCCAACGGCGCTAAAGGCATTGTTATGAAGAGGCTGGGGTGTCAAGGTGGGGGAAGCAACAAGTATCTAGCGAAGTTTAAAATATAAACACATTTTTAAAACCCACAACAACCCAGAGTTATTTATGTAGCAGATACAAAAATAAAAAGACTCTTTTATAAATACATTGAAAGCAACGTGTAAGCCTGTACGATAAATAATTATCATGCCCTCACTAAAATTAAGCGTATAACCGCAACCTTAAATACAGTTCACGTTTTATTACGATGACAACATAATGGTTCAATGCATTTACATTCTACCAAATATCGTGCATTCTTATAATATAGTATAATACATGGTACCGATTTAGAGCTTATAGAACATTGCACAGAGTTGGCCTACAAAACAAAGATATTTTTATCAGGATTTGAATCCGGGACCACTACCTATTAGTCCAGACGCCTTATTATAAAATTCGCTTTGGCGATTTACTGCCTGGCATGGTTGTCACCGCTTAACATTGGTGACATAATGACAGATGACACTGTGACATCAGGGCTGGCCTCAGGTCGATTTTACCGACTGTACCGAATTAGGCCCTGCGCCTGGCAGGGGCCCCGCAATTTACTTTTAGGCCTACATGGCTCTTGTCACAAGTCTTTTTAAGTTTTAGGGTTTAAAAGGTTAACATATTTAGTGTATCCTACAATCGAAGTAACTGTAATTAACCCGCTGACGCCTATTGCATTTGAGTTGCTTCTTTAGTTCTTATGTATGTTGTATAGGTCTAAAAAATGTTAATATAATGCTGTAATTAAAGTAATAGTTGTTATTGTATAAAAAATTGAAGAGGGGCCTCGAAAGCATTCATTAAATTGGGTCTCACAATTTCTAGGGCCGGCCTTGGGTGACATAAAATGACATTGGTGTCTCTTACTGCCAATGAATATAAATACAAACTCATATAACTTTAAAATATCAACCGAACAAAAAGTGTGTGAACTTAGCTAGGTGTAGAACTATTGTGTCTGGGTGGAGAACTATTGTGTCTGAACTGTGTTAGGTGGAGAGTTATTGTGTAGAGCTTGGCACAGAAAAATAATAAACAGAACTAATTAAAGTGGAATAGATTTTTTTAAGTGTGCGATAGAGAGAGAGAAGGAGAGAGGGGGGAGATTTTTTAAATTAACCAATCTTAAGTGGAAACGGAAAGATCAACTTTCCCTCAGGCAAATTATTAAATATTATGCAATTAAAATGTGTAATAAATTCTAAGCATACGCCATATAATTATCTACTGGTAAAACGCTTAGAGATCAACCAAAAATAGGTGCTGCTAAGCCGTATTTAGGGGTGCGCAGTGGCTGAGTGGTTAAACGCTTGGCTTCCGAACCTGAAGGTCCTGGGTTCGAATCTCGGTGAAGACTTGTATTTTGAATTTCGAGATTTTTAGGGCACCACTGAGTCCACCCAACTCTAAAGGGAACCTGACTTTGTTCTTTGGGGAAAGTAAATGCTGTTGGTCATTGTGCATGCCACATGACACCCTGCTCGTTAACCGCTGATCAGAGAAACAGATTACCTTAACATCATCTGCCCTATAAATCGCAAGGTCTGAAAGGGGAACTTATGCTGTGTGAGTATGTGGCCCTTGGTTCATAATGTTACATCTGGCTAAATGTACTAGTAGGCACACAAATAAAAACACTGCAAAGAACTTGACTATTCAACTTTCAGCTTCATATAACTTTATTGACAATTAACTCTAACCCTAACCCTAACCCTAACCAATTCCAATTCGTCACTGTAACATGTAGCGTATACGTCTTACATCGACTGTTATATGGTAAGTTGTTGTGTGGAGAGTGTTGTGTTAAGTTGTTGTGTGGTGAGTTGTTGTGTGGTAAGTTGTTGTGTGGTGATTTGTGTGGCGAGTTGCTGTATGGTGAGTTGTGTTGTATGTTGTTGTATGTTGTGTGGTGAGTTGTTGTGTGGTGAGTTGCTGTGTGATGAGTGATGATCTAGATCTAAAAATTAAATTATATGTTTCATCGGTTAGGGCTGAAAAAAAAACAACTTTACTTCTTTTAACTACTTTACTTTACGCCTTAATCCAATTTTCTAAAAAAATTTCACATTTTTTGCAGTGTTAAAAAATCTCGATGTCCAGTCTAGATATAGTATATATAAGTCTATGATTAAAACTTATTCTACAAGGAAACGAATTCAAAAAAGAATATAGGATCCGATGTTCAAAAAATGCTACATTACATCCATTTAATTCTGTACAGGACTATATTCAATATTACAAGATCTAACCAAAACCAGTAGATATTTACTTTTTTTTTGTAGGCGTGTTAAGGTTAGGGGAGCAAGTTGGGTGTTATATGACGAGAGAGAACAAGAAGGAAATAGATAATACGCTATAAACCTAATGGCAAAGCCGTTCTAGCTAGAATCACTTAATCATAAAGGCAGAAAAAGTCAATTCAATCTTTACACATTATAAATAGGACGACGTAGGCTTACTAAAAAACGTAAGCGAATATTACAACCTGCGCTTTAATTAAACTAGTTCTACTATTTGTCAATAATTGACAACTTTTACAAGAGATGTATTTATATACATTTTTAAAGTTCCCTACCTACTTTTAAAATATAACTTAAGTAACATAGTCTTTAAACCCTGACCAAGTCACGTGACTACGATGACCCTGGAACAATGATAAGCAAGTTTATTGTTTAAAATTATTTTCATCCTTGTAATTTTTATTTTTGGGTCGCGGTGGCTGAATGGTTAAACACTAAGCATCCGAACCTGGGGCCCTGGGTTCGAATCTCAGTGAAGACTGGGATTTTGAATTTGGTTGGTCGTTGTTACACCCTGCTCGTTAACCGATGGCCAAAGAAACTGATGACCTTAACATTTTCTGTCCTACATATACATTTATATAGATCTCAAGGTCTGAAAAGGAAACTTTACTCTTTTACTTGCAGTTAGTTGTCAATTCATGAGTTCAGACTAGTAATAGCAGAGCTCAAGTCTCGCAAACTCTAGGAGTCCCGGAATGATGTATTCAAAGTAAACCAATAAACAGAACTAAAACCACCCACCAAACACATTCATATTTTATGAATATTCAAGAGATATAAATCTACCCTCACCGTCTTCATACAGCCAATATTGCGAAACGAAAACTGCTACAAAATCAACCACAGACCTCTAGATCTCCGCCATGAAAATCCTACATCCACATACAAGCAATGTACAGCAGCACACTGTCATGAAGGGATGAGAAAAAAACAGCTGACCACTTGGTGGTAGCTTTTTTTTTTTTAGTAAGAATGGTTTCAATTCCTGAAGGCGTGGCACCGAGTCAATTCATTGCAATGAATGCTTGCGCATTGGGGAGAGATGGTTTACTGCTAGATCTATACTACAAGGACTAGGTTATCTCCCTTGTTGGTCAGAATAGAAAGATCCGGGGGGGGGGGGGGGGGGAGGTTAAATTTTATTTCTTTGTTGTTGTTGTTGTTGTTTTTAGAATTATTCAGTTATAAGAACGCTTGCAATTTCTAAACTGTCTATAATAAATAAGACCCTTAATATAATTTTTGAAAGGTGAAGTATTTAACTTTGATATTGGGAGTTTAATAGAAGTTGATTTCTAGTTTTGTTAGTGGCGTAGCAACCATGGGTTAGAATTTAGAGCAGTATGAGGGAAAAAGAAATTACGCTAGTATCCCTTTTCTTCGACCACTATGGGGTCTTGGGGGAGCACTGTGAGCTCCCCTGTGTGGGGTTGGAGCCCGACGTCATGCGTTTCTTTTTTTTTTTTTTTTTCATTTTTAGGTGCACAAACCCATTCTCCTGACGTCTACATCTCACTATCCATTTCATTATAATAAGGCAGGTCAAATTTAAGTAAAATAAAGTAGGTTGGGGGGCACTGGTCAAGAATCAAAGAATTGAATAACTTTTAGGATTAAAAGTTTCAAGTTGGCAGCAATTTTGTAAAGCCCACATATTCATATCTTCAGCTGAGTTATGCTCCCCATTTAACATCATTTTACAATGTAGCTGCAATGTGCCAACTGTGAACTTTAGCCTTTTCAAATGTTTGTAGTGCTTTTGTTCAAGTGAAAAAAAAGCAAATAGAATTTATGTTTGTTTAGTGACTTTAGTTGATAGGTTTTTGTTTGTGTGCGTATGCGGAAAAAAAATTAAGGAAGAAAAGAAAGGGAGAGAGGATGTAGGAAAGAGATGAGGACAGAAAGGGGGAGATATGAAAGAGAGAGAGAGAGAGAGAGCTTGGAAAGAAGAATATATGCATTAAAAAAAGATCTGTAAAAAGACAAAAAAAGAGAGAGTGGGTAGATAAAGAGAGAAGAAGGGAGGGAGGAAGGCTGTGGAGACGAGAGCTGAAAAATATATGTATAGAAAATAAGAAAAAAACAACAGAGAGGGGGAAAAGAACAAGAGAAAGAGGGGGAGAGCTGGAGGGAGACGAAACCACATGAATATATGAAGAGAGAGAGAGAGCAAAATATATTCCTAGAGAGTATAGTGTAAGAGAGAGAGAGAGATAGTGAGAGAGAGAGACAAGAAGGAAACAGTTGCATTAGATGATTGGCAGGGGAAAAAATATATAAAGTTATCGAGCGCTTGATGGAGGCAGATAGCGTGAAAGATTGAGAGAGGGGGGGGGGGGGGAAATGCACGCGTGTGTGTGTGTTTGAAAAGGGGAGGGGATGGTAAAGTTTACACCCTGTGATGCTATCCCCCCTTCAAGATGTTTAGGGCGGCAAGCGAGTCTAAATATAACTCGCGCCGGTACCTGCAGTCGCCTAAATCTCGCACACAGCACATTAGGATGTGTGCGAACAGAGAAAAACTCTGTGAGCAGAATCACTTGCCTACATAAAATGCTGCACACACTTTTCAATGTGGAACCTATAGATATGATCTAGCCTTCCCTTAGGAAATGGTTCACATCGTAGAGAAACGCAGAAACTTGACAATGAAATATTAAATCGTTACAATTCCGTTCTAATTTATTATTGATCGTATCTTAAGAATAGCTACTGACCGGGATAAATGGAGGGATTTGGTTATGCAGACTGTCACAGCACCCCTACGGTGAAAGTCAAGATCGCAATGCTGCAAAATGTATTTCTCTTTTTCTATCTCAAATTTAAAAAAAAAATTATCACTGATTAATTGATTGATTAATATTTTGATCGATTCATGTTTTGTTAGGGGCAATAAATAATTGTGCAAAGTTTCAACTTGATCAGAAAGAGGGAAGTGGGAGAAATGAGGTGTACAAAATTTGTACCAGGCAGACAGACGGAAGTGAGTGGATCTAAAGCCTTGTAAAAAGTATTAAGTTGTTTATAATGAAAATGAACATTAAAAACTGTTGTTGTTTTTTTTTACCTTCCCAGGGTGTGACAGAGTTATCCGAACTACTGTGTGCCAAATTTTCAGGACTTTATTATAGAAGTTAACTTTATTCTTGTAGACATTGTCACATTATCATTTGTAACCATTACTAAAATACACCAATCACATAGTAGGATTAGTTATCCTTATTTATATATCAACCTGTAACATGCAAATATAATTTGAAACTTAATTATATACATATGTTTTTTTACTAATATGTTTTGATAGTTTTTGTGAACAAAAGTTGAAACAAAACTATAAACAGCCCATGTATCCCTAACATGATAATCACAATAGACGGCGCAAACTCTGCATTCAACTTAAACTAAACAACAATTGTCATGGTGATGCATGAACAATATACCAAAGTTGGAAAAAAATTGTGTACTGGTATGTCTCACCTAGTTTTCTGTGTATATGTACCATCAAGGTTTTTTTTGGTATAGGTATCACCTAGATTTTCTGTGTATATGTACCATCAAGGTTTTCTTGGTTTAGGTATCACTTAGGTTTTCTTTGTATATGTATTATCCAGGTTTTCTTAGTAAATGTACCATCTAGGTTTTCTTAGTATATGTGTCGCATAGGTTTTCTATGTATATGTACCATCGAAGTTTTCTTTTATATGTATCATCTAGGTTTTCTAGAACAAACATAAGAAAAAAAATCTTTCAAAGTTATCCATGAATGCATAATGCATAAACAATATACCAAAGTTGGAAAAAAATGTGTACCGGTATGTCTCACCTAGTTTTCTGTGTATATGTACCATCAAGGTTTTTTTTGGTAAAGGTATCACCTAGATTTTCTGTGTATATGTACCATCAAGGTTTTCTTGGTATAGGTATCACTTAGGTTTTCTTTGTACATGTATTATCCAGGTTTTCTCGAACAAACATAAGAAAAAAAATCTTTCAAAGTTATCCAAAAACTTACATAAGAATAGTCTTGGTACTTCTTGTAGAATACATGAGTTAAAACTGAATTTAAAATAAATTTCTAATAACAAATATTAAAAAATAGTCATGATACTATTTTGCTGTGAACTAGAAATTACTTTGCCAGCTTGAAAAATTCTTTAAAAAAATCAAAGACATATTTTATTGTGTGTAAAAATCAAAATGCTGATGTCACACACATTTATTGAAAAATTCAAATAAAACAAAAAGGCAGTTTCGGATTTTGGTGTCAAGATGTATACAATAATCACAGATTATAGATTTTTTAACATGTTAGTTATCTCACATCTGTAAATATGAATTGCATCCATTGAACAATAAAGGCATACATATAATTTACTTTATTGTGCTCAATATCAGTTTTGCACCCAGAATCCCCACGCAATAAGAAAATAAAATTATGAACATTAATAAAAATATAAAATGGACATATAAACATGTTCATAAATATTATTTCAATAATAGTTATTTTTATAACATTTTTAGAGGAAAAAAAACAACAACATTATGATCTTATTACACATACAAGTCAGCAAAAAATATTTTAAAATAAAAATGGACGCAATGTTTTCAACATTTTTCAGATCTTTAAGAAATTGTTCATTCAGCTTTTCACATTTGATGCAATTAATAAAGTAGAAAATTTTTTTTTCATACCATTCAAATAATCAATGTAAAACGTAATCTAATCACCAATAAATAAATGCAGTATATGTTACTGCTTTTAGATTTAAAAAGAGGAAAGAAATAATCCTTATCATTTCTTGTGACATTGAAGACATTCTATATGACAAATCATATAATGATATGACATATTCAATAACATTTATAATGACAAATCAGCTGATGATATGATAAGATACTTTACATGACATTTATTATGACAGATCAGATGATAAGACATTTCAAATGACATAATGCAGAATGTGCATCCCAAATTATTAGAAGACGTAAACTTACCGTAAACTTCTTACTGGGAATGATTTATGTTGAACACTTAATTTATGTGCTATCTTTAGTCCCAGCTTTGTTGGGTTTATTTGGGTTTGTTTGGTTTGTCAACTAAATGTATGACATATAAGTGCAGATATTGGAAACATCATGCAATATTCTTTTTAAGTGGGAATTCCAAGCTTTTCAGATCATTATGTTACTAATCCCAAAGTGGGGCTCTTCACAAGCACTTTTTAGTAAAGGCAGAAACTATAATTGGAAGTGGGAAAACCCAAATGAATGAATTCAAGGCCTTCAGAGGTTGCATACTTCAAGTCAAGTGAATTAGTGTTTTCTCTAAGTAATCAACATCACTTAACTTAGTTTGTATAAATAAAATTGTCTTTTTGTTTCTCATGTGAGCCTACTATATTCGTACTTTAAATCAAGGCGTGATGATATATTTATATTTTAAACCAAGGCGTGACACAGCGGGCAGGACTTCCTGTGGGCTATTTCAGATTGGTGGGCTCTGTGCTTGCAGTTGCCACACATCCAAAACTGATATTCAAAAATGGGTCGGCCAGTAACTATGCAGGTGGGGTACTTGGTGTCACAACTAGGGCAGACAGTCATCCTGAAAAACAATAAAGGATCAAAGAAACGTTTAAAGTGAACATTCCTTTTGTCCCTAATCTGTCTCCAAGTCAGTGTTGTGAATGGAATTAGCTAAAGTATTAATGAGGTGTTTTTAATGGAATTTCAATAGTTTACTTTATGATTTCATTTGTAGTAATGCTTAGATATGCAAAACAAATTAGAAGTCAATGCTAGAATAAATAATTAATGGGGCACATCACCAGCAGAAAGAATGTTGTAGATGAAAAATGACATCATCATTAGACAAATGATCTGATCTTGTAATGTTTAACATGTTTATTATTGTACACAAGCAATAGCCAATATGACTAAATAAGTTGAGTAATAACAGTTATTAAGAGTCTCCTTTTATAGAAGAAATTTCCAATGAGCATCCACTTCTACATCATTCTAGAAAGAGTGTCTATCTATTTGAATGATATGAAACATTGCACCTACCAGTCAAGCATTTGAGAACTGCAACTTGGACAATCTATTTTGTTGGCCCTCATGTCTTTAGGACTATGCCTGGTTAAGTAGAAAAACATTTTTTGTAAAGAAACAATCAGAAAAAAAGTGTTTAAGTTTTCTTTAAAATCTTCTCTTTTTCTTATAAAAAATCTAATTATGTTTGGCTTTTCTAGGAAAAGAAAGCATCTACTTTTGTTTGCTAAAGTAAAGTTCCCCTTTCAGACCTTGTAATTTATAGGTCAGATGATGTAAAGGTCATCTGTTTCTGTGGCCTATGGTTAATGAGGGTGTCATGTGGCCAACACAACGACCAATCACCTTTACTTTTCCTAATAACTCAGAGGCGCCCAAAGATCCATAATTAGAAATCCCAGGATTTGAACCCAGGACCCCCAGTTCAGAAGCCACTGCGCCTCCTTTGTTTGCTACGTTGATGTTAATAATTGTAAAGAGAACCAGAAGCTACATTTAAAGCATTCAAATTTTAAATCACTGGATGGCTGCAAGTTTGTGTGATATGCGCTTGGACTGTCATCATGATGGTACCCAAGTTTAAACCCTTGCCACTGTCATCATGATGGGACCCAAGTTTAAACACTGGCCACTGTCATCATGGTGGGACCCAAGTTTAAACACTGGCCACTGTCATCATGGTGGGACCCAAGTTTAAACACTGGCCACTGTCATCATGGTGGGACCCAAGTTTAAACACTGGCCCCTGTCATCATGATGGGACCCAAGTTTAAACACAAGCCACTGTCATCATGATGGGACCCAAGTTTAAACACTGGCCACTGTCATCATGATGGGACCCAAGTTTCAACACTGGCCACTGTCATCATGGTGGTACCCAAGTTTAAACACTGGCAACTGTCATCATGATGGGACCCAAGTTTAAACACTGGCCCTTGCTGTCCTGGAGAACTTAATAATATACATTTTTTTAAAGTAACATCAGAAACTAAATATTAATATAAACATAAATATTTGTTTTCACTTATAAGTATATTAAATATTTTGTTGAATCTAAGTTTTGATACTTATTGCAAACACAGATAACACAAATATTCTTAACTCTATACGATTTTAATGTAATTACACACAAACAAACTATGTTCTGTTGATTTTTTTTTGAGTCGGTATTTTTCTTTAGTTAGTCACAATCATATCTACATATATTTTTTAACTTTTTTTTGGTGTAATCAACAAATTTGGAAATCTTTTTATCATATATTGTTATATATATATATAATATATGTATGATATATACATTTGTATATATATAAAAATGAAACAATTATCTCAATTCAAATCACAATGAAAAGCAACCAAAGTTTCACTATCATTAGAGATTTTTCCCTCTTTTATTGCACAAAAGTTTGAAAAAAAAACTAAGTCTAAGCCTAACTGAGTCTAAACCTAACCGTACTTTGTAAATATTTCCATGGCCAGTTCTTCAAAGTGTTGCTTTTGTTCTGCCATCAGTGATTCAAGTGACTCCAGTTTGATAAATGCTTTGGAGCAGACATTGAAGGCACGATTGGCACATGCTGCCAGAGCTAAAAAAATAAAGAACATCAAAGCAAGGAAAGTTATATTGATTTTGGTGTTGAAATTAAATGTTTACATTCAAAAACATTAAAGAACACTAGCTGGTTATGTAATATGCCATGGGTTAATTTATTTTCCTGTATTAGCATGCAATTATTTAAATACTTCGGTCATATAAATGCTATAATGTTAACTAATTTTGAAAATTAAACATAGTTTAATGTGATAGAAAAGAATGTCTACTAGCTTAGTTTAAAGCACACTCAAGATATGGGAAGACCCAGTTAGTGTTCTGCTATCAGTTATTCCCCTTTCTTCAATGTTGTAATAGCAGGGACAGATGAAGCTGACACAAGACATAATCTAAGAATGATTTTTTTTAAAAAGGTTCATATATTGCTTCCGCTATATTTTAATTTATAAATTGCTTCAGCTTTATTTTAATTTATATATTGCTTCAACTACATTTTAATTTATAAATTGCTTCAGCTAAACCTTCATTTATATATTTCTTCAGCTATATTTTAATTTGCATATTGCTTCAGTTATATTTTAATTTATTATTGCTGCAGCTAAATTTTAATTTATATATTGTTTCAGCTATATTTTAATGTACATATTCCTTCAGCTAAATTTAATTTATATATTGCTTCATATATATTGTATTTACATATTCCTTCAGCTATATTGTAATTTATATATTGCTTTAGCAATTTTTTAAAATTATTTTTCTAATGACTCACCTAACAAAGAGTAAGTATTGACTGGGTCTATGACATCCTCAAAGTCTCTCAAATGGAGAGCAGTTCTCATAGCAGCATCAACATAGCCTAGAATAGTTGATGGAGTCAGAAGAATGTGTTAGAACAACACACAAAACACATTTCTTTCATGTTATGTTACTGATAGTGATGCCAACCATAAAATGTATAAAATATAAATTTACAATAGAGAAACAGTTAATTCAGTTTACTACATAACAGTAAAGTCAATGTTAATATGATATTTTGAGTTTTAGGCACATCTGCACAATTTAGGGTATGTCGTGCCCTAAAGTCAGTGTTAACCAACAATTATAAAGATGAGTGCATCCTTAGGAAGAATAGGTCCAGCTAGGTACTGAAAAATGACCACATCCAATAAATTAGACAATATCAACTTTGACCTGCATAGAGAAAAAAACTAAAATCCTCTAACAGGACACACATTTTTAAATGAATATATAAGTGGAATAGAGCCCCAACAACTGGTTCTTTGAAGACAATGCTCCCTTCAGCTCAGCATCAAAAAACATGATAGAAGAAAGTTTATGATGCCAAAAACCTAATTCACTTAATAGTCTAAGGTTCTATAGACTATGCAAAGAAAAGATAGCAAATAGGAATTATTCCTTTTAGTGAATGCTAGTGTAGCAATTACCTATTTAAACATTACAATATGAATTATATATTATTGGTTTGACCTACCTTCATGCAACTGCCTCTGGGCCAGGATATAAAAGTGATATGCTTCAGCTCCACGCCAGGCATTGTCTATGATGTTGGTGTCTGACAAAGCTGAAACATCTTCTTCTAAGAAACCTGCAAGAGCTGATGCAGCCTAGATTTAAGAAATAGTTGAATGGATTTGTTTGGTTAAAATGTTATTAAAAATGCAAACTTTAAAAAAAATGATTTTCTAGATGTTTATGATACAGATATTTAATAGACATTTTTACTTTTAACTAACACAATCAATGAGGGTCTCAAAACTTTGGTTATGTGGAATACTGAAGTACTTAGTTGGAAGTATTTTAAAAAAGAATTTAAAAACAAAAGCAGTTTTAAAGAAGTATTTATCAATATATTGAAGAAAAGGGTGATAGAAAAATAAAAAGAAACTAGAACACTAATAGTTTGAAAGGAAATGTGTATAAAAGCGGTCTTAAAATAAAAAGTCTAATCAAATGAAAATTTAAGATGATTTGATTTGAAATACTAACTTGTTTATTTTTCCCCTTGGCTCTGGAAGTTAATTTCATGGCCTCATGGTACTGTTCCACTAGCAGACCTCCCAGTACATACATTTTCTTGATGATCAAAGGATTCTTACGACTCTTCATCTGATCATTGGCAATCTAGAGAAAAAAATGTTCTGGAATTCAAGGCTTTAGATTTTTGAAAAAGTATGAATAAAGTTATATTGTTTGATATAGATGTCAGGAATATGTAAGAATAAGTTTAAATCAAATCATTAAAAAGCCAACTAGATTAAACAACACATTAGATCTCTTCTTAACCAACAGACCTGGATTAGTAGTTGATTATGATATTATCCTTGGCCTATCAGACCATGAGATCATAAAAATACACTGTCAGATAAAAGCAGTAGCCAATTCAAAACCCAAAAGAAAAATCTTACTCTGGAATAAATGTAACCTAACACCACTACACCAAGCTGCATTAAACTTTCAACAAACATTCTTATTAGAAAAAGACATTAACCAACCAGTCGATGACCTCTGGAATTTCATTAAAAACCATCTTAAAAGCATTATAGAAAATCATATACCAACTAAATACACATCAAACAAAATAAATAAGTGCTGGTTTAATAATAGACTAAAGAAGCTTTGTAAACAGAAGTAAAAACCTATATAGAAAATTTAAAGAAACTAAGGCAGAAAGAGTTTACAAAAAGTATATAAAAATTAAACACTTAACCCAAAAAGTAAGCAGACAGCTGCAGAGTGAATACATAAACAATGTAATATCTAGAGATAACAACAAAAACCTATGGTCATACATTAAGTCTAAGAAAATGGAAACAACAGGCATAGCGCCATTAAAAGATGAACATAACATAATACATAATGATAATGAAACTAAAACATCCTAAACAAATACTTTGCATCAGCATTCTCAGCCCCAGGAGACAAAGACATATTACTGAATTTGAACCAAGTAGACAACATAGAAGATATAGTAGTACAAGAAAATGAAATTCAAAAACTATTAGCCAACACCAAACCAAATAAAGCGTCTGGACCTGATGGTATTCCAGCTAGATTACTCAAAGAACTAAGCAATGAGCTAGCCCCAGTGTTCCAAATACTCTTTCAGGCTTCACTTAACCAGGGCAAAGTACCAAAGGACTGGAAAGAAGCTAATGTCACCCCCCTATTTAAAAAAGGAGAAAAATCTGACCCAGGAAACTACAGACCAGTATCACTTAGAAGGATCACATGTAAAATCCTAGAACATATAATATGTAGCAACATCATAAACCACTTAGACAAACAAAATGTCCTCACACCATACCAACATGGCTTTAGGAAATATAGATCATGTGAAACACAACTAATAGGACTAATTGAGGATTTTTCTAAAGGTTTAGATAATAGTGAACAAATAGATGCTATCTTACTAGATTTTTCTAAGGCTTTTGACAAAGTTCACCACCATAGTTTGCTTATAAAATTAAAATATTTTGGCATTAATGGTCCACTGCATCAGTGGATTAAAGATTTTCTGATATGGAGAGAACAAACTGTAATAATAAATGGCTCTAAATCAACACCGATAACAGTAAACTCAGGTGTACCTCAAGGAACAGTCTTGGGTCCACTACTATTTTTAATTTACATAAATGATTTACCAAATTGCATTACTTCAGGAACAAAAGTCAGATTATTTGCAGACGATTGCATAATATATAGAACAATAAAAACAACACAAGACGCAGATATTTTACAAAGAGAATTAGATGAATTACAGAAATGGGAATCAAATTGGAGCATGTCTTTCCACCCAGAAAAATGTCAGTTGTTAAGAGTAACAAAAAAACTAAAACAAATTAATTCCACTTATCTTATTCATGGCAAACCAGTAACACAGACTAAAAACGCAAAATACCTAGGTGTTATAATAAATGAAAAACTGTCATGGAATCCACATATTGATGAAACTATAAAAAAATCAAACAAAGTATTAGAATTTATTAAAAGTAATTTCTATAAATCAAATAAGAACATAAAACTAAAATGTTATTTAACCTTGGTTAGGCCAATAATAGAATATGCATCCTCCGTTTGGGACCCCTCAACTCAAGAAAACATTAAGAAACTGGAACAGACACAAAATAGAGCAGTGAGATTCATAACAAATGAATATTCACATTTGACTAGAGTAACACCTATAGTAAAATCACTAAATTTAGAAAACCTTCAGGACAGAAGACTCAAAAGTAAAGTAGCAATTATACATAAAACACTGAATCATAATCTTCAAATACAAAAACAAAATTTAATAAAATACTCTGAAAGACACAAAGATAAAGGCACATTCCTCGTCCCATATGCTAGGACAAATTTGTACAAATACTCCTTCTTCCCTAGTGCTATTAGAGCATGGAATGGGTTGCCTGAGCTAGCTAGGAAAACCAGTGACTTGGCAGAATTTAAGTCATTGATTAATATGCATGACTAAATGTATGACGCGAGGACGTAATCATCTTCTTTTTTGAAGTAACGTCTGTATTATATAAGACAAGATAAGATGTATAATGCCATCAATAGAATACATCTTTGGGAGTACATTTTTTAAAAAAAATCTGCAGTATTTCAAACACAAATGTTTTATGTTCAAAGATAAAGTAGAAGAAAATAAAAGTCAATAAAAAAAAGCAGCTGTTTGAATACATAAAGAATGTAATATTTCTTCTTAAGAATGTTTAATATTGACCCTGAATGAAACTATTTTAAGTTGGATTCTTATTCTTATCTTGAGGGATGCAATGCAGAAAGCATTGTCATACATAGAACACACTCAAATATAATTAAAATGCAATCATTTTCAGAGTTGTATTTTTAGAAGAGATCTTATCTTTGAAGTTCTAGAAATAGTTAAGCACTATATATATCTTTGAAGATAAGGAGATAGATAAGCACTTTTATAGCACATTTAAGATGGGGGAAATATATCTCTGGTGTTAAGGAGTTTAGCACTATTCTATGTAGACAAGATGGAGAGAAGTTATCTTTAAAGTTTAGTAAATTATTTAGCACTATTCTAACATAAATGCAATGGGACATGATGGCTGAGTGGTGAAGTGCTTGGCTTCCGAACCTGAGGTCCTGGGTTCAAATCTCGATGAAGACTGGGATTTTCAATTTCGGGATTTTTAGGTCACCCCTGAGTCCACCCAACTCTAATGGGTATCCAACTTTAGTTGGAGAAAGTAAAGGCGGTTGTCAATGTGCTGGTGTCATGACACACTGCTCATTAACCAATGACCAAATAAACAGATGTCCTTAACATCATCTGCACTATAGATTGCAAGGTCTGAAAGGGGAACTTTTTTTAACATAAATGATTTGTGAAAATATAAAAAATCACCTTAAACATCAATTTGGCAGCATCCATGTAGTGGCCAGCTTTCCTGTACAGGGAGATAGCATCCAGCACTTTTTTCTTCTCCAGCAAATGCTGGGCATATTTGGCCAACAGCATGTCAATCTCTCTGACATTGTGGGCCTTGGCCAGTTCAATGGCTGTGTTCCATTGGTTCAAATGCACACAAGAGTCAATGGCTGCTTTCACTCGATTACACTAAAGCAAGAAACAGAATTTTTAACAAAACATATGCTAAACACACTTATGCTAAAGCAATTTCATTGCGTATATTGTCTTAAATCAATATAATTAAAAATATCAGCTTATTAAAGTATACTGCTTTGAAATACTGCTTTGAATATGACTAATAAACCAAAACTACCTTTGAGTAAGTTTCAACAGCTTGTTCAGATAAACCAACACTGCTAAACATGGCTGCTATCTCCTTTATACAAGAATTAGAAACAATATTAGGGTTTAGCTGAAGCTATTAATTCTTGTTTATATAAAATAGATATTTTAAAGAACACAAAATAAAGAGTTTTAAGAAATAATGTAAATAATGATTACTAAACCAAATATTTATTTTTGGTTCTTGTTGTAGCCTGTCCACCTTTATTTTCACATGGAACCATTAGTTTTAGAAATATCAGAGTTCTAAATGTGGTGTGTGAAAAGTCTGTATAAATGAACATAGCAAAAAAAAAGAGGCTCAGAAGTGCTGTTCAATTTTGATGGATTTTATGGAACACGTTAATGACACAAGAAAAGTAATGTAGATAATAAAAATAGTCATGCTAGTCAGAACTAGGACAAATAATGGACATTTCTAAAAAAAAAAAAGTAATGACACTTACAGGCAGAAGTTTATGATTTTCTGGCAGTGTGTTCACCATGTTGTGTAAGCCATTGTAATCCTCTAACATGTAATAACACTCTGCCAATCTCTCTTGATTACGTCCTTGTAAGTAATAGGTCACTGCCTGCAATGAGGATATTAAATTAGTACACGCCACAATATCTGCTTACTACATAAAAGGAGATTTATTTGAAATAGGAACTTAAGAGACAAGCTTATAGCAAATTACAACTGGTATTCATGAATGAGATATGATTTTCACTATATCTTAAAATTTTAAATGGGTCAATTTATAATTGTTTCATTTGAATATTTTTTTCTTAGAGGTTTAAACTGTCTGTTCCTTTTAATGGAACATGTTGGCGGAATAGTAAATAACTTGACAACTAAGGTAAGGACCTCAATTTAGCATTCTGGTAATTAGACTGTTTGTTGTCTTTGGAAGATGATGGAAGGGGATGTAGATAGCATCTAGTATGGAAATGGCTACTAAGTCCCAGCTGTGACCAACATATTTTTATCAGATCTGATGCAAATGAAGCTCATATGACTACAATAGCAAAATAGAAATCAGAATTTTTAACTTGTTAAGTTACAGATTCAAAGAGATTTACATATTTTAATTTTGTTTTCTAAAAAATCCAAATGAAATGATGGCAAATATATTTATTATTTATGTCATTTTAATTATTCTATTTTATACTAAATTTATTTTTGGAAATGTATGCAATGGAAGTACTTAAAACATTTCAATGAACTGATAGTGTGACTAAACCAAAGACTAAATAACATGGAGCAAGTGAAGAAAACACTGACACAAACTGCTTAAAATCCTGCAGCTCAGGAACTAAAGTTTAAAAGAAGCAAAGAAATGACTGACCTGACTCCATTTCTGCCGGTCTGCATAGTAATCCCCAACAGCATTCCAGGCTTCTTCTAGCTGGACATCATCTCCCCCTCCACCATTTTTAAGCAAATGAATCACATTGAACCAATCCCCAAGCTTCTTTCTTAAGCTGACAGCCAAGTCTCTAAGTCAAAAGATAGTGGATATTGTTAGAGGGACTATAATGAGTTTTGTTAGCCTTATTGAATTTTGATCCAGGCAATGCCAGAGAATGATTATAAGTTCATTTTTTATATAAGGAAATTTTTTTTAGAATAAAGAATTACATATAACAAAAATAATACAATGTTGCTAATGATATGTATTTGATGCAACAATCTTATACCATTCAAAATTCCTTGAGAGGTTTACATCCCACATAAAACAACTTTCTTGCTTAATTTTTTTTTAAAGTTCTTAAACTGTTATTATAATTAGGTAAAGAATAAGGCTTCGGGTTGATGACCCCCATAATTCATTAATAAATTATTAGGGCAAAACAGGCTCTTATTTACTGTAAAGCAGGACAGATAGACTTTTCTTTACTATTAAAGTAGGAAAGATAAACTTTTCTTTACTATTAGAGCAGGAAAGATAGACTTTTCTTTACTATTAGAGCAGGAAAGATAGACTTTTCTTTATTATTAGAGCAGGACACATAGACTCTTCACTACTGTTAGAGCAGGACAGATAGACTCTTCTTTACAGTTAGGGCATGACAGACAGATTCTTCCTCATTTATCCTAATTTTAATATATTTAAAATTTAAAAAAAAAACGAAATTTTATAAGTATGTTTACCTTCTGTCAATGTCTAAGTAAATTTTCTCAGCTTCATCAAATCTTCTGAAATAAGCAGCTACTTCTGCCTTTTTTATACTGTCATTCTAATAAGAGAATGGTGAGATTGAAAGCACTTAACAAATTCAATAACATTCAGAATGTTCACAAATAAAGTTAAAGTTTATCAGATTTACAAAATAGTTTCCTGGATGGTGATTTCAAATTGGTGACAAGAATTTTAGCTGAAAGCTAAATTTGATTGGGTGTAAACTATTAGGACTTGATTTCTAGTTTTGCCGGCAATCGTAAAAAAAATTAGTTTTAAATGGCTTATGGTGTAAATACTAAATGGATATTTCTGCATTAGATGCCATCAGACATTTTGAGAAAGTATTTCAATATATCAAACTAATTGCTTTTGTTGTTGTAACAATACAATTTTAAAAATTCTTTTCAAAAATAAATTGTCTATATTCCCTTTCTTTGTTGCAAACCAATGAAATGACAAGAAGCCTAATGTTATTGTATAATCAACTGAGAGTATTTGTTTAGCAAGAGAAAAAATGTATGCTAAAGATTGTAGATTTGCTTTAAAATTTAAGGTTACATATAAACTCACTTGTAAGTTGCCAAGTCTTTTAACAAACTCTATTCCTTGATAGTCTTTACATTTTACAAATGCTGTCTCAGCAACTTTTAAATTTAGCTGTTCTAATGAAGTCTCTGCCAATAGTTTCCTAAGCATTAAAAGCAAATGGAAAATATTTATTTAAGACAGAGTGATAATTATCAAACATAGATAGCTGTACCGCAATTAGAGAGAATTACTCCCATATTAAAATAATTCTGCACTTGAAAAAACTTAATTAATTGATAATTTTATTTAAAAATACATTCTATTTTGTAAAGTACTGCAAATTGTAATTTGTTTTTTTTTTTTTTTTTTTTGTTGTTTTTTTTTTTTTTTTTTTTTTTTTTTTTTATGTTATTGACTATAAAATGTCTTCATAAAAAAAAAACTATAAGTTTGAAAGTTGTCAAGGCAGACTGTGTTGATTAATACTATACAGTCTATGACTTACCATAATCTAGGATGAGGGTTATCCTCTATGAACTGCTGAGTCTCTGCAATGCCAACTTTTTCAAGCAAATTGCGAGTGTCTCTGAGTGACTAGTGATGTATAGATGAAAAATAAAATATGTCCATTAAAGTGATGATTCAAAAAGTTTTATGCAAAGAAGATGTTTAGAGCCTTTACTAATCCAATTGGTTTGGACTCTAAAAAAAATTATGGGTGCATTTTGTGCTTTTCTTTTTCAATATAGTAGAAGCATGCTAGGAGCAAATTTGTTTCAAATTCAAAATACCCGACGTCTAATGTAAAAAGGAAAGCAACACTACTTTGATCTCCATTTGAATAATATCATCTTTGGCTGGGTTGTCTGGGTCTTTCATAATCTCATCCAGTAGAACTGATTTGATCTGAAGGTCACTGAACTCACAGATGTATCCAGAGCATTGGATAGGCTCCTGCAGAAAAAAACAACAGAACTGGATTTTACTAGGCGAATTCTAAGGAATGTTTTCATCTTAAAGGGAAACATTTCAGGAAAAAAAAACATTGAATAAATGTGAATACATTACACCTATCTAATAAGGGTAAAGTACTGTCTCAATAAATTAAAACCAGGACTTTTTTTGTGATGGTACGCAGCGGTATGGCGTACTGGTACCTTTTTGAAAAAATTATTACTTTTCTTGTATTTTAATGTATTGTTATAAACCTGGTGGTGGCACAGATGGGGGTAGTGGTGTGAGTGTAGTCAAACGACGCAAATGGCCCCAGGCCAGCGCTAGACAAGCAGTCTACCGTGGCGAGTTACGACGGTCAGCCAAGTCGAGTGTCAACAGGACGGTTTGGGAAGGATCGCCGTCGTGAACAGAGCTCAGGGGCGTCACGAGAGATGTAATCATGTGACGAAGCTAGAAACGTTGAGCGATGTTCCGTCCGGTTCTAGAAGGCCAGTAGGAACCCTATATAAAGAGCGGAGGTGTCCAGTCAAGACGGTTCACGGCAGGGGTTCAGAACACGGTCTACTACAGCACAGTTCAATGGTGTGGTTCTGTACGGAGCATTACGACGGTTCAGTGCGGAGTACTGTAAAGTACAGTTGAGACGACTGGTGTCTTGATCTTGGTCTGTGATCGAGTCCGACACAATGAGCCCAATGTGTGAAGTCAGTCCTGAACTGTTGAACCCAGTGCAAGCCCGGAACGAGATGGAGAGGCCCGTACAAGAGTTGATACGGCGGTACGGTGCTATCGGAGAGATATTTATACAGTGTACGTGTTGCCAATTGTACAGTATTGACTGTTATTTATTCAACTATTAAAGTGTTACGTTACTCTGGAGCCCTGAGTTGTCAAGTTCTTTACGTTGCTGGTGTATGGTGCAGTTTGCAGAGAGCCTGGATAGTGAGATTCGTAACAGTATATTATTAATTTTTAGTAGTTAAAAGTTAGGCAATCAACTACTGAGTACCGGCACCTAATCACTGAGTACCGGCACCTATTTCGTTTTTTAAAAAAAGCACTGATTAAAACTAACGATTTAGAGATATGAGTATGTATTACTTACATTAATGTACATGGGAGGAGGGGGGGATATAACATTCTATGGCTGCCTGTCTCACTTTATTATGTTCCATTACAGTTCCATAAAAAAAAGTACTTAATAGCACCACTGCTATCATCATTTTTTATTTAAACTAATGCAGGGGAGATAAGATGTTGACTCTAAATATTGTCAATTAAAATTCTTGTAAAGCTATTAAATCATATTTGAAGACAAACCTCTGGATCTAAATTTCTAAAGATGTACATTCTTGTTTTCTCCATCACTGCAAACAATTCTGGGTTGTCCTGTAAAAAAAAAAAAAAAAAAAAAAAAATTCAAAAGAAATTGTACATATTTTATATTTACAAAATTAAATTTTTAAAAATTATGTACATTTCTGTTGGTAGAATAGCTCCTATAGTAAAATATTTTCTATCTTGTTTTTTTTATATTCTAAACACACTTAAAGAAGGTTTGAAATGCACCGTATAATAATAATATTTCTTCTACAAACAATTATCATCATCATCAAACTATTTTATTGAGAGCCTGAGAGGCTCAAATCCTCTCTTGCAAAAGCTCTTGACAAAAACCCTGCTGTTATGCTTAGTGCTTGTGTGTCACCATACATGTCAAGAATTTGTGGATTCCCAGACGTCACCTGTCAAGATGGAGATCAGCAAGTCAAGGGGGAGGTGCCTTTAACAGTGCTCCCAGACTGCACTGGCACTAAAACAATATTCCCATAAATATTTACAAAACAAATAGATTTGATTAAGCTTATAATGAAAAAAAAAAACAACACATCATATAAAGAAAACTATGCATGAAACTTTATTCACCTGTGCCCACTTCATGTGGGCAGAGCGCCTTTAACAGTGCTCCCAGACTGCACTAGCACTAAAACAATATTCCCATATATATTTACAAAACAAATAGATTTGATTAAGCTTATAATGAAAAAAAAAACAACACATCATATTAAGAAAACTATGCATGAAAATTTATTCACCTGTGCCCACTTCATATCCCAGACATCTTTTCTCTCAAACTTTGGATGCTCCCCTATTACTTCTTTTCCATCTGCATCAGCCACTCTTGTGTCAAGATCGAAGAACGTCAATATGCCAGATGCATCTATGATGGCAACACGACTATTTATTTTTTATAATAACAAAAAAAGGAGAAAAAAAAAAGGAAAAAAGTTATTAATGCAGATACATATGTCTAAATTTATGGGGAAAAAAAGGTGAAAAATTTAAATTCTTCTATTAAAAAAAAAACAACAAAATTTAAGCAGTAAGAAAAGAGGTTTCGACAAATTCTTTTTACTCAAAATGAGGCTTTAAAGTAAACGAAAAAAGCAAAGCAGGTATTAAAATAACAAAATATCTAAGCAGCAATGAAAGCCTAAAATTCTTTCTGTATTAGAAATAACAGATTAGTGTTTTTCATATTTTCTCTAGCATTTTCCATTTGTATATAAAAAAAAATTATTATTTGTTTGTTTTATATTTAAAGGAAGTTTGTCTCATGCATGGCAAAAAGTACCTTGAAGTACAGTTCAGGCTCAACTGGTGTGGCTGGACAGACAAAGTATATTTGTGAGTCAGGGCAATCATAGGCAGTGAGTAGCGAACTAGAGCCCCAGACTCTCTACCCTGTGGAGTCATTATTCAGATATGAAACAGAATTAGAAAGAATGGAACAGCTGCCAACTATGTAGAAACTGGGTGTGCTAAATGTTTAAATAATAAAGGGTTCAAGTACATAATTACATTTCAATGAAACAATATTTCCTGTTGTAACTTTCATGATTTGTTTTGTTACTTAAAAAAGATAAACTTAATGTTAACAATAAAATAAATATTAACACTAAAAAATTATTGCTAAATACTACATTTATGCTAAATTATTGCTAAATACTACATTTATGCACCTTTTCAAAAATATGTATCAATTAAATTTAAAAAGTAATAATTAATATTATCAGAGGCCTCACACACTACATTAGAACAACTGGAAAAAAATATGTGAAATAAAATCTCAGAAACACGGAAATATAATGGTCAGTATCTGTTAAGAAAGCATGGGTTCATCTTTAGTGTTTAAGTTTTCAACTTTCAAAACATAAAAATGTATGTCAATCTATGTACAAATGTTTTCAAGATAACTCACCACTAATAGCGTCTTATCTGAAGCACAAATACAACATACTTGATCTTTGGTGGACTGAGAATATAGAATATCATAGACATAAGTTTACAGCATGGTCCTTATGATTTACCTAGCCCCCACCAAAAATATTATGCTTCTTTTTAAGAATGATGCATATATATTTTATATATATAAAAGAGTTTTAAAAGCCAATACACACAGAGAATTTTTAACATAAACAACTACATAATTTAATAGCTTTTGTAAGAAAAAATGATTTTTAAGAATAATTATACAATTTCTATTTAATGTAATACTTATAGATCTAAATATAAACATTCATTATGCCATTAAAAAGTGATACAAACTGATATAGTGCATTTAAAAAGAGTAACAGAATATCAACAAGACTTACTGTGAAAGCTCGTCTAAAGTCAATATCCTCTAATCCAGTTGCAGTGCCAGAAGGGATGTCATCAATGTGAACCAATCTGGCAAATACAACATTGTAACATGTTTCATTCACATCCTTAGCAAAAGTAATTTCTTTTAAATTTAATAATTTTTTATTTTTTTTAAATACGCAATCCCTTTTTAAAAAATATGTAATCTCAAAGAATATATAGCTTATGAAATAAAATTTATTAACCATTTACATTTTATTTAAAAGAGCAATTTATTTTTCAAATTGTCTCCTTAAAAAACAAAAAGCTCAAGATGTTTTGTTTACCTCTCAGTTCCCGCTTTGCGTTTGGATGCAATCTCCAAAGAAGCTAATTTTTTAGGATTCTTAAACTGCCAGCAGTAAAAGGCCTCCTTGCATGCACAGATAATCTGAGTCTTGGTCATACAGAGATATAAGGGCTCCATCTCTATATATTTAGAATCCAAAGGCGTTCCAATGGAGTTGCACAGAACAAGCACATACTGGAAGTTAACAAGCACATAGCTATCACTGTGTAACAATCACAAGGAAGTAATGATTGGTGACCTCACCTTGAACTTTCTTTACTAACTTAAATAAAGTATGTGATGGTAAGTTATAAATGTTGCATTCCTTACCAAGCCAACAAGCACAAGAGAATTAAACTAATACAACAAGACTATTCTTCTTCTTCTAGCCTTCTTTTTGCTGCTGAGCTGTGAGCTCTTTTGCAGACTGTGCCAAGGAAAAATAATGTGCTGTTCTCTTCCGTTGTTCAGCACTGCCATACAAAGTGTTGGTTGTGTTGGGCTGAAATGGTAATAGGGGCTGCCTAAAGTGGATAGCGTGAAAGGGCCTGGATCCAGGATGTGACTATTCCACAGGGCATACCCAGGCCACAGTCCACTTTAAGCTTTCTACTACAAAATGGCTACATTTGGATGGCGGAGAATGGACCATTGGCCAACTTCACCTTGTCCCATGAATATTCCAGTTACAGTTTAGACCCAGATGTTCTTTTATGCTAGTATTAGAGCGAATTGCCAAGACCAAAAACTTTCTTGAAATGTAGAAATTATATAGATAAAGCCTACACTAAACCACAAGACTTTCAAATAAATCAGTTTTAGGTGTGGTTGTGGGATTGAACATAAATCAGAATTTTCAACGTTTGGGTTCAGGTATAGAGATGAAAATTCTGATAGAAGTGTGAGAAAATGGTTAATTCAAACAAGGCTCCTTCTTGGCTTTTAATTCTACAGGGAAAAATGAATTTTAGCCAGACTGACTCAGTTGTTTTGTATTCTCATTCTAAGTGGAGGGGTGTTATTTAGTATACCTGACATATTTTAGGAAAAGCTAATTTAATAATTTCATAGTCATTGAGGTGACCACACAATACTCTCATAAACCAGTTCAGTTGTCACAGTAAATGAGTTTAACTTCTCTACTTTTTAAGGACTAAAAAAAAAACATGTTAGAGAACATAAAAAAAAACAACACTAACCTGATTATTGATATCCTCCCCTTTAGTTGCTAGACAGCAGAAATCTCCCCAAGCAGTTATGCCAGTTAAATTTTTAACATACTTTACAAATTTCTGTGCAGAAATGAAACCAAGAAGCATAAATATTTATACACAATACAATGTACAATTTTATGTAATAATTGCATGATGCGTAGGACGTAATCAGATTCTTTTTTTTTAAGTAACGTCTGTATCATTTAAGATAATAAAATTTAGACATTTAGAAAAATCAAAGAAAGCATTGAATGACATAAAGGTAACTTAAACATAATAGTTGTCTTAAGACCTACACTTTAGGAATTTGGTTACAGCTAAAACAAGATGAAAAGGATGGTCCAAGATAGGGGACTATAAAAATCTGTTGGAGGTCTGTACATCTAGCTAAAGCTGCCCTAAAAACTGTTATATTGCTAGATTGATTTGAACAATTGTTTTATTAAAAGCTTAGACATTTTTACTTTTAAGATAAAAAGATAATGAATATTTATAAAGTTTTTGTTATAAAAGAAAAATTCTGTATTGCTATTAGTTTCAAAATCTGAAAAAAAAAGTTTGGTATACTGAAATCGAATCACTTAAAAAAACTCTAACCAGAACTAATGTGTCGTTCTAGGACTTTTTTTTTTTTAAATGTTCTCTCAATAATAGTTCTGATGTTTAAATAAATTGCACCTTTATTATCAACTCAATCTAGAAAAAAAAACATAGAAACATACATCTAAAATTTCTTCTGAAAATATTTTGAGTGCAATGTTAAAAAATGAAAACTAAAAAATAAAAATAAAAATTTCGTAAAGAAAAAAAAGTTGAACAAAAAAAAAATTTCAAAGTTTAAACAACTAAAAAAAACACAAAAAAAGAAGAAGCCAAAAGTAATGGATGTAGTGTTAGATGATGTAGCTGTTGTCTCAGCTGTTCCTTAGTTGAACTACAAGCTGGCACACAAATAAACTGGATCCTGTCAACTCAAAAAGATACCTTTTTGTCAGTAACTATTCCATTGGCCACCCAAAATGGTAAAGCCGTTTCAGTCTGCTCCTAAAAATGTGCAGATGCAAGAACTTATAGAACCAAATACACAAGAAATTTGAGTCATTCAAGAAAGTAATTCACAATCAAGTAAACTAGTATTTGTTTTGCCATTCTTTTATTCTTTTAATTAAAAAAAAAAAAAGATCAGCATATGTTTTTAAAGTTATAGTTTAAAAGTGTGACTTTTTTCTATTCTCACTTAAAGTATTGAAAACTGAAATTCAGGATGAATACATTGCAAGTGAAAAGTAGTCAATTATTTGAAACTTTGAAGTAAAAAGATAAGGATAAATGTAATGCTCAGCTGCACTGATCCATTTCTCTTCCAGCAGAAGAACAAAAGAGTCAACTAATCATGTGTATTGATAGATGTGACAGTATAATTGCTAACCTCATTATTTTTTATATCCCAGAAAACTACACAGTGTTCAGGACGATCAGATTTGATGTAGGAATACACAACTGTGTTAGTGCAATATCCCCACTGAAATGAGAATAATCAATTAATAACTAATCTTGTTCTAGTACATGAGAGTCACATTCATAAAACATTTTTAACACTGCAAAAAAAAAAATGTTCACAAAAAAGAAATCTATTAACATCATACAAGTATATTATTTTGTAAATTATTATAATATTTATATTAAATATTTTATATTTTATTTATTATTATCATCATTTTTTTTTTTTTGCTTTCTTTTTTGTTTTACACTTGATGAATAATAAAACCTGTAATTTTTTTTTAAAGTGTTGTTGAAAAATATTTCCAGAAAAAATCTCTTCATTTTCTTTCTTTATTGGCCCAAAATGTTTCAGGAATAACCTTACGCTGTATAAATAGATAAAAATTGGGAGCAAACCTTATAGTCCAGTCGGATATTGGCAAAGTAAATAAAACTGCCAACAGCCAGAGCAACTCTGAGACTTCCACCTTCCCAAGAACAGGATGACATTTCATTTCCAGGAACTTTTAAGATTCGTAAATGCTGGATTGAAATTTAAAAGTTAGCATGTTTGTCATTATTTCATATATGTCATTAAATTTTGAGCAGTTGTCACTGGGAAAAGCTGTTACTAGTTTTGTGCTGTATGTCTGTCCACCAATCTTTTACATTTGGAACTCAAAATATACAAAATTTAGATTCACTATCACCTGCAACAAGGTGCAACGAAAAACAAAACCTTTTATTTAAATATGCAAACATTTTTTCATAGGGTACAACATCAAATAAAAAAAAATTGTTTTCTGTGTTTGATATTTATCAAAAAAATTAATTATTTTTGTATTTAGGTGCAGATACTTTTGTTCTTCCAAAATGATACTTACTTTGTTATTTTAATACCAAGTAGGCATATTGGATGAACATACATATAAGCATCTATTATAACAAACTAGAAATATATATGTGTTTCTGTGCACCGTAATTTGTGAGTATGACTGATCTATAGCGGTTGCTCACATTATGTTTTTTTTTGTTGATTTTTTAAAATAGGAAGTTTATGTGTGGTTGCTATATACATAGAGAAAGAGAGACTATTTATTATAAGAAATGTAACATTGTTCAAAGTGAGTTAATAATGCAATATCTTTTCATGGGATAATATAATAAAAATGAATTTATATTTAGTTTGTTCATGTTAATTATCAGGTTGAATATGATTACAAAACAAAAAAACAAAATGTAATCCTTATATGCTTTATTGAATATAAATCCCCAATCCCCAATAAAAAAAACCCATGTCTATAACTTACCTCCCCATATGGTGTGTAAAAATGAACAACATTGATGCTCTTCTCTTGACCACCTGTAGGCTGAGCTCCAGCAATGGCTAGGATTGATCCAGTATGATTCCAAGCTATTTGGGCAATATGAAGCCCTGTGTCCACCATGATAGGTTCTTGGTTAGGAGAAAAAGGGAAATAATGCTTTTAATGCAATAAAACATTGTCAATGTTAACTCTTTCTCTCCTAACTGATGATACCAGCGTTGATTCCACCAGAATGTGGTAAATAATTACGGAGAGAAAGAGTTAATAAACTCTAAAGATTATTTTACATTACAAAAAGGTTTATATAGATCTATATTTTTATATTCTATTGTTAACTCTGATACTTTTGCAACTGTATATTTCTTGAATTTACAAAAGGACATTTTTTTTCTCTCCTCTATTTATTTTTCATGCATAGATCAGAATAGGCAAGTTCAAGCAAAACTGATAAGTATAATTAGATTTATGAAATTAATCCTAGTAAAACTTTAAATGTGTAAGATTTACAATGTGTTAGTGAATAAGTACAATCCACTTTTATTTGGATTACATTTTTCTGTAAAAATGTTGGTAAATATCAACAAAAATAATTTCACCCAAAAAGTTGAAATGTATGGTATCTTTTTAAGTTATATACCTTCATCAATTTCATTTCTCATGATCTGACATCGACCATTGTCAAAACACAAAGCTAATGTAGGGCAGTTAGGCTCCAGGTAGCCATAAAGTCCATTATACCATTCCAATCCTGCTATCTGTATAGCTCCAGTTACGTTGGCCAAACAAAGAATTTTCATTTTGCTCTATTAGGGGCAAAGATTTGCAGTTTAAAAAGAAGTAAAAAAAAAATGTATGACATTTGTTAACGATACCAACATTAATTTAATGTGTTAATAGACTAAGCCAAATCTGATGAAGAATGAATGTTAAACCAAGAATATATTTACAAACTGAAAATTAAATTTTAAAAATAACACAAGCTTTAATTACCTAATTATGTTGACTAAAACATTCATTGAGTTTTAAACTATTTGATATGAAAGATTATTATACTTCTAAGCTATGAGAGATAGATTTAAAAAGAATCAAGGGCTATTGTTATTCAATAAAAAGAATACAGTGGAATAGTCAAAAAATTTCCAGTTGCCCTTTCTTTGTGAGGTCAAACATGCTTTTTAAATTATTGTAATGTTTTTTGCCAACAATGCCTTGCTAGAATTTTATTAGATTTACTTACAATATTATCAGTGGCGTAGCTATGGTGGGGGATGAGGGGGGAGTTGAAAACCCTACTGCATCCCCAATTAAGGGGGACCCCCAAAAGAGTGTTAAAATTTTTTTTTTAATTAAATATTACACCATTATCTCATGCCATGATGTCAAATGTTAAAATGCAGGTGCCCCTAAAGAGGTTAAGGCCCCTGGGCCCCCAAAATAATGGCGAATCCCTAGCTATGCCACTGAATATTATATATTGGTAAAACACATTTTGTTAATACTGTACTCCTACTGGGGTAAGCACATCTTTTTAACCAGGTGATAATAACAATTGTAAAGTGCATCTATTTCAATGTCAAAAACATCTTTATTGTTAATATATTAATATCTAGCATTGGATGTTGCAATATACACTCTGAGAAAATTAGTTGCTCAATTTTTTTTGTAATAAAAATTTGAACAAATGACAGAACAAATATTTTTAACACTCACAATAAAGTTTCCACCATTATCAAATATTTGCACTTCACCATTAGCGATGCCAAACAATATTTTCTTTCCATCTGGTGACCACTGGGGAAAAAATTAATTACAAAACTTTAATTTTCAGATCCATAGTTGCCAAATTTTGTTGCATTTCAATGAATAACTAAGTAATCTGCTTGGAACTGAATTGAGTCTTATGACATGCTTCTTTAACTTTTTAATACTCAATTAACTTTTTCTATCACAATAAATTACTCAATTCTTTAAGTTTTGATAGCAGGTCTACAAAGATCTAGTTTTAGTATTATGAAATCAATGTGTTAGATACCCCTAGTTTATAAGGATATACTTTATTTCAGTTTACTGTTCATGTATGAGTGATATGAATTCAACTTTCATCTATACCAAAGATTTAGTTTTCTTTTAAAAAGGGTGAACTATATAAACATTGATCATTTTAAGTTGCTTATTGACCGGCACATGAGAAAATAAGAAACATAAAATAAAACTATATTCTGCTCACTTCAACACAAGCCAAGTGAAGAGATTTTAATTCTTTGCCCCAAATTCTGTTTCCATCCAGTGAGCCCACAATAACAGCACCTGAAACCAAAATAAGAAAATAATGAAAGCAATATGAGAAATAATAACTAATCAGATAAATCTAGATTCATCTGTTCAAATTAAGCAGTAACACTACCTACCATCTTCATAAACAATGCATATTTTCTGACCATCTGAAGTCCATTTCATTCCTTTAACAACTGACTTGTTTCGGTTGTTGATCATTTCTTCATACCAGGCTCCTATGATTGAAAATAACTGAATACCAGTACTTTTATTTTAACTATAACCTTTTTAAGGATTATTTCTTTATTCAATTTTTTAATTTATTAAATGTTTTTGTGACTTTGTAAAATTAAATTCAAATTCACATGAGCCAGTTATAATTATTGAGCTTTTTTTTTTTTTACCTTTATAAAGTGTCCAGACAATAATAAGTCCATTTTGATCACTAGTAGTCAGTTTCTGGTGTTGTTCATTCCAGGCTACAACCTGAACAGCTCCTTATAATACCCAATTCAAGGGGATTAAATAAAAATAAGATTTGTTTTTTAAGTTAAAAAAATCAATTACTGACAATAAATATGACCACTAAGATACAATATTCTTTTATTCACATTTTAACACATCTAATTTACATTTAATCAAATAGTCTGTAAACAAATAAAGTAATACATGTTTGTCAGGAAAAGATTCTTAACAAAATATATATTTAATAATACATTTCCTGCCCACCTCCATCACCTGCTGTCCTGGATGACATTTGGGCTAGGGGAACATGGAGAACAATCAAAACAGTAGAAAAGTTCTTATCATTATTCTCAAGGATATATCAAGTCTCAAATGATACAGAATAAATTAAAAATTTACTTGTTTTTGGTGACCTATCTAAAACATTTGAGTGTTCAAATATTTTTCACTCTCCCTTATATATATATTATAATAATTACCATTACTATAGATGGGTGAAATTTCCCTTTCAGACCTTGCAATCTATAGGGCAGATGATGCAAAGGTCATCTG
The DNA here is from genome assembly GCA_030265305.1 of Biomphalaria pfeifferi. Lineage (NCBI taxonomy): Eukaryota > Metazoa > Mollusca > Gastropoda > Planorbidae > Biomphalaria > Biomphalaria pfeifferi. The sequence continues at coordinate 2,080,838 of JASAOG010000082.1, read as the reverse complement.
TTTCTGTGGCCCATGGTTAAAGAGGGTATCATGTGGCTAGCACAACGACCAACTGCCTTTACTTTTCCCCAACTAGTTTCAGCTACCCATTAGAGCTGAGCGCCCAAAAATCTTTAAATTAAAAATCCCAGTCTTCACCAGGATTTGAAGCTTTACCGCCAAGCTACTGCACCTCCACTACAGATGGTTAGAATTAGAAAAGTTTTAAATTTTAATAATTAAAATGCAGAAGATGATATAAAGCTTTGCCATCAAATTTCACACTTTAGAATTATTCTCTATTTATTATTGGTTCACAAGTCCTTTGTACTTAATCTACTTAAAATGTCTAATGTCAGAGGATGAAATTAAAGGGAAAGCACCTAGAGAATGCAGTATATACTTACTTGAGTTGTTATGAAAAATTGTAAAAACAGCTTATACCTTAATTGGGCTAGAAAAATTAAGTAGCACCGTGAGTAATATCACAATGGTATTTCATAGTTTTGAAGATGCTATCAGAGATTACTTATGTAACTAATGTTTTCTTTTTTACTGAAGATTCTTATTCAATTTCAAATAAACATTTTGCATTCTAAATCATTAGTCTACAGTGGAAACAAATTTCCATATACCATTATAGGGTAAAATGGCATACCAGTATGTCCTTCTAAAGACTGATTCATAGATAAATTACTTGGAGCAGCAAGACCTTTGACTTTAGAATCATTTCCTGAAAATGTTAACAGGTATAAAAATATAAATATTTGTCACTACATTAAAAGGAAGAACTTTTATACAATTTATAAAGATATAATTAGTTATATTAAGAAAAAAAAAAATATTTTGCTAGTTTTTCTTTCTTACAAAGGTATTTATTAATAGATATTATTTATTGTATGAAAAAAAGGGCATTTTTATGCATTAATATATCTAGCCTAAGACAAATATTAGCTAAACATTATGACCAACCTGTTTGCGCTTCAAGTTTAACAACTTTGAGCAAGCCTTCTTCACCACCACAGGCTATGTAACCATGTTGTCTATTCCATGAAACACAGTGTAGCCGAATATTGTTAGGAATTGCAATCTGGATGAAAAATATTAGAGCTTAAAATTAATCTGCTAGATAGCCAAAGTGATGTAAAAACAAGTCACTATTAAGTTCTATATTTACTAATTTTAGTAATTTTGGTATGGGACTACAGAAAATGCTATAGCCTAAGAAAATGCAACCACAAACAAGCATTATATAAATTAAATTAGACTCAGTAAATCTAGTCTATAGTATATTACAATATGAATTATAAATACTTCTCAAAGTACTTACTCAGTGTCATATTTACTTCACTACTTACACTCACTATACACTAGATTAGATCTAATCAATATTATTTAGATCTAATAATAGATTCTACTCTACTTAGCAACTCTAGTGACTAATTTAGAAACTGACTGGTCGAGCGGGTGGTATATCTATTATCTATATATATGCTTCAGACAGCCATTACAATGGTCCCAATATCAAACCCATCCCTCAAGAGGCCTGAGAACTGAGCCCCAATGAGGAGGATTGGGCTAGGATGTAACAATCTTCATTTCTGAAGGAACATCTGAAACACTTGACAAGAATTAGATCTACTCATAGACAGGGTTAGTAGCACTTTTTCATGACTAAATTGTTTCAGATTTTAGGATTTTTTTTTTTATTATTATTATACAATATATTTTATTATATATATATATATATATGAATGATACAATGAAAAATGTAGATAGATAGAAAGACACTATACTAATAGAGTATATATAATAGATATTTCTAAATTTAGATCTAGATCTAAGTCACTCAAATTCATTGACTTTTCACGGTTATGTGTAAACTATCTTCACTAGGTTCTAGATTTAGCATTAAATATATCTAGATCTAAGTAATTTAATTAACCAAAATTCACTGAGTTTACAGATTATGTGCAAATCATCTCCACTATCTAGATCTAACATATATTTAGAATTTAGATTTAATCCAAGTCACTTAAGTTTATGGACTTCTAATGGTTAATGTGTGTAGCATCTTCACTAGACACTAGACTTAGTTAGACATTAGTCAATAGAATGTGACTAGATCATTAAAATAAATACGCCTATAACTGTATAAGAGTATAGTATAGATCTATACACTATAGTTCCTATAGTATAGGCTATAGGCAGTATACTAAGTATAGGATAGCCTAGGCTAGGCCTAGATCTAGAGTCTAATAGTCAAGATCAGATCTAGATAGATCATCTAGATCAACATCAGATCTAGATAGATCATCTAGATCAACATCAGTGATCAGGTCTACTTGTAACTACACAGATACACTACTAAGTGACTACTACAGTAGCAGTACATGATCTAATCTAGTACTATAACTAGTATAACTATAAATCTAGGTAGGCCTTGTTATCGACTCCACCTAATTAAATCACTATAGTTAGTAGGCCTAGTGAGTGACCTAGTGACTAGTCTGTTAGTCTAGATTTTTTTTACTAAATAGAAATAGAATTATTACTAAACTACCCCTAACTAAGAATAGAAGTCTAAATAAGTTAGTCTAGGTCAATAGTCTATAGCAGTGTTTCTCAACTTTTTGTCTGCCGGCACAGTAAAAAAACTACAAAAATTTCATGGCACACCACGAAGAACAACAGTTGTTTTATAATAAAAAGAAAAAAGATTTGACCTGTTTTTAAGTATTACATTCTATGTGAAGGATGTGCCTGTTTTTGAGAGCAAATCCGATCTAATTGAGGCTTCAAAGTCGAAAAACAAACTCGGATTTCATCGTCTTTTGTAAGAAGTCTCTTTCTTTTCTTAGACTTGATTTCAGTCACTGCTGAAAATCCAAACTCACAAAACCATGAAGATGCAAATGGAAGAATTATTTTGATTGCTTTCAAACTGATTGCAGGATATAAATTGTTGATTGAAATCCAAAACACATCCAGGCTTTTTGTAAGTTTCTTAGCTTGCCCTGATGTTTTCAAAGTATTCCTTCGGTTGCGCTTTTACAGCTGGATGTTTTGTTTTAAAGTATCTCTTTAATTTGCTTGGAACAAGCGCCTCATTCGACAGAATTTCATTGCAGATCAGATAGAATGGCAATGGAGAATCTTCAGGACCAGAAGATATGAAACCATATCTGATGTAATCTTCTTTGTACCTTCGTTTGGTTCCTTGCTTTTTATTTAACGCTTTCGCAGTTTTATTCTTGCTAACGTATTTCTCCATGGATAACAATGAATAATGCTTAGTAATAATTTGTTAAAATTAGCATACACCTAAACAATTTACATGAAACACATCTCTTATTATTATCATTGCCAATTCAAGAACTATAGTACTATTTTAGTGGAAAATTCCACAATAGCTAACACACCTTTCTGTCAATATCAAGCGATCCATAACTATTGCAAGTGGGGATGTTATCGCAACATAAAAAAAAATGTAATAGTAGGCAGACCTGTGTAACGCTGCATGTGTGGCGTTCTGAAAACTCCCGCGGCACATCTGCAAATCTTCGGTGGCTCTCTAGTGTGCCGTGGCACACAGTTTGAGAAACACTGGTCTATAGACTATAGGTCTAGAGTCTAGAGTGAGTTGAGTGACAAGAGTCTCAGACTAGAGTGTCACTAGACTGCGTCTAGTCAGTCTAGAGACACTAGTGTGACTAGAGTTACTAAGAAGAGTTCTAATTCTAGATCTAATCTAGATGAGATCGATGTATATAATATTATTAGTATAAGTTTATAAGTAATCTAGATTCTTGGTATAGACTATAGTAGATCAGATCTATATTATATTTTATCTAGATCTAATAAGCCCTCGTGCACTAAACATTTTAGATCTAAGGTTATATTAGCCTATATTAGGTAATATTAAATAAAAGTTTGATCTATATTTTACCTTCTTACTAAGATACACAAACATTTCCAATAGATGCTAGCGTTCACGGTTTAATCTGCACACAATTTCATTGTGGTATCACAGGTAAACAATCTCATTTTATTGGTCTCGGAATGTCTCGCTTGCCAGATATTTTACCAAATGGTAAGTTACATTAATTTTTTAAAATATTTTTTTTATATAAAATTTTTATTTAGATTTTTTTCAGATTTTATTTCATCGACAATATAATAAAACATCTTTTACAAAAAGAAAATATGTCCTTTATTCAAACAGCCACTCCAATTAATCAAAACTATTTTGGTTAAAAATAAAATTATGTAACCGAGTAATAGATAAATCTAGACCAATGTCAGATCTAAAACTTTTAGAAATCCGGACAGAAGTGTGTACTTTAAAACTTTTTTTCTATCTATAAAAATAATAATATTCTGTGCCAAAACTAGTAGATCTAAGTCTTTTAGTAAAACGTCCCATTCCTTTTTATCGTAATTTTGGCAAAGTGGAAAATAAAAGAATCTACATTAGAGATCTAGATCAATCTAATCTAGACCTAGATGTATGTGCACGTTAAAGTTTTGCTTTCTGAAAAAAAGTATTTTCTGTTAGCATAGACTCTTTCTCTATTATATATATACAGAGAGATCTATATATATCTAGAATAATGACTAAACCTAGATCTATATAATATATCTAGTCTAATTGGCCCTTCAAATTCAACTATTACATCGCCACTGGCCTACATAAAGTTCTTGCACCCCTAAAGGTAAAAAAAAAAAAAAAGAGGGGGTACAAGTGACCCCTTCAAAAAAAAAAAAAAGGTTAAAGGTAAAGAAGAAAGAGGTTCACATCAAAGATGGCTGTGACGTACATATGATATTCGTAGTCTAGATCTAGATTACTTACACTCAGCTTACAGCTATTACACCTTACTTGACATTTTATTCCGATTTAGATCTAGATTTATTAATTTAAACAATGGTAATTCTAGATCTAGAACTCGGAATCGAGACTCACACTAAGACTAAGTCTGGAATCTAAATCTATTACTGTCGAATACTGACTTTTTTTATAGTATAGACAGTATAGTATAGTAGTATAGTTTATAATAGTTTACTGACTTTATAATTTTATACTCTCATACTCAGTGATATTGATACTGTTTGTGTTTCAGTATTTGATTATACCCAGACTCACTGACACTACTGACACTGATTCAATGATTGACGCAGTCACACAGAATACAGTGAAATACAGATAGTGTATAAATGATAGTTGACTTATGCAAGTTATGGTAATACTTACTAATACAGTATCATACAAATCGTAGATCTACATGATACAGTGATGAGTAATGCTGATACTTTACTAGATTCTAATGATAGTACATTTATTATGTTAATTTTAAAGTTAATAAGTTTAAATAAGTAACTACTCACATCTAGATCTAAGTAAGTTTAGTAAAGTAAATCATGATTAATGAATCAAATGAATGATACTCACAGATCTAGGTCTAGACTCTAGATCTATTTACATCTCTCTTAAATTACTCTGAACTCAGAACAGTAAACTTGTTAACTCAACAACTGTATTTGTATTGATTATAATTAAACTAAAAAATATTATTAAAGTATTAATTATTTAGTTCTACCTAGATTCTAGATCATTAGTCTGATTAGTAGAATAATTAGAATAGATCTAGATCTATAGGCCTAATCGATAATCCTGTTCAGTATAAAGAATCTAGATCTAGTGTAGATTCTAAAGTTAAAGTTTAAGTCTTAAGTTTTAGTAAAAGACTAAAAGTAGTAAAAGTATAAGTTAGTATCTATACTGGTATATTAGTATAGTATAATAGTATAGTCAGTATAGATTACTATAGAGTATAGATCTAGAATCTAGATTTAGATATAATCTACTATCTAGATCTAGAAATCTATTCTAGTCGCGGCAGAGTGGAGAGTTGTATAAAGGGTCGCCAAGCATAAAAGGTTGAGGACCGCTGCACTAGATCAATATAGAAACCATATATGTAGACAGAGATGGACAAATTAATAACCATTTGCAACAATTTTATTTGAAAAAAAAGTTGGTATTGTTGGTAAAGAAAAAAAATATATTATAAAAACTTTTTTTTTTTTAATGTGTACAAATATTTACGTTTTATGCAGCAAATACATTTAAAATTGTAAAGAATTTTTTTTTTAGCTTATAACATGAAATTAGAGTCTATTTATAGAAAATAATACACATTTATATAGGAAGTATTTTCATTTATATTTCATTTATGTGTCTATGTCTAATTATATCTCTTTGTTTTAATTAATGTGTATATAGATGTATACTTTTTCTGTAGAATTTAGATGTTATGAAAGTTTACACTCTTTACTTAAAAGTGCAAAAGAAATATTAAAACACATTTTTCATTAATACGTTAATGGTTAGGGTTAAAGTTAAAGCTGATAGCATTATAGACAAGGGAGATAAATCTGCTTAATTTGTAACTTTGTTAACAACATGTCAATCTATTTAAGTATCTATGTATGGAAAATACTACTAGACCCGTTGTATTTTTTTTTGAAACAATAATTACATCACATTTAATCACACCTTTTAACTTTTATATTTATTATATATTCTTTTTAAAGGTTCGATGTTGTATTCAATAGAGAGAATGAAAGACCTTTACATTCTTCAATTATTGAAATGGTGCAGAAAAAAGTGGATCTTAATTATGCTAAGGAACATTGGTTTTAGTAATGTTTGATTCAAAAGATTGTTCAAAGGACCAAACATTTCTTTACAATGGAGAACAATGCAAAGAACTGCTCTTGTCCACCAACTTGCTTAACCTGGATCACAAGGATATTCTGTATGACAATCTTTATTATCCTGTTGCAAGCAAAGAAGTCGACCACAACTCCCCAGTCTCAGGCCCAAATTGCTGGAGGCGTTAATCTCAAATGCTACAGAAGTACAAATTTGACATCCAGTCCTTGTCAAAATTTGACCTCCAAGATATGTATGGGGACTTCTCTCCCCTTTTCCTCAACTTCAATCTCATTGGTCAATGACTCACTCACTCTGGAGGATGTTTATAAGAAGCTGAAGTTGTGGAGTGGGTTAAGAAATGTACCCCAGTGCTGGGCAGTTGTCCAACCATTTTTGTGCTCTGTTTATTTGCCCAAGTAAGTTAGTGACAAATTTAGTTCTGTAAAATATTGTATCAATTGTTGACATTGTTTATATGAGTATTTTGAATGATTCCCCTTGACTAAGGGAGTGAATGTTGGAATGTTATGTGTCATAAATTGACTCAAACATCAGGCGTTATAGTGTTGGCGTTTATGGTTATCAAGTGTAGCATTTCTAGTTAACATCAATTTTATTGCTATTATTTCACACCAGCTAATTTAAAAGAAAGTTACATTAATTTTTCTATAACAGATGTGATGATGTCTTTGGAATTGAACTACCCAGTAAAGAAGTATGTGAAAGAACCAGAAAACCTTGCCAAATTGTTCAAGAAATCAATAATGGATGGCCAGATTTTCTTCGTTGTGATCATCCAAATTTTGTGTCAGGCTGTGGAGTATGTCGGTTGTTTTATTTTTGGCCATTTTATTACTTTTATTGTTAAATTGTTTTTGTGTGGAGTAAGTTATGTTTCTATGTATGATAGTATTAAGTGTATACATTGTGTCATCAAAATGTTGTATGCTTATATTATCATTAAGCAGTTTTGGCCATTAATAAAGTTTATCTACCAGATGTAAATGTTTCATGGTGAGACATAGACATCTGCCCTTTGACCTTAGTGCTTCAACCATTGACTTGTAACTCTCTCAAGTAACTTTTAAATTAAAAATTGTCAAGTGCTTGTATAAACGTTATCAAATCAATAATAAAAAATCCAGACTTTGCTAGAATTCAAACTTTAAACTTTCCAATTAACTCTTAATACCTATCGCCATTTATTTTCTAAAATTGAAATTCTTTAGCTAATTATGCTTGATAACTTTGTAATCTTGTGTTTTTTTAAAAAAAACATCGAAATTTCTTTTTTCTTCAGCAAGAGACTTATGATAAATTAACATTCAATACTACGGGTAAATGTGAGTCACCCTTGGTGCGTACAGATAATCCAGGTAGCTGGTACAATGATGTGGATGGCTGTGGTGTGCCTTGTGATAACCCTCTGTTTACACCAGAACAACATAGAGAAATTCATACCTTTGTGGCTGTCTTTGGATCTATTTGTCTGGCTTGTACTTTATTTACAGTGGTAAGGTCAATAAAAAACTATTTTCATGTTCATGTAATTTTGAATGACCCTGTATGAAGAAATATGTTCTCTTTAGGACTGCTTCTAACTTGAGAATATCATGGATGCAAGTTTGCCAGCTATAGTAAAAAAAACAACTCATGACTAGATTTAGTAAATAAGTCTAAGCTTCTATTAGTTAGAAGTTCAAGTTAACTAGATCTTATATGATCTACTGACTACTCTGTTAGCCAGTAAATTTCTTTTATTTGAAATAGAGCTAACTTTTAATAAAGGTGCACCGTTGAAGGAGCTCATCTTGCACCAAGACTGAATGTGACTTTACACTTGAATGTAGTAATTAAGTCGAATCTCTTTTCACAGTTAACCTTCATTATTGACTGGACCAATGCCAAACGTTATCCTGCCTTGATTCTATTCTTCATCAATGCTTGTTTCTTTCTTGGGAGCATTGGGTGGATGTCTCAGTTTGTTGGGGATGCTAGGAGAGATATAGTCTGCAGAAAAGATGGTACAGTTCGAAAAGGAGAACCCAAGTAAGTTTAAAAACCTCAGACTATATAGAATAAATTGAAGTTAACTCTATTGAGAAAATCCTGCTTGCAAGTAAACCAAATAAAAAGAAAAGTTCAATAGATTAATGAGATTGGTTTTACCAATTACTTGAGTCAGTTGCTTTATTTCAGTTTGAGGTTTTCATTTAATCTTATAATCTTGGATACAAGATTGCTGGCAAAATTTACATCTAAAAAAAAATCATTTGCCCGTAAAAAAAAAAATTAATGTTTCAAGACTTGCATATTATGTTAGAAAAATATCTTATGAATACAATAGTGTAGCTAAAATCATTAAAATAAAGGTATTTTAATGTAAATAATGAGTTTGAAATGGGTAGGAGTTTGCTAATGTCTTAAGGTAAATATTGGACTTGGTATGTTTCCGTGTTTTTTTTTTTGTTTTTTTTTTGGTATTTTTTTCAACATTTGGAGGGAAGGAAGATTTGTGTGGAAGCCCATCTAAAATAAATTTTAACAATATTTTAGTAAATTTTGTGCTTGCTTCTATTCCTAAATGTTACATGAGTTAAATAAAATATCTTTTTAAACAATATGCATAAATATCTTGTCTTTCTCACTCATTGAAACTTTAATTTTTTCTTAAAATGTCAATTTTACATGGGTATGTGTTTTTAGGAATTTTTTTGCTCCAAAACTACCAATTCAATGATCATGATATTTGGTATACATGTTTCAATATGGCCTTAGCACATTAAATGTTTCTAGGAAAAGAGTAAAATATATTTCAATTGGTTCTAATGGTTGTCAACACTGTCGCAGAGAGGGGAAAATTTAAAAATTAATTAAAAAAATATATATATATTGTTCAAAACGTCTCTGTCATGCTCTAAGAAGATAGGGTGCATATCAACATACCCAATTTCAGACCTGTAGCTATTATGGTTACATGTATTTCAAAAACATTTTCCTAAAAATGAGGTGATTTGACCCTATACTCCCCCACTCCTCTTTTTAGGAAAAAAGTTTAATTTCTTTTTAAAATTTATTTTAAAGATCTGTATATTCCTATGATCAAATGCATCTATTGAATACATTAAATAGCCTAAAATGTTATAAACAATAAAAAAGTTTCAGGTTAGATGACCCCCTTACTAACTCTGAAATATTAAAACTTTATAATTGTGGTAAAACTTTCAAACTTTTTTAATAGCAAATAGCAGTAGCTGCAGTAAAACATTCAAATTTTATAATAGTGGTAAAACATTTAAACAGATTAATAGCAGTAAAAAATACTAACTTTTTTGTAGCAATGAAAGATTCTAACTTAGTAATATTAGTGAAACCTTCAAAGTTTATAATAGCATTTAAACATTTAAACTATATTTATCAGCTATAACACTTTCAAACTTTATAATAGCTGTGAACAATTCAAACTGATATATACAGGTTAAACTTTTAAACTTAGTTATAGCGGTAAAACCTTCAAACTTCATAACCACTGTAAAATATTAAAACTTTATAATATTATAGCTGTGAAACATTCAAACTTTATAATATTATAACTGTGAAACATTCAAACTTTATAATACTATAGCCATGAAACATTCAAACTTTATAATAGCAGTGAAACATTCAAACTTTATAATAGCAGTGAAACATTCAAACTTTATAATAGCAGTGAAACATTCAAACTTTATAATAGCCATGAAAGATTTAATCTTTATAATAGCAGTGAAACATTCAAATTTTATAATAACAATAAAACATTTTAAAAATTTAATAGCATTGAAACATTAAAACTTTATAATAGTGGTAAAACATTAAAACTTAATAGTAGAGAAACATTCAAACTACATAATACCACTAAAACTTTCAATCTTAAAAGCATAAAAATCTAGTTCTCTTTTACTAGACTAGATCTACACTAAACTGAGTAAACTCTAGTCTACATTTTCAATGTATATTCTTGTAGATCTACTATTTCTAGATCAGTAATTCTAGATTTATTGGAAATCTACTTTTAGAAAGAAGTAGTAGGCTGGGCTTAACTATAGTAATAATGGTGGTCTTAAGTTAAAAAAAAAATAAAGTTTCCTTTCAGACTTTGCAATTGATAGGGCATATGGTGTAAAGGTAATCTGTTTCTGTGTCTCATGGTTAACAAGGGTGTCTTGTCTGCAGCACAATGACCATCTGACTTTACTATTCCCAAACTCTTGTTAGGTACACAATCTATATAATAGAGGTAAACATTCAATTGTTATAATAGCCTTTAAACATTCAAAGCTTATAAAAGCAATAAAAAATTTAAACTTAATAGCAGTGAAACATTAAAACTTAATAATAGTGATAAAACATCTAAACTTTATTTTAGTAATAAAACATTTAATCCTAATATTATCAGTAAAATATTAAAACTTTATCATAGCCATGAAACATTTGAACTTTATAATAGCAGTGAATTCTTAAAACTTTATAATAATGGTAAAACATGAAAACTTTATAATAGCAATAAAACATTTAAACTTATTGATAACAGTGAAACAAAACTTTATAATAGCCGTGAAAAATTCAAACTTTATAATAGCATCAAAACATTTAAACTATATAACAGCTGAGAAACATTAACATTTTTTAATAGCATTAAAACTTTAAAACATTAAAATTTGGGGGTAATACAACATATATATATATGTATAAGATTAAACAATTTCTACTAATATAGTTTGCATGTAAAATATATCTGAAAGGGTGAAACTTACTTTTATATAAGTGATAGCAATTTAAGTAAAATATGAGTATTTATATATATATTTTTTTTTGTTTTGTATTGAAAGAAAATGCATAAATAGATATATATATTACTTTTTATTACTGCAAAAATTGGGATAAATATATTATTTGTCTTGAAGGCATAAGTACCCTCATGCTTGCAGGTTTTTGGGGTTGTCAATGGGGCTCCATTGCTTGCTTCCATCTTATAATCAACACGAAGTAATTTTTAGATTAAGGATTTCATTTAACAAAAATTTGAAAAAATAATTGTTATGCTTAGGATTTCACTTTCTTGTTTGAATTGCTTTTGTATAGAGCATCTTTCATTCTTATAGCAGTGAGCTTGGTCCAATCTCTTTTGGCGATAGGGTGGGGGGGATATATGAAAGAAGGTTTAAGGTTTCCATGCTACCTTTAGGCTCTTAGCAAAGAGAACTCAGCTTGAGTCAGGATTTGAACTTCAGCTCCCTTAATAGGTATCCAAGTGTCTTTAGATCACATACAAACACATCCCATGATTAATATAAACAATGTAAAATTATTTGTAGATGCAATTTCTATAGTTAGGCTCCATATTTTGTTGAATATTTTAGAGGATCCAATGTTTTTATTGCAGAGCTAATGAGAGCATTACTTGCACTGTTGTGTTCATTATTGTCTACTATTTCCTGGTCGCTGGTGTCTCATGGTTTGTCATGCTCGCCTACGCTTGGTACTTGACTTTCACAGCCTTGGGCACACCAAGGGATGCATTGAAATCAAAGACGGCCTACTTCCATCTCATAAGCTGGTGCCTTCCACTTGTCTTGACCATCATTTGTTTGGCTATCTCTGAGGTAGTTTCATACTCAAGCTCTATATTAGAATATGCTAGGTGATGGAAAAAATATGTAAATAATTTAAAATAACAATTGAATAATTATGACCAGCAAAGTTTCCTCTTATCCTTTATTGTTGTGTATGTGGATTGAGAACAAGGCATATTTGTCTTTAAACTTGGCTTTTGAGAAATAGAATTTGATTTGATTGTATGTTTCTGATGTTCCTTCTGAAATGAAGATTATTATATCTTATCCCAAAACCATCTGCTGGGTGGGTGAGGATGGCAGTGGCCATGGTCCAAACTCTGCATTATCATGATGACAGTTATTCAATGGATACCAGCACATTTAGAACTAGAAGGAAATGAGGAGGTGGACACACTGGCCAAGTATGGGAGAATAAACACTCAATTGCACCATTGCACTCTAGAAAAAAAATTTAAGAAGCTAATAGTTAACAGAATAAACAAGAAATGGACAAGCTCTCATCCAAATTCCAAGAAAAATGACACCTATTATAATTTATCCTGACATGATCAACATCTAAATCTAATCTTTGGCCACAAAACTGTTTGTTTAGTAAATTAAATCCTAAACATAGTAAAACCTTTGACCCCCACTACTGTCTACAGCTCCTAATAATTTGTATGTTATAAAGAAGTTCCAATGTTAGATATCTCTCCATTCTTGTGTATCTAGGTGGATGGAGACTCTGTGAGTGGTATCTGTTTTGTTGGAGGGTTCAACCACAGCATGCGGGCTTTGTTTGTTTTACTGCCAGTAGGGCTGGTCATTGTGGTGGGAACATTCTTTCTATTGAGAGGTAGGTTCCTTCTCTACTAGCATTGAAGAGCACTTCAAAGTGAGATAGATAGAATACAATTTGTTTATATAAAGCTATACATTTTTATTTTTAAGGTCCATTGTTCATCTTTTATCTATAGGTGTGTGTACGTTGATTAGAATAAAAAAAGAAGCACCAGTATTTATTCCGGAGAAAACATTTTCAAAGATTCGAGACACAATCGTAAGATTAGGTACAGATACCTTAGTTTATTAAACTTTTATATGCACAATGTTTAATTGATGTTTGAATTTACTTTTACTATTTCTTAATAAAGTGTTAGGTTAGTAGTGCTCTACTGGGACTTGCAACATTGCACCATATGTCTCTGTTATCTCTTGAATAAATGAAGGAATGGCTTGTCCTTGATACACTCCTTCCTTCTTATGTGCTCCTCTTTTATTATCTTCCTGGTACTTAGCCTTGCAGGATTGCATTTATAAAACCAAAAAGCATCATCGTAAACTTATACCATCAAGTTGTTAGATGATGAAACTTCTTTATTTTACTTAGTTCTTTTACTGATGAACTCATCATTCCTCTATTGATTATCTCCACCCTTTGTTTAATATTTTTAGGACTTTTAAGAAATTTTGTTGCCTGCCTCTTTTCCTCTATGCTGGTATTCTTAAGTAGTGGCAAAGATTCTAGGTTAATTGAAATTAATATCATATATAAATGCAAGTAGTTAGAATGAGCTAGATAGGATTTTTCTTTTCAGGTATTTTTACAACTGTGGCTTTGATCTTTGTCTTCATCACTTTCTCTGTCCATGTCTATATATTTTCTAATGAAGACAGATGGAAGGAAAGTTTCAGAGATTATATGTAGTAAGTCAGTTTTTTTACATTCAATTTTCTCTTCAGCCTGGGATTTATTACAATACTGCAAGTAGTTTCTTTTATAAAATAAATATTTAAGCAAACAAAAAATGTGTAGCTCATTTTAGGTAAAAAAAAAAAATACATCATACTAGAAGCATAACTCATTTTAAATAAATTGATTGGTTATTGTTTTAAAGCAGTTTTAACATTAGCATTGTTTAGACATGAATTATATAATACATTATTTAAATAGAAGTTAACTCTCATTGCTATATGTAATGAAAGCCAATTATTCTCTGGTTTCTCTCCAGCTGTATAGCCAATGTTTCAGTTACAGAGATCCATTCTGAAACACAGTCTGTCTGCACTATAACTGATAGACCAAGTCTTGTTGCTATGGAGATACACATTTTTGCTTTTTTTGGTGCAGGCATTGCAATGAGCTCATGGTCATGGACTAAAGCTTCTCTTTCAGCCTGGGAGAGATTCTTCAGATGGTAATGATTTATTATACTAACTTGACTCTCTTTCTACTTCAATAATAGTAATGGTTTCTGAGGAAGGAAAATTACTTTTGGTCAGAAGCAAAAGAAATATTTGGGACCCAAACATCTGTCTCCCCCTACATGCATATGATGCATACAAAAGCATGAAGGGGGTTCCCTTTCTTTTGGAGCCCTAGATTAGAGTTCTGTTGGCCCCCCCCCCCCCCTTTCCTTTTTGCCAATAGGCAATTTTCTTGTAGTGTTAGGCTTTACTTGATCCTTTTCTGGGCTCTTTCATTCTGAAGCCTAAGAAAATATTATCAGAGCTTTATAATTCAACGGGCAAAAATGTCCCTTAAACTATTTTTTTAGGCCCTACTTTTGCTAAGTATGGTCTGTTACCAACCATTACATTTTTGTGTTTGTTCTAGCCTTTTGCCTAATGCTCTCTTGGGACATCTCATTTTTTAACTTTGTTTTCTTGTTGGTAATTAATATAACTAAAAAATGATACTAAAATCTTTTTTTTTCTTTTTTTAAATTTTGCTTGGTCACCATGATCAAGTAATCTTATTAGAGTTTTTAAATTAGCCATACATTTTTGACTTGTTACTATGCAAATCATTTGTTTGGAATTTTTATTGTATAACATTCATAAACAAATTTCCAGTGTCTGGAAATATCTTCTATATCTTTGCAGAGTATTAGACAAACATGAAAAATTATTATCCGGCTGTGCTATGAATATTATGTCAACAGTTATCAATAAAACCTTTTGACTTGTCATGTGTAGGATATTCCACAAGCCCTCCAACAAACCAGTTAAACTCAAGAGACACAGAATGATAGCCCAGGCATTTCAGAAGAGGAAAGAAATCAATCAGGGGAGAGTATCCATCAGTTACAGGAGTTCCCATGATGATCCATTAGGTTTTTATGTTGTTTTTCTCCAAAAATTCAATTAATTTAATTATTGCTAAAACTGTTTATACAGGGTTTTTGCAGCCTCCTGATTTTTCAGGAGCTCCTGGAAATCTCCTGAAATTGCAAAATATATGAAAAAGTCCCTGAAATCTCCTGAAATTATTAAAAATCTCCTGAAAAGTCATAAGAATCTCCTGAAAAATAGACAACATCATGTTTATGAAAATCGCTGATCCTATGGGCGATTAAGAAAAAAAAACGGCATTGTCGGCTTTCATTTAATAAAAATGTAATAATATGGAGCAGTCAAGCCTAAAACGGAAGTTCTAATACTTTGTTTACTTTAATAGTCACTGGCATATATAAACATAGATCTAAGTACCAGTATTCTAAGTCTATCTCGATCTCAAAAGTGATTTTTTTTAAAACAAATCTAGTTCTACATAGATTTGATAGATCTAGAATTAGAATGAAAATGCTAGATCTGTTTTATCTAGATCTAAATCTAGAAAAACTTGATATTAAAATTAAGACTAGACCGTAAATCTAGATTAGATCTATCATCTAGATCTAGCCTGGGCCATGCCTGGCCTAGACTAGTACTGCAGTAGCAGTAGAAGTAGATCTAGTAGATGATCATGATGATGATCTAGAATTCTAGATCTACTAGAAATTACTAGATCTAGATCTATTACTATATGTATATTATAGTATTATGTAGATCTATTCTATATCTACTAGATCTACTATGAAAAAAAAAATGATCAGTACGATCTAATCTAGTCAATCTAGATAGCAGATAGAGATAGATATATCTAGTCAATCTAAATAGAGACAGATATAGTGATATAGTTACAGACAGTATATAATAGTTATAGTCAATATACTGAATATAGGGCCTACTATTCTACTTTTACTGTACTTTTTTGGGTGGAGGACCTAGAGTATATATGATTAATGGTATAAATTATATTTCTAGAATTCTAGATCTAATAGAGATCTACTTAGATTCTAGAATCTCTCTCTAAGTTTTAGTTTTATAAATCTAGATTGTGAAGTAGATGGGGCTTAGAGTATAGTGTAATATGGTCTATATAGTATTTAAGCTGCTATATAAAATTAAACTATTCATGGTTTTACTATCAAATTCACTTCTAGCTTTATGATTCAGAGCTAGATTTTATAGATTTAAAGACACCTATTGTTAATAAAAACAATCAATACAATAGATTTCCTGTAAAATAGGAAACTGATATTGATAATGTGTTATACAGTGCAATTTGTTTAATTTTAGAGATTTTAATTAATTCCTAATGTTGATGATGTATCAAGTCAAATTAATTGTATTAACATGTATGTTCTCCCCTAGGTATGAAATTTGATCTGAACAGTGGAAGTGATGATGAGCTGTCCTCCAACTTTGCTATGGCCATGCCCAAGTTAGTGTGTAGGAGAGGAGGACTTATATTTCCAATCGCAGGAATGGGACGCAGATATTCTGATTCAGGTTTCTTTTTTTTTTTTATATTGTTGGGTATATTTATTTGGAAAGTTGCTTATAAAAAAAACTAAGACACAGTGTATACGAGTTCTACATATATAAATTTTAATATACTGAAATATTTAGTGGGTTTTTTTTGTCAACTCTAGAATTGTTAAAAATTGAATTTAAATTAGAAAGCTCTTGACACTATTGTTTTAAATAAGAAAATCTATAAAGTTGTTGGACTTATAACCAAAAAAAAAGAAAGAAACTCTCATGGAATTTTACTTTTTTTTTTAGTTGCATTTGTAACAGCTTAGTTAGAGATGCTTGTTGCTTCTCTTTTCATTATTTATTTTTTTTTTGCATCAGATGTCCAGTCTGTTATTTCTACAAGGCGTGTGTCCAGAGAATCCTTAATGTCTTTTAGAGAAAGGCAGTTCTATATCATTCAAAGTGATGACCTTCCCATTCGAAGAGGTAAAAAAAAGAAGAAGAAGAAAAGAGGTAAGCACAACAGACTCAAGCCAGCAATGGGAAACATGTTTTCTGGCTTTCGATTTGGCAGTGGAAGATTTGGAAAACCCAGGAAAGGAAGTGATTCCTCCGCCCTCAGCCAGATGTCAGGGCGAAGTGTTCAGATTTCTATGGAGAGAAACAGTATAGAGACTGTATCACTTCAGTCTAATATGCCTCCAGACAGGGTGTTGCCAGCAGTGACTAAGAGAGATGAGAAAGTAAGCGGGGTGAAGAGCTCAAGGGTTATGCCTGTTACAGATTTGAGTCCCAGCAAGAGAGAGACAGATTTTTCCATGTTTTCTGCCAAAGATAGTGGCACTGGAACAGCTAGCTTGCCAGGTGAGCTGGTAGAATCTCACAGTCATATTTTGGAGAACAATCCTTCCTTGCCCGGAGCCCTAGAGGAGGAAGTTGCACCAGATTTAAGGTCTGAGGCATCATCTATGCTGCAGTCATGTAGTTCAGCGCCAACAATAAAGAGATCAAGGAATCAGACCCCATATAGTAAAGGGCCATCTCCCAGCTTACAAAAGCCAGAGTCTAAGAAGCAGACAGCAATGCCGTCTGCAACATCTTCTGTGTCGAAGAGTAAGCACAAAACCCAAACATTGACGGTCAAGACACACCATGTTGAAGAGGGCAATATTCCTTTACACTCTCTTATGGCGGACATCTCAGGTGGCAACTGGGGTGTCCTACTGGGCAAAAGTGGGTCTAGCTCTGGCTCGGATGCTGGTGGTGGCGCAAGTGCCTACATAGGAGGATTGAATCCTTACATGAACAGCGGATATCCCCCTCTACCCGTCTCTGGACATAATCCCTACATGGCCTATCCTTCTTACCAGTATGGAGCCACTCCTTACATGGATGTGCCAAGCATGCAGATGGGAGGTGCTAGACCAAAAGCCAAAGGGCAGTGGGGACATTTCCCATACTTTCCATCCAATCAGCAAGTACAATATAACAATTATGGAGGGAAAAATCAAGAGCGGAGAATGATGAGAGAGAGGCAGAGAGAGAGAGAAATGAGGAGACCAAATCAGGCATACTTCAATAACACATTTCAAATTGATGATGCTGATATCGAATATATTTCTTCCTAGTATTTACTTGAATTTTTACCATAATCAAAAACTTAAGTTGTCATAACTTGTTCAGTGATTGAGATTTTAAGGGGAAAAAAAATTATTTAGAAAGTACAGAATTATACTGTAGATGCAATAACCATCAATTTCCAAGAAAAAATATTTATCATAATTTATCATAATGAGCTTGTAAAATTAATCTTTTTGGTTGTATTATGAGCAATTATATATAAAGAGATAAAATCCAAACTTTTTGCAGATAAATTATGCATGTAGGCAAAACTAATCTTTGCATATAGATAATAAACACTTAATAAAATGAAAGTCCAAGTTCTACAACTATACCATAAGCTAGTCATTCACTGAAATGAGATTTTCAAACTGTAGTACAAAATACATTTGGACTAGTTGTGCAATAAAAACTTAACATAAGTATATTTATTTAAAAATGTATTGTTATTAATAAATTTTTTTTTGAAGTGTTGATCAATCCAAAAATATAACTGTTGTTCAATTTAGAGATACTTAAGTTTCCTTTTCTTTAAGTATGTAATACTTAATGGCAATCTTTGCAGTGGCGTAGCTAGGGGTGGGGTGGGGGCCAAATTTTACCCCGCCCCAACTTGAAAAAAAAAAGGGGGGGGGCTCAAATGAGTGACGAAATTTGTTTTTACATTAAAGATTACTCCATTATCTCATTTGTAAGCTCCCCTAAAGAGGTCAAGCCCCTGGGCCCTCAAATCCCTAGCTGTGCCACAGCATCTTAATATATAATATTAGTTTTGTGGTACGAAGGGGTGGCGTGATTCAGTGAGAGTCTGATTTATTAGTGTAAAATAAACAAGGCTATACAATGTTACATTTAGAGCATTGCTCTACAAAATCAGGTGCTTTGTTTGCTAGCAAAACAAACAATTTCTTGTATTCTTAATGTTGTTAATGTAAACATGGTTTAGTTCATTTATTTAGTTCATTAATTGAACTCTCATATCGACGTTTGTATTTGTATGTGAACTTTATTTTTAAAACTTGGTATCAATTTCTTCTAGGTTAAAAAAATATATCTTTTAAAAAAAAAAATATATCATTTTATTGATGTAGCTAATTGAACATAAGTGTAGCCTTACAGAAAAATCATAGTGACAGAAATTGCTCATAGCATCTGAAGATACAAGTCTTAAAACAAAACCTACAGTTTTATTTACAACTGATTTTCATATAGATCGGATTGTTTGTTTTTAAAGATTTTTATTTATTTGTTTGTTTTTTAAATAGTGTAAATTTATGCTATCATTAATGTGTTCATTAATGTGTTTTTATTAATCAATGTTATACATTTTTTTTTTTTTAAATCAACGTTATATTTTCTATTTTTTAAATCAACGTTATACATTTTCTATCAGGCATATTCTACAAATATCTGACATATTTTATGCCAGCCAAGACTGCTGATTTTTAAAACAAAGATATTCAAAAAGAAGTGATATTTTTTGCGAAGCATTTAGAATGGTGTTCTATGTTGAACTATGTGTCCATTATTGCAGATATTACCATGCTCTTTAACAAAATATCCTTTTAATGTATACAAATGATCATTAACATCAGTTCCATTTCCCTAAACACACAAACTTATATTTAATACTCTTGTAAAAGACTTTGTTATCTTCTGTGACGTAAAAATTATTAAAAATTCATAGGATCAAAATAATATTATTATTTTAAATTATTAAAAGTCTTGTGTATGTTTTATTTTTAAAAAACGTGTCGAAATCTCATGTTTTCCAAGCCTCACACCCTGCCTCAACATTTTATATGACTTCTATTTCTTGTATCAGACTATCAGTCCAGTCTCATGTTTGAAAGTGCTTGTTCTTAGCAGTGCCTTTAAGTGTAGATTTTTAAAATGTTATTTTCAATAAGCTTCTCTGATGTTAGCTTTTTTGTTGACAGTTTATGGGAAGTTTTTAGAATTTCCAGCATTTTGTTGTCTAAATTCTTGGTCCTATTTATGTAGAAAGAATATTTCTAGAGACATTTTTTTATTTGAACTGGTTGTTATTGATGTGAGATAATAATCCCACCTGAGGAGAAAATAATTTGTTATACTTTGTGTTTATATATACCATTATACACAAAGATGTGTTCATATTTTTTTTTACTGAAAAGATTTTAGAGTGCTGTTAACTTACTTGTAAAAAGTTTTAGATAGCAAATATTCAGTTATAAATATATTTTACGATATTATGTGTTCATCTAATGTTGTTGTTTTTTAAAATGATGATTAAAATGTATCTTTTTGTTTTATGGCAGCTTTGCTGTTTGTGCATAATTAAATTTTATTGCACAATATATTTATGAACTTGTAATGCCATAATATTTGAAAAAAAAAAAATTGTTCCAATGTATTATTTGTAATAATTTGTTTCCTCTTAAGAAATATTTGTTATTAATGGGGTCTCAGCGCTCTAAATTTATTAGGAATATTTTTTAGAATATTCCAAAGGAAAATCTGCTTTAATGTCAGCGCTGTCAGCATGTTGTAATTCTCTCATTTATTTTTTTTTTAATCTCACCATACTGTCATCTAACTGGAAATAGATTCCACAGCTATTTTTGGACAGAAATAATTAAGATTGGCTCTAGGAACAATGTCTCAAAAGTTGAAAGCACAGATTCTCTCTTTATCACGAACTGCCATGTTCCTTTTGTCCATGTAGTGCGGAATCTTGGAGTTTTCTTTGACTCAATATTATCTTTCGACCCACACATAAGTCAGCTCTGCAAAGGTCTTTATCTACAGCTGCGCAGATTAGGCCAGATCCGACCATATTTAACAAAGGATTCAACAAAAACGCTAGCTGTTTCATTCATACTCTCCCGCCTTGACTACTGCAACGCCGTGCTAGCAGGTATACCTGATGACAAAATAGTCAAGCTGCAACGTATACAGAACAACGCCGCTCGAATAGTCCTTAAAAAAACTAGACAAGATTCTGCTACTACGCTCTTGCGCACGCTCCATTGGCTTCCCGTGAAAGCGAGAATCGATTACAAGGTCGCCACACTTTGTCATCAGTGTATATATGACAACGAGATGCCCTTGTACCTTAGCGAACTGATTACTCCATATTTCCCCCAGAGAGGCCTGCGCTCAATGAACTCAACGCTTTTAGTGCCACGTTTCTTTCTCAAAAGCTACGGTCTGCGGGCTTTTTCAGTTCACGGACCAAAGGTTTGGAACTCACTCCCCATTGATCTCAGACAGACAACATGCTACACCACTTTTAAGAAGAACATTAAGACCTATCTCTTTAAAAACTTTTTTAGATTAACTGTCATTTTAGTTCTCAAGTTTTTGTTTGTAATGTTGTTACAGCGCCTTGAGCCTACATTTTGTTTGTTAACAGCTCTTTATAAATAAAATTATTATTCTCTGAAATTGTGACATTTGTTTAAATTATAGGTGCAAGTTTGCACACATATTTTTATTATTTTTTTGAAATAAGATAGAAAGGGAGTTACTGTTATGCAAAGAAAACAAATTATTAAAAAACTATTTAGCTATTGTCTTCAATATAGGTGAAATAAATTCAACAACTTTTTATGGTCTCACAAAAGCATGTCATTTGAAACATTAATAAATATCTTTTAAAAAGGTGGGGAAATAACTGAAATATAAATCCCGTCTAACTAACATAGAGTATTTCATATAAGCAGTAAAAACAAGTTTCATTTCTTTATCCATAAATATGATCCTGCTGGACTAGTTGTATCCATCCATCCATATTTTTTCTTACCACTGTATTAATAATTATATAAATATATTGAAACATTTAGATATTGATACATACTAAATAAATGTTTTTAGCTGTGTTATTATTGTAGTCGATGTTCACCACTTCTGTCTTCTAGGGGGGCTAAAGACTTGAACAGTTTTATTCATCCGCTTGCATTGGCCTAAGACAAGTCATAATGAGTGCTGTCAAAGCTGTATTTATACTAGATGTCCAGGACGGACTAGAATTATTTTCACTTCAAATATATATATATATATTTTTTGCCTAGAAAGTCATTTTATAATTATGATGGTCTCTTGATTTATCATTTCTTGGTCACTTGTGAATGTGTGGTAGACAAATTGTGTATGACTGACCTAAATGAATGACCATTGAGTTTTGTATTTTAAAAAACTAACTCCCTTTGTTAGTGTAAAGAAAGTTAAGATTTAAAAAAAAAAAAAAAATATGCCTCTATGATTATAAATTAAAATGAAATCTTTTTTCTTAGTATGTTCTTAGTTATTTATTTAGTGTATATCTTTTTGTATACATGCATATAAAAAAAAGTATATACTCCTAAAAAAAAATTTTTGAGATTAACATTTCTTACTGTTACAACGGCAAGATATTTATGAGACTCAAGTATGTATTCTTGTTTTTCATTTCAAGACTTTAGTCATAGATGCTCCCATTTCCTGTAGACATGTTATCACCTAGAGATATTAAAACATAAAAATAAAATGCTTAACAATCTGGCACCATTAGTATTACGGAATACAATTTAAGGACAAGTCAAGTTCCTGTTTATGTGGTCAACATTTGATTAAGTTGTTAAATGACTAGCACAAGAATTATTGGCCTTTACTTTCGCCAATAATTGTCAGCTTATAGAATGTGGTATCCAAAATAATGGAAAATCTCACATATAGGATTTTAGATAGCTTATTCTATTGGTCCAAACAAATGGAAATTCAGTATCACTACAATGGTACACCTCAACATTACTATAACAATATGGATACAAACACAAGACATACAACATAAAAAGACACAACCAGCGCTTGATGGATGGTGCAATGAAACACCCAGACTGAAAATGGACTGAAACAATCATTTGTATTTGCAGCTGAACATTTAACATTTGATCAACAATCCTCATTACTACCATAAGTAGCAATAAAACAGAAAGTGCTTATTGGTTAGAGCAGTGATGCCCATGCTACGGCCTGCGATTCACATCTGGCCCCCTGAAACTTCTGCCCTCTGTGCATAAGGAACTCACAGAGGTTCAGTTCCATCGAAATTAGAGATTTTTTTGGCAGTAATGCATCCCTTGACAAGTAATTCTGAAATGTAAATGGTCCCCAAGCTGAAAATAATTGGGCATTACTGGGTTAGGGTGCGATGGCTAAGCACTTGGCTTCTGAACCGAGGGGGTCCAGGGTTCAAATCTTGGTGAAGACTGGGATTTTAAATTTCGTTATCTTTAAGGACCTCTGAGGCCACACAGCTCTAATGGGTACCTGACATTAATTTGGGAAAAGTAAAGTAGGATGGTCATTGTGCAGGCCACATGACACCCATTTAAACTGTGGACCACATCATCTGCCCTATAAATTGTAAGGTCTGAAAGGGGAACTTTACTTTTTAAAATTATGTATCCCTTGTTTAAATCATGGAGGAGGAGGATTCAAGTATCCAAATATGAGGATGTTCCTAATAAATCATTTGGTTTCAAAAGAGCCTTAAGTCTATATCAGCAGTGCATAACACATGACAGGCAAGCTATGTATAAACAATGGTATATACATATATATGAGCATTGTCACATTATTTAAGCACACTACTTAGATTACAATTTTTTTTCTAAATGGGTGGCAGCAGTGTAATGCTAATATAAAACTATACTACATAAATCATAAATATTTTTATTTAACACAAAAAAAAGAGTCAATATAAAATTCCTACATCCTCTCAAGTATAATTAAGGATTCATTCCTCTCCGGTGATACAATTTTTTTTAAACTTCATTTTAATAATAATCTGTTCAGTGATTTCCAACACAACCAGTTCTGTAGATAGGCACCACTGTGTCATTAAACCTTTTTGTTACAACAGACAGGTTTGCATAGAGGTTGTGTGGTTTTCTGTAGTGATTCTCAAACAGACTTATACCTACATTCCTAAATAGATATGACACACTTGTAATACTAGTAACACAGAGTTGTTACAATTTCATTCAAGCTTCAACATTTGTCATTTTGAGAATGACATGGTGCTAAAGTAAATAAATTTTTAGCGCATATTACAAACATGTGCCAAGGACTTGAACTAGACATGTTTTGTGCTTTTAAAAGGATGTCTGCATGTTGTTCATATTGTTAAATGTACCATTAATGTTGCAGGATTCTTACATGGATTTTAATGAGATTTTTAGGTATTTCCAGTCTACAAACATGGCTCAATGAGAAGGGCTGCCTTGAATATTATAAAGGGCATTTCAATTTTGTAAGGTATATAATAGGTTTCTTGTGGCTGATTATTTAGGGTATTCTTTGTTCTAATGCATGCTGCTGTGCTTTAGAATGATCACAGGATCCCTGTACTTCAAGTGTTTTTTTCAAGGGCTAAACTGTAAGTCCATTCACATTTTTAAGAATCTAGATATATTTTTTTCACAAATAGATATTGTGAATAAGAAGTTGTATTTATTTTTCACATTGTGACATAGGAGATTGTCAATTAAATTTTTGTTACACTTTGCACATATTATTATGATAAAAGACTTGTAAATATTGAATACATTTGAACGTTGATGTACATATTAGAACTACATGTAAAGAATTATTTGAGATGTAAAATATTCAACTCAGAAAGAGAACTATATTGAATTGTCTTACATGAATATGCTACACTTGAGAATTGTGCCCTTGTATGAATTTTTTTGCTACAACAAATATTTTGTGTAACATAAATTGTCTTATCGAGAATCATTTTTCACATATTTAATTGAATTTTGAAGTTCTGTTTAAACTCTGCAATTGTACATTTTAGAGATATCATTAAGAATTAGATTATAATTGATCCCTACTTAAGACAATTATGTCGGCAAGTTGAAAAAAAAAATTCTACATTTTTTTCAAGAGGGGGTTATAGGTAATGTCACCACCTCAAAGTTGGTGCCATATAGTTGATACCCTATGATAATGTTGTGAGTGTTATTCACAATTCATGTTGCTATAAGGTGAACATTTTTAACCTTGGGTTAACCAGAGTTACTTGATAGGAGTTAGAGACAGTCAGTTAGAAACTGTAAGGCACTATTATTAAGTAAATGGAGATGTGTACCAGTATTTCAATAAGGAGTCTATAAGTTATTTCTATAAAGGATTATTAGTGAATATTCATGGATTGTATCATGCTCCATATGTGTTGTTATTATCATTATTATATATATTAAACATAATATTTGTGTCTACTATATAAGGAGTTATTTCCTCATTTATGAGAGATGTATGAACGTACGAAGTATTCATCCTGACAATGCCTACAATATAAGTTTATAATATGAGACCAATGTCACCATGCTTACATCCAAAACAACCCCAGTGACATTATGGTGTCAGAAGACCACGCCCGGTGACAACACACGTGTGTCTATCTAGTTCAGTGGCTCGGGTTAGCCAACCTTTTTTTTGGTCTCCTAGATCCCTGGCTGCCTGTTTCCCATTTTTTGAAATCCCCCCCCCCCCCCCCCCCCCCCCCCCCCCGCTTAGAGAATTATCCATTTTGAAAATTCTATTCTACAAACCTCTTCTCTTTGTGATGTTGATGTTTTGACACCGCTCTAGGTCTATTTGAATTTAATCCTTGAGTGAAATTATTTCAAATCTTTATATATTTTATCATGGTTTTTAGATTGTTTCATAGAATCTTTACTTAAAACTTTGTTGCACATAGTAGTCTACCCAGCTCTAATGGGTACAGCATTCCGGATTTTTTTTCATTTGGTTGACCATTGTGCTGGCTATATGACACCCTTGTTAATAGTCAGCTTTATAAACATATATCCTCTTTCACAAGATCTAACTCATTTTATGGAGTTAAGGAAAGAAGGCAGGGAGGGGTACCCAGTCCAGAATAGAATGAGTATGTTCCCTCATCTAAGGAAGGTAAATACAGTTGGTTGTTATGTTAGCCATATTCTAAGCATATAGAGAGGTGACAGTTATTACAACTTGCCTAAGTACATCAGTAGAATACAAAAATGGAAACAATGCTTACTTTTTTTAAAACTTAAACATTATTTAAATCATGAATGAAAAAATTGTGGATAGGTGTAGATGATAAGTAGCAAAATTAATTTGACCACTGAAATTGAGGATTTCGGGGCTTATGTTTTGAATTGACCCTTTATATTATTTTATTAAAGTGAACTGTAAATAATAATTGTTTTGTGTGCATTGAGATATTTTTGTCCCAGTAGATTTTATATTATTCAAACATGTTTTATAGTTAAGACTTATTTTTGCTACTAATACAAAACAGATTGTTAAATTTCCAATGCTATTCAAGGTATTAACTGTTTTTACAGTAATAAAAATACAAATTTCAAGGAAAATTTAGACTAGTCACATGGATAGTGTGATCAGCCTGCATATGAAACACTTCATATTGTTATCTAAGCAATAAGTTTAAATCTCTAATTATAAAATGCCAACACATTACTTCTAAATTCTTTATAAGTTAATCCATTTTTTTGCTATTGTCAGAAAAGCAAAGTATAATCCACTGGGGTCAACATTAAAAAACTTTGAAATGTCTTGATCAAATAATTGATTGCTTAAAAGGTTATTTTTGACTGATTCATTAGTTATGGCGTGTGTGTCCTAATGTTCATGCAGTAAGGATTCAGATTGATGAAACTCTTATAGAACCTCAATTCAATGTTATAGAAAAAAAAAACATTGTTTAAGAAATTAAATAAATTTATTGCTCATTAATGTAAGAAGAGGTAAGACAAAAAAAAATGTACAATTATAAAAACAGTTCAATAAATATATATGCAGCAAATATATCACAGAAACATTTTTAAACATCACATATTATAAAAGTTATCAAAAGTTTGGATTTTCAACACATTTGTTCAATAAATTCACTTTTCCCAACGTCCTGTGTTGTCATGTTATGCATTTCTCTTTCTTAGTGTCAACAAACAATTAATAATATTCAGTTCAAGTCTATGTCAAAGTTTTAAAAGTCTATGATTGTGATTTTTGAATTACTATCACCAAAGCAAGTTCATAAAAGTGCTGTATTAAAAATAAATTATTGAATAAAATATTCACTCCTATTATAAAAAAATTAAATTCCCCTTTCAGACCTTGTGGTCTATAGGGCAGATGATGTAAAGGTCATCTGTTTCTATGGTTAACGAGGGTGTCATTTGGCCAGCACAACAACCAACCGCCTTTACTTTTCCCCAACTAATGTCAGGTACCCATTAGAGCTGGGTGGACTCAGAGGCGCCAGAAGATCCTGAAATAAAAAATCCCCGGTTTCTGGTTCGGAAGCCAAGCTCTTTACCGCTCAGCCACAGCACCTCTTCACTCCTATTATACTGTTAGCAAAATGTGACACAAACGGCCATCAGATAATAACAAACATAGGTAGGCAATCAATAGTACCAAACTTTATATTAGTAAACTATCAAAAGTGACCATGGCTGACAAAAAAGGCTTTGAACGAATGATGACTCCCTTTTGATCTAATTCTATTGGAATGGATAAGGCTGAGCAGTTAACTATCAATTAGTTGAGTCCTGATGTAAAATTAAGATTTTTACTCCCGACTTGATGACCATAACACAGAAATAAATTTTAGTTCATCTGACCAATGGGTCTTAAATAAAATTTTGCACTAATCTTACAGGGATATTAAATGCTTATAATTTTCTCAAGTTTTAAATTTACTATGGTTCTAGGTTTTTTCTAATTTGAGAAAAACATCAGTTTCTCAATAGAATTGTGTTGTCAGTCAATGTCAATGATAAAACATTACAACCTTTATAAAAAGATTTCCTGTAAATAACTTATTCTTGAATTTAGTTCAACAATAAGCATTGGATGACTGAATGTCAACAAACTAAGTATAAGTAAACATCAAAAAGGAAACAACATAACCAAAAGTAGTGAAACAATAAATATCGCCTCAAGCACTTAACAAAATTGCTGGCTTTGTTTTAGAGCTACTTTTCTTAATCTTTAGTTTTGAATTCTTCTTCCCTTTGGCTGTTTTGGATGAGACATTATAGACAACTACTTCCTTAACAATATCAGTTTTCTCTGATAAAGATGTTGCACTATTTAGCTTACTTTGTGGTTGTACTGGCTGCTCGACTTGCTGGGTCTGCTGTTGAGCTTCCCTCATTGCAATCAGCTCATCAGACTGAATGGCGGGCATCACAACGTAAGGCAACTTTCGGACAACAAGCCACTCTTCAAGAATATTTTTATTCTTGGCTTCTTTCAGGATCTCGTATAGAATGAACTAGAGGAGCAAAAATATATTTTTTAAGAAATTAAAAAGTTATATGAATTGATGATGTGGATGTGATATTATGTTTATATTATGTGATTGTTCTTGTTTTGTGAAATTTACCTCTCAGGATGTGATACAATAAAATGAGAGAGTATCAATGTCTACTCCTTCTATAAAGAAGAAGCCTCTATTTAATTCTTATTGTGTTTTATCTTTTATATATTCTATATTTATATTTCTACATTATTTATATCCTGGTAAAAACAGAACAGTGGAAATATGTTTTTAATTCATTCATTTATAACAGAAATAAAATAAAAAGTAAACACGTTTCACACACAAACATACATTTATTGCACTTATTTTTTGTTGTTTTTAAGACATCTGATTTCACCTAATTTATAACAAGAATTAAAAAATCATGTTCTAGTGTTAAATTGTATTTTGAAACTCTATATTGTATGTTTGATTTTGCTTTAATAGACTGGCTGAAAAAAACAACATGAAAATAATTAAATTATTAATTCTTACAATTTTCTTTTTGTAATTCTCAAAACCTAATGATCAAACATCATTCAATTTTATTGAGTGATCAGTGAGTAAAGACTAATAAAACAGGCAACCTTATATTTGATATATTCTATATTTATATTTAGTAGCCTACAATAATACATTCTATATTTATATTTTGTATACACTTTATATATATTTAGTATATCCTATATTTATTTTTTGTATATTCTATATTTATATTTTGTATATTCAATATTTATATTTTGTATATTCTATATTTATATAATGCTAACCCGAAATAGCACAGTCCACAGCAGCACTTGCAAAACTGAAAACAATTTGGAAAGACAAAGGCATAGCCTTTGACACTGAAATCAGACTGATGCACTCCCTGGTCATGGCTACATTTTTTATAATTATACTTGTGAATATTGGACGATGACTGCAGATCCTAGGTATCACATAAAATGACCACATCAAAAATGAAAAGATTAGAAACAGGATTAATACAGCCATTGAACCCCCAACTACTGTCATATATATTCATATATTCCTGGGTCACTTGTGTTCACTTTATTGAACATACAATTAACAAAATATATAATACAATTCTTTTCATTTTTAATAAAAACTTTTCAATAAATAAAATAATTCCTATGCAAATTAAAATTAGCTTAGAATCATTAATTGTTTGCAAGCACACATACACACACCAAAGTGTAATCTCTCTCCAACAATTTTGTAATTGACTTAATGTGGCTAATGAGTAAATCCAATGGCTTTATCAAAACTTTCTAAATTGTGACTGGGGAGAAAGAAAGATATGAATAATTGACTTCAAGGATGGAACCTATCTTTTGTGAATTCTTTAAAAACAAACTTTCAACAGATAATTATTTGACAACATTAGCTCACAGTAACTGTAATGCTGCCACATTCTGTCGGTACTAATCTACAATAACAAACAAATACTTACATCTATAACTCTCTGTACTTCCATCCGTCCAATGTCCCAAATAGGTAAAGACAACACAAGATAGGAAAGTTTAGCCTGGCAGACAAGAGCAATAAAAACAATGTAAAAACAAAACAAAATTTAAAGACAAATTGAGAATATTTGCTATGAATATTAAACACTTTCACAAAGTTTCAGTGTAGAGGAAATAAACTTTGTGTGTGACACTATCAGATGAACACAAACAAGAATGACTTAGAAGATGTCCATTGAAATTCTCCTCTCCCTCAACCTAACCACTCTGCCTCTGTCCATAGAATAGAAAATGATACAAATCAGATCTTAAACAGATTTGGTGATATAAGAAAAAAGTTTCCATTGGTACTATAAATATTTATTCTAAAGAAAACTGCTTCTGATAACACTCATATATTTTTTTCAAATTTGTTTTTTCTTAGTGTATTTCAAATAAATAATTTTTGTATTTCTTGTGTTCTAATTAATGGATAGTTATAAAATCATTGTGGGATACATAACAAAGACTAAATGGCATATGGCTGCTTCTGTATTTTAGCAAATTATGTGTCTTTCACCTAAAAGTAATATGTACTTACAAAATCACATACTATGCCTAATGTAAAAAATAGTAAAAAAAACAAATAAATAAATAAAGTGTTCTCTGAGTGTGAAGCTAGAGAGAACAATATCTCATCAATAAATATTTAAATGTAGGTGTTAAACCTGTTTTAAACCAGCTATAATACAATATAAAAAGCATAATGTTTTAATTTTCTGGAATAACACAAACACCTAGAATATCCATGCACTTTGTATGCTTTGTCAAAGGTACTATTAATTAGTTCTCCTGAAAGAATAAAGTATAGGCCATATTCTTTATACAAAAATACAACAATTATCTAAACCATGAGTGGGCAACCTTTTTTAATCGAGGGCCGCATTAAATAAAATTTTGGGAATGGGGGCCGTATATATAGGCCAATGTACTTACAACTTACAAAAAAATACGCAAGCTAACTGTGTATAATGTCTTTTAATTCATATTTATACTGTATTATACATTCACTTTTCATTTCTTCGCAATCCCATTGAGGAATTACAACAACAAGAGTAAGCAATCTCTGAAAACAATTAACAATTTAAAAAATAACAACTTTGCTATTGTCTTTTAACATTACAACCTTTCACCACAAATGTACAGTTGTACTTAATGTAATTGTGTCTTTGACTGAATGTAGGCCTATTGAAGTATAGCCAAAAGGAAAAATCTTCGTTCACTTGAAATTTTTTATAATGAGACAGTTTCAATAATTTATACAGATATTTAGAATATTATTTTTAATACATTTGCATTTTTATATGATATGCTGTGGGCCCACCTGATTTCTGTAGGTGTCAGCAGGCAGCATATAACACTCCAGCAGGCCGCATGATCTGATCTAAAACAATCTTTTAATGCCCCTCACCTCTCTTACATGCCCATTAAAATCTGAAAATCCCTGATTACCTTGACCACAATAACAACAACTTTTAAAAAGATTACTTTGAACTCTACTGATGCTTACCTTTGCCAAATTTAAACTAGCCTCATTCATGTTGTAAAAATAACCCAAATCTTCAAAGGCTTCCATTATTTCCTTAGCAGTGTAGATGCCAATATGAATACAGCTTTTTAACAAATCTTTATACCTGTTATATTGGATAAGAAAACCAAGTTTAATGTCTTGTTTCTACTGCCTCAGTTTTTTTCTTGTATGTACTAATAATTGCATCCACTTGAACAAGGATTACCTACCTTTCAGTGAATGTTTTCTTTTTAGCTGCTCCTAACTGGAAAACTTAGAACTTCATTATAAGTATGATTTTTAAACTACTCTCATCTGTGTTTTTTGTGTAACATTATCTGAATCATTTTGAGTCTAGGCATAGCTAGTTCAAATATATAACCTACTGACTGTTTTAGTTCTGGAATATTTCCATAGTGTTCAGACTACTAAAACACTACAATGTTACAAAAGAAAAAGGTTACTTACTGTTTTGTTTGCCAGTCTGAAGGAAAAGAAACTAGCTTACCAATGTGGCCGGAGAGTCTCAAGATAAATTTTGTATTCCTCAACACTTTTAAAGCCTGCATCAGATGCTGCCATCATGTCCATCTGCCGCTGAAACTCTTCATCGTTCGGGCGTATATTTGTTTGCATTAAGTATTTGATAGCTATGACCAGAGTTTCTGAACGTGTTCTGAAAGGTCAACCATAATACAATGCTTAATTAAAAGCTTTTTAAAAAAATAACAATATATCTGGTTTTAGAGTATTTGTATGCTTCTTTTACTCTAAATTCATATGCTAAGAGAAATTCTGAGAAAAGATTGAAGCCAAACAAAATAATTAGAATTTTACCTTGTAACTGGAATATTCTTCTTGTTAATGATATCCCTCTGAAGCTTGATTTGAGAGCTTTCAGCTTTTGGATCATCTAATTTTTCTTCCCTTATTCAATTGAAGACACCAAACAAAGAAATTATTTTGATTTTCTCAACTCAGCCTGAACCATTGTACTAAGTCATCTAGACATAGGGATTAGCATGATAAAATGGCTTTCCTGGATAGCTTGGCTAACTTATTCTATTCCAGATTCCCACATGGAAAGAAATATTACCCTCAATTAGATAGGGACCTACAGATTCTTAAAGCTGACACATTATGAAGGTTTAGTACTCACGCCTTACCTAATCTTTTGTGTTGGCTATTTGATATAAGAATAAAGGCTTTTTTGTCTACTTTGAGAGGGGGGGGGGGAATCGGAATAACAAATGGTATGACAATAGCATGTTTGGTGAGACTGAATGTATTATTATTTTGTCTTTACAGTAATTCCTCAGCACTTCATGTTTCACTCTTTCACTGGTTTTATAACAAATTCATGGGAAAATAATTCAAGGATCTTTGCTTTGTTGAATTTTTCTGAGAAACTTAATAGGAGGAATTATGTTTCTTTTAAGATTTATATATATATATATATATATTGTTAAAAACCTGGTGGTGACACAGATAGGGTATGGCAGTGTGTGTTTTTAGCTGACGCAAATCACCCCAGGCCAGCCCAACGCTAGACGAGCAGTCAACTATGACAAGTGACAGTACACGGCAGCTTGGAAAGGATCTGTGTTGTGACTAGTACTCAGGCAAGTCACGTCCAACGTACAAATGGTCGAGTGACATTCCATCCTGTTCTGGAAGGGATCCTAGAGCAAATATGTCAGAGTCAAGTACCAGCAGAGTGTGAAGTTGGAACAGAGAATTGAGTACATGTCCAAGAGTCTGACACAGCATTACTGAGAAGAGTTGCAGCGAAGTTTTTGTACAGTCAGTGTTACACTGTTGCCAATAGTTCAGTATTGGCAGAGAGTTATTTAAGTGTTATGTTACTTTGGAGCCCTAAGTTGTCAAGTTCTTTGCATTGGTTGTGTCGTGTGGTGCAGTTAGCAGAAAGCCTGGATAGTGAGAAATGTTACAATATATATACAAGTCTTCTACAAGTAACTACTTACAATAACTGAGTCATGTTCTGTTCCTGGTTCCTGTCAAGGGCTACAGAGTGCCATAATGGCTTAGTTCTCTTTCCAATAATCTCAATAAGATCTGACTCCAGTGGCTTTTTTTTTATGCCTTCTTTTTTTCTGTAAGCATAAACTGAACTGCTTTAGCATTAAAGTTTTGTTAAAGATTGACAGTAATTTTA
This sequence comes from Biomphalaria pfeifferi, assembly GCA_030265305.1. NCBI lineage: Eukaryota > Metazoa > Mollusca > Gastropoda > Planorbidae > Biomphalaria > Biomphalaria pfeifferi. Next base: position 2,046,798 of record JASAOG010000082.1, on the reverse strand, counting down.
ACAATCCACATAAATATTGCTAAACATCATATGCTTAAGGAAAGTGTACAGAAAGTATGACAAGTTTCAGATTTCGATGCATTTTTTAAGATCAATTTTTTTTTTCTTTACGTTGTTTTTTTTTTTAATGAAGACATAATAAAATATGTTCTGTAAAGTATGTCAAAGAGCCTTTTAATAGCATTTCGTTTTGGTTTTTTTTAGTTTTTATTATTTTAATTTTTCAAAACTTAATAATAACATGACTATATGCTGTAACAATTCATTTTGATTTTGCTGACATAAATCTCTCATTTTTCTTATTTCTGTTCCCTAAATTTTGAAATTTGTCAGATCCCTAAATTTTGAATGTGGTTAGATAAACTGATCAGAGCTGTGTATGGAAATGTGTTAAAGAACAAAGAAGACATTTTAAAACTGTACTGTGTACTCGGTAAAACAAATCTTATAGTCCTAAGACTTACAAGACTGGTTTAGTTTTGTTCACAAATCCACTGGCTGTGCTCATTCCTTTCCTGAACAAGTTGTCTGCAGATGCAGAAATTCCAACAATGGCTCCACCAGTATGTCTAAAACATAAGTTAGATCACTAATGATGTTCAGATAATTTAAGACAAAAAGATGAAAGACACTTTATGCTCTTCTATTGTAGGCCTAATGCAAAAAAAAAAACTTTGTGTTCAGTATTAGCTCTCACTCATTGTGGTAACAACATCAGTTTAAATTAGACAAGGCTTATAGAGATGAAAATGTAGACTACTGTTCATAGTAAAGGAAACTCAAACTGTATGTCATCTTCTTTTTTGAAGTAACCTCTGTATTTTATAAAATAAGATATTCTTGAAGGAAAGTTTAATAGACTTTTATTGCAGGATTCAAATCTAAACAAAAAAAATTATCTGTGTAGAGCTTGCTACTTAAATCTCAAACTCAATGACAGAAACTTATTTAATATAGTGGCTATTAAAAAAACAACAACTGAGCCTTACTGCCTAATGTACGAATTTAAATCAATCAGTACCTCCATGCATTTGACATTAGTCATAAAATGTCCAACTAAAATTGGGATACATGTAGCAATTAAAAATAGTTGGGTTTTTTCTTGACTGGCCATGCAGTCACTCCATTGCTGGAATGCTACCTGTGCTTTGCCAGTCTGTAGGAGGTTTAGGCTAGGATGTAATAATATTCCTTTTTGAAGGAAACTCTGAAAACTTATACAAATTGGCACTGGTGCAAAAAGAGTAGTTAATTGCTTTAATAAATGAACAATAAAAACACAATTCCAAAAAAAAAAATCAAAACTCATAGAAGAGCAATGCTTGTGAAAGCTGTTAAGCAACACCCATTAAGAATAATAAACTTTATAGGACCATTAAAGCATTGGTCCACAATGGTCTCTTATAAAATGTTAAAAATACAAAATATCCCAGAGTCAAGTCTAACTCTAAAGATAATTTAAGACTTTTCCCTATAGAACCCTGAAAAAGAGAGTCAGTAACATTGTAAAGACAATATTTAAAAATAAACAGGGTAAAAGGAAGCACAGAAGACTAAAACTGGTTAGAGGCACTCATATCTACCAGAAAGTGTAAGGTGTCAAAACAAAAAGGGGCAGTGATGCCCAAAATATAGGCTGCTATCTGACCCCTTAAAACTTATGCACATAGTGCAAAATGAAAACTATAATTTCAGGTTCCATAAGTCCCCACAATTTTTGTGGTGATGGGGCCTGTGACTCTTGTGTTGGAAATGTCTGGTTTGGGCACCACTGGTATATAATACAGACTTACTTATCAAACTTTTTATACAGAGGCCCTTTATTACCAAAAACTCTCATTTCTCTCAGAACACTTTGTGGAATAGGATTCTGTAAATTGCAAACCAATATATTGTCAGGTAAAAAAAACTTCTCAAACAAGTCATTGGCATAATAGTCATATGTAATTGAGATGACACATATTGAAAGATTATTTAAGTAAAATACAAATACTTTCATATGGCAAACAAGAGTCATTGTCTGAACCTGTAGCAAATAAAATCAAAGAGGGAGTCTATTCTAGTATTTTAGTCAAGGGAAAAACAGAATGTTTTAACTAGCAGTTAGAGTCAAGGGAAAAACAGGATCTCTTCTAGCACTGAGAGAATGAAAAAAAGACAGGATGTCTGTTCTAGCAGTTAGAGTCAAGGGAAAAACAAGGATGTCTGTTCTAGCTGTTAGTCATGGGAAAAATAGGATGTCTGTTCTAGCAGTTAGAGTCAAGGGAAAAACAGGATGTCTGTTCTAGCAGTTAGAGTGGGGAAAAACAACATGGCCGTTTTAGTCTTCATCTTTTTATTTTCTATAGTTTCTCTTTATGTTTCCTTTAATTGCCTCTACAGTTCTCAATAATGCAGTCCTTTCTCTTTCTATATAAGTATATTTTACTGCTTAAAGAATACTGAATCTTAAAAGTTCAAATACAAACAAAGAGGTGATTACTGTGTTTAAAATTTCTCATGAAAATCCCACATTGGAAAAAAAAATAATTTTCCATTTAACTTTTGATCCAAGCTACAGGGTCAGCGCTAGAGTCTAACTTAACATTCCTTGTAAACTGATACATTTTACTTTACTATTACTCAGAATGTTGGCATGTCGATATTTTAGTTTTGATTGGTTAAATACAAATCAGAGGCGTAGTGAGTGAAATGTGCGCCCGGGGCAAGGTACTTTATTGGCGCCCCTTTCTCCCTATTTACCATGAACATATATAAGCACCCCTCTGTGTGTGGCACCCCCCTGAGTGTAGTGCCCGGGGCATCGTGCCCCCTTGCCCTCCCCCTTATTATACCTCTGATACAAATATGCACTAGAGGAGAAAAATTGCAAAGTTCAGTAGGCTTACCATGCAACGAAGGTGCTTTGGCTTGATAAGGTGCAGTAGTTTTAAGGTATCAGTGAGACAAATGAGGAACTCAAGAAATTCAGTTTGTATTTTATGTATCAAAGCTCTGAGATAGAAACATATACAGGTAATTTGTAGCTTTGTTTAATACAGCTTTATAATATATTAAATGATAATAAATAAATAAATAATTGTTAGTTGCTGGAAGTAATAAAGAAGTATTACTAACAAGTTTTCAGCCACTTCTATCTTATCTGGTATGTAAGATAAGCCGGGAACCATAGCATAAGCTTGAAACTGATCTTTCTGAGAAATCTGTAAAATAAAATAACACAGAATTTTGAATAATATTTTTTAAAAATACATAAGCCAGTTAAAACATTGGCTTCACTAGACTCTAGATCTACATTCTTTTCACTTTTGTAATTCTATGGGAAAGGGGGGGGGGGGGGTTGTTGCACCATTTTTTTAACCAACTTCAGGCCTCATCTAATTCAGTGAAAGTTAAACTGGTATTTCCTTATCTTATATAATACAGACGTTACTTCAAAAAAGAAGATGATTACGTCCTACGCGTCATGCATTTAGTCATGCATATTAACCAATGACTTAAATTCTGCCAAGTCACTGGTTTTTCTGGCTAGCTCAGGCAACCCATTCCATGCTCTAATAGCACTAGGGAAGAAGGAGTATTTGTACAAATTTGTCCTAGCATATGGGACGATGAATGTGCCTTTATTTTTGTGTCTTTCAGAGTATTATATTAAATTTTGTTTTTGTATTTGAAGGTTATGGTTCAGTGTTTTATGTATAATTGCTACTTTACTTTTGAGTCTTCTGTCCTGAAGGCTTTCTAAATTTAGTGATTTTACTAATGGTGTTACCCTAGTCAAATGTGAATATTCGTTTGTTATGAATCTCACTGCTCTATTTTGTGTTTGTTCCAGTTTCTTAATGTTTTCTTGAGTTGAGGGGTCCCACACGGTGGATGCATATTCTATTATTGGCCTAACCAAGGTTAAATAACATTTTAGTTTTATGTTCTTATTTGATTTATAGAAATTTCTTTTAATAAACCCTAATGCTTTGTTGGATTTTTTTATAGTTTCATCAATATGTGGATTCCATGACAGTTTTTCATTTATTATAACACCTAGGTATTTTGCCTTTTTAGTCTGTGTTACTGGTTTGCCATGAATAAGATAAGTGGAATTAATTTGTTTTAGTTTTTTTGTTACTCTTAACAACTGACATTTTTCTGGGTGGAAAGACATGCTCCAATTTGATTCCCATTTCTGTAATTCATCAAATTCTCTTTGTAAAATATCTGTGTCTTGTTTTGTTTTTATTGTTCTATATATTATGCAATCGTCTGCAAATAATCTGACTTTTGTTCCTGAACTAATGCAATTTGGTAAATCATTTATGTAAATTAAAAATAGTAGTGGACCCAAGACTGTTCCTTGAGGTACACCTGAGTTTACTGTTATTGGTGTTGATTTAGAGCCATTTATTATTATAGTTTGTTCTCTCCCTATCAGAAAATCTTTAATCCACTGATGCAGTGGACCGTTAATGCCGAAATATTTTAATTTTTTAAGCAAACTATGGTGGTGAACTTTGTCAAAAGCCTTAGAAAAATCTAGTAAGATAGCATCTATTTGTTCACTATTATCTAAACCTTTTGAAAAATCATCAATTAGTCCTATTAGTTGTGTTTCACATGATCTATATTTCCTAAAGCCATGTTGGTATGGGGTGAGGACATTATGTTTGTCTAAGTGGTTTATGATGTTGCTACATATTATGTGTTCTAGTATTTTACATGTGATGCTGGTAAGTGATACTGGTCTGTAGTTTCCTGGATCAGATTTTTCTCCTTTTTTAAATAGGGGGGTGACATTAGCTTCTTTCCAGTCCTTTGGTACTTTGCCCTGGTTAAGCGATGCTTGAAAGAGTATTTTGAACACTGGGGCTAGCTCATTGCTTAGTTCTTTGAGTAATCTAGCTGGAATACCATCAGGTCCAGACGCTTTATTTGGTTTGGTGTTGGCTAATAGTTTTTTAATTCCATTTTCTTGTACTACTAAATCTTCTATGTTGTCTACTTGGTTCAAATTAAGAAATATGTCTTTGTCTCCTGGGGCTGAGAATGCTGATGCAAAGTATTTGTTTAGGATGTTTGCTTTAGTTTCATTATCATTATGTATTATGTTATGTTCATCTTTTGGTGGCGCTATGCCTGTTGTTTCCATTTTCTTAGACTTAATGTATGACCATAGGTTTTTGTTGTTATCTTTAGATATTACATTGTTTATGTATTCACTCTGCAGCTGTCTGCTTACTTTTTGGGTTAGGTGTTTAATTTTTATATACTTTTTGTAAACTCTTTCTGCCTTGGTTGCTTTAAATTTTCTATATAGGTTTTCCTTCTGTTTACAAAGCTTCTTTAGTCTATTATTAAACCAGCATTTATTTATTTTGTTTGATGTGTATTTAGTTGGTATATGATTTTCTATAATGCTTTTAAGATGGTTTTTAATGAAATTCCAGAGGTCATCGACTGGTTGGTTAATGTCTTTTTCTAATAAGAATGTTTGTTGAAAGTTTAATGCAGCTTGGTGTAGTTGTGTTAGGTTACATTTATTCCAGAGTAAGATTTTTCTTTTGGTTTTTGTATTGGCTACTGCTTTTATCTGACTGTATTTTTATGATCTCATGGTCTGATAGACCAGGGATAATATCATAATCAACTACTAATCCAGGTCTGTTGGTTAAGAAGAGATCTAATGTGTTGTTTAATCTAGTTGGCTTTTTAATGATTTGATCTAAACTTAGGTTGTGTAAAGTTTCTATGAAAAGCTCATTTATGTCCTTATGTTCCTTGACAGCATTCACCTATTTAATTTTCCTTATGTATGTCTCTTTGATTTCTCTACCTCGGAATGTGACTTGTTTTTGCAAGACAATCAAGATGTATATAGAATATATATCTAGATCTAAGACTGCTTTATTGATCCTTATTTTTTGGAAATTTGTTGTGATTACAAGGACTCTTTTCTCATATAAAGACAACACAACAAATGTCTATATGACTATGACTTGATTTTGGCAATTTGGTCTTGGGAATCTTGAATTCTTTTTTCATTTCATTTAGATCTAGATTTAGATCCTCAGCGCAAGCCAAAGGGAGGCAAGCTGCCTTCATAAAGTATAATCTAACACTAACACTATACAGTGGCAACGCCTCATGCAGCCTCTTCCAATCTGGTGTCCACAGCACACACAGCTCTGAGATCCTCCATGAATTTAGTCTGGCCCAAGTTGAAGTTATACGCGAATGGTCCTGTTTGCTTTTATTGTGGCTTATTAATAAATATTATATGATGAGATATAACTATAAAATAAAAATAATTAGATCTAATAATAATACATAATAGTCAATATTCTAGATCTATTTTACTTACTAACGTACTTCATTGGGAGCTGCCATTATTGTTAGACTACAAAGCGAAATCTTAAGATAATGAATTAAAATGAGGACGTCAGAGTCTAGCTAGACCTAGTGAAATTAGCTAATATTCTAGATCTATCTAGTTTTAGACTATAGATCTAGAACAGATCTCTCTACTCAGAACTAGAAACTAAGAATCTAGACCTACTTTCTTAGTTTCTATACTAGCTAAATCTAGATCGAGAGTATAGAATTTAATAAATCTAGAATAACCTAAGTCTCTTTAGATCTAGATTTCTAACTAGAAAATCTACATCTTTGTTATCTTAATAGCTAGAACTAGATCCTTATCTAGATCGATTTAATCATAGAATCTACTACATTCTAGCAATCTATGTTAGTAACTCTAGATCTAAGTATAAAACCTAACAACACCGAAAACAGGAAGCCATCGATCTAACACCCGCATTTAGATACCGGTGAGTCCCGTGGATTTAAAAAGTTTGTAGCGCGGAGATTTAAAGTTCACCTTATCGAGAGTAAACTTGGGTTATCAAGATTGTAGGCCTACAGATATGCCCAGCTGTGTATCAAGGATTGGCCTCTTTAGTCACACAAAAAGTTCCAAAGGGAAAAGATCGTTGAAAATCTGGAAAACTAACATATCAGCTTCCCCCCAAAAAAAAAATTAAAACTGAATGTATTCCTCGCTAGTGGTTTCTCTACTCCTCGGTCCTATATCAATGTATATGTGAGTAGCAGCTAGAGGCGTAGTGATGGGAGGCAAGGAGTACGATGTCCCGGGCGCCACCCTCAGGGGGCTCCACTTGCATAGAGGTAAACAAAAAATTGTAAATATTTAAATATTTTAGTAAGGTAATGCACTCTAAGCTAGGTTTCTTTTTTATATAATATTATTAAATACTTTTTACTTTTAAGCCTATGAGATGTTCATGGAAAAATAGGGGAGGGGGCGCCAATAAAGTTTCTTGTCCCGGGCGCACGTTTCGTTCACTACGCCTCTGTTGAGAAGACTATGGTTGTGAAAGTTAGACGCTGATGCTGAAAGAAGAATCGAAGTCTTTGAGAGGTGGCCTAGTCTAGATTAAATACTACAGGAAAATGCTGGGTATCAGATAGATATAGACCTACCAAGAAAATAATTCAAATGTGTTCTTTTTTGTTTGTTTGTTTGTTTGTTGTTTTTTTTACAAGTCAACACTCTGTCTGGCAAGACTCTTCAATACTGTCTAGAGACGAAAGCTGAACAAAAGTCATTCTTCTAGGCACGAAGAAAGTGTCGTCCATAGAAAAGCCGGCTGTGTAAGGTAAAAGAACGGACCGGCCTCTCTTTTGATATCTTGTTCTGACCTTGAAAAGTGGAAGGATTTTGTTACTATGTTACATGTACCATCACAGACGATGACGAAGATGACTTGTGTACTGTGGCTGCATTGCAGTACATGGTTGCGAAAATATCAACAAAGGGAAGGGGCGTGGTTCTAATCATTTTTTTCTTTAAATTTGATAGTTTTTTTCGTGTTGTTTTCTCATATTGTGCAGACTTAGAGACTACTATATATCTAGAATCTATATAAGATACCATTCGATGTAAAGTTTTACCGATCTACATCTCAGTCTAGATTCTAGACTTATCTTATGAATGATAATGATTATCTTATCACTTATAACAGTTATGATACTTTAGCTTTACTTTAATTTACTTTTTAAAAAAAGAAGATGATGTATATCGTATTCACTAATTATTAATTCAGTTAATGAGTTATTGAACTTATTCAACTAATCTATATCTAGATATGATAATTATGACATTATTATTATAGATCCATTTTTATTTCTAGATATAAATCTAGATAGATCTATAAAGTCTAAATATATCTAAATACTTTAATTAAAAAAAAAAAAAAGACAATACCTCCTTTGTGCATGAACTTACATGTGTAAGTAGAAATATAGACTATTATAGAATGATTATTTTGTTAATATAATAATAACTAATGAATGTTTTTTTTTAAATAAAAATTGGTCATAAAATAATAAGCATTACAATTATAATAAGAGTGTGTGATCTAATCTAATTGCCATATAAAAATGTTTTCAATGTTAAATTAAAATTGCTTTTGTTTATCATAATTATGTCTTATAAAACTAATATCCAGGTTGACCTGGTCAAGCACTTAACTTGACTGAATTGACAGGGTTATCTATAGTCCTATATTTACATTGATCCACAATGTTATCTTCAAAGCATGGAAATATTTATAGACCATAGCTTAATTTAAAAGTGATGCCTGCATATCTGCTAAAATTTCTTCATCCTAATCTTTTGCTAACATTATCGAATAAAGAGTATGTTAGGTTATAAAAATTCAATTGTGTTTCTCTGTTATAATGTGTTGCTTTTTTTGTTTTAACATTTAGGACAAATATTAAATTAAAATAAATTGGTAACAATGGCATTTATTTGTGATCGAGGAACTTTTAACTACAAAGAATTCAACACTCGTCCAAGAAGAAGCATTCCAGCATTAGAAAATGTACAAAATTATGGGAATGTAACTGGTTGGAACCCATGGATTCGAGGTGGCCAGTCACCCTCTGCAGTTCCAATAAATGAATGGTAAGAAAGTTCAGTTTCAATTAAAATTTTTAAATTAACACATAGACATGTTTTATAAAAGTAATCTTGTTCTAAACTGTAAAGATATTTTTAAATATTTACAAACTTAACATGTGTTTTTACATTTAAAAAATGTAAATCTAACTGTACAATAATTATATCCATGCTGATCTATTTACTATTATTTTCTCACTCTTAAGTACCAAGGATATTTATGAAATGGTTTTGAAACAAAGGTAGTATAATTTTTTTGGTTTGCATTTCCATGTACAGTATCATTCAAAATGCCACACTGCATAAGAACCCAAGACATATGCCTATCTTGAAATCAAAGCTTTCTCAATTTTGCACTCATTTAAAAATATAATGATCATCTTTAAATTTTTCAATTAATTTTTTTTAAATTTAAAATATAGTGTACTTATATTTATAGGTTTCTAGGCTAACCTTTTTAGGATATTAGATTTATTATTATTTAAAAATCAATTCTAAATATATACAACCGCCAAAGGTGTACTTTTTACTTGTTTAATCAATTGGGATAACTTTGGATAGAATACCCCCCCTCCCCAAAAATGTGTACTTGACAAATTCAATGTTATGAAAATCCCTAATTCTAGAAAATGTTGAAGTTTGTGAGAAAATGGAAATTATCACCTTAACAGAATAAAAACACACTCAACCACTCTTCTGTAGACACTGCACCCACCCTTACAAAACTGATTCATATCCTCTTTGAATATCCCATTTTTATCCACCGTAGGCAGACCCTACTACCATTACAGCCCAACGAATCAACACTCTATATAGCAGTGCTAAACAACTGAAGAAAAAAAACGGTACACTATTTTTCCTTGCGATAGACTTCAAAAGAGCCTACAGCTCAGCAGCAGAAAACTAGCTAGAAGAAAAAGAAGAATATTGAAAAGTGCTGGGAAAACATTTAAAAAAATAAATTAAGAAAACATATAATTTAAATGAGACTTTATAAAATATATACTTTTAATATTACATAAAGACTAAAAAAAAGTGATTTTTGTAGATATTTAATACATTAAAACACATAACCTAACTTTATTCATGGTTATATTCAGATAGTTTTTATGATATCAATAAGCATGTATATTTATTATTTATATATATATTTATTATATATACAAGCATATATAAATGCATGGGCCAATCATTCTATGTAAGACCAACATGAAGGGCATTGGTTGCCTGAATCAGCCAGGGAAACCAATGACTTAGCAGAGTTTAAGTCATTGACTAACATGCATGACTAGATTGACACATGAAATGCATAGGATGTAATTATCTTCTTTTTTGAAGTAATGTCTGTAATATATAAGATAAGATCTTTGTTCATATTTAATACATTAAAATAAATAACCACACTTTATTCATGTTTATAGGCAGGTAGTTTTTGTAATAGCTATATTTTTTGAACTGATTTCCATTTAGAAGTTATCTTTTTTTATTTGCGCCTGTTGTAGACTTACACTCTACAATTTTTTTTTTATTGAAAGGTAAATAAAAAACCTATTCTAAAACTGGTTACACTTAAATGCATTATTCACTTTGCTTACATTGTTGTAAATGTATGTTGTAGGTCATTCTTTACTTCCTCTCCCAGGAATGTGTTGCTAAGTGTAAACTTTATTAGACTGAGATTCTTAACCACTGCATGGCTTTCTGTTTATGTTCAGTTCATATGTATACTCTTTGCTGGTTTGTTTACTGACTTGTCATGCTTGGAAAAAAAAAAATTTGTATAAGACAATAAAATAGGTAACACCTGTTGCGACAACAATCTTGGATGTTGTTGTGTTATAGTTTTAAATATTTCTCTTATGGTCATGCCAGTTCTTTTTAAAAATCTCTCATTTTAATAATACTTATAATAATAATCTTTATTATCTGTGAGGAGATTTGTTTTACAATTGTGCATTACAAGTAATAATGCATAATTAGAGCAAAAAATTTGTATATGATATTATTTGAATTATAATCTAGATACTTTGATCAAGACAGCCACTTAAGTAGACCAAATCCAGTTGGGCTAATCAAGAGGAAAAGTTGAGGAGAAAATAAATTATCATGATTGATCACAACAGTTTGATCTTTATGTTTAAATTTTTTTTTATTATATACTGATCCTGGAAGAGAAAGATGTTGTAATTTGTACTGAATGACTCAAAATCTTAATTAGTTTCTATGTTTAGGTTTAGAAGGTGTTTGTTTTCAGAATAACAAATGTGGCCATTACTTTCTCCAGCAGTTGATAGATGCTCATCAGAAATTGATGGACTAAAAAAAATCCTCAAATCTTAGTTATATTTTTGGTCATTGGCAGCATTCTAAACATTTATCTTTGAAAAAGTAGTTAAGTGTCATAACCAGTTACACCACATCTAAAGACTGCATAATAAAATTTCTATTCTTATACTATTGCATCATATATAATTATTGCTTGATTCAGTATTTTTATTTTTCTCATTTGGATAATACTGATATTAATGTGAAACATGGTGAAAATCAGAAAATGTCCTTTTCTTATCAGTAAAAGTTAATAACTAAAAGATGTCTGAGTAACAGGAAAAACATTTGAAGACCTTAATTTAATGAACTTGTCACAAAAGGCACATAGCTGTTTATTTTTTTCTTCTATCATTTGGCAATGAAAGATAATACTTTTTCAAAAGTATAATTGACTTTTAAAATATTTTATTAAATGTAGTTGCTTCTTTTTTTTTTTTTTTTAGGTTAGGCTAATACAAAGATCCTTGAAGGTAGAAAATCATTTTTGAAAAAAACAATTTTTAGTATTCTAATCCTTTAATTACTGCCTTTTTTAAAACTGTAAATTTGTGCTCTTACCCAGTTTTCAGTAAATGTTCTTTTTCTATTGTTATTATTTTTTTGTTTTATTTTTCTCACAGCTGTGTATACACATACTTTAAATGCTGAAACATATTTCTTTGCTGTTTAGTTGTTGTTAAAATGCACATTTGATTCTTGAATGTAGAGCATTATTAAAATTATTTTCAAATTCATATGCAAATCTTTAAATAGTCTTAATATAATTCTTTTAAGAGAAACCATGGTGCACCTCTTTCTCTTTAAATCATTTCACAAGTAGCAAAGTGAAATAGGGTTGCACAATTTTCTTTCCTTATAGTTGTAATTTAATAGTATTTTAATGAATTGGCAGGACTTACTGTGCACAGGCTACAGGAATGTTACAAGGGCTACAAACATAGAGACAAAGAGAAAGTTTAGAAGAAACTTACCTTTGTTTTTGCTGTCTCAGAAAAAAAACGCACTTCCAGTAGCCTCCACATTCTCACCCCTTGACTAGTGCAACACAATGCTAGCTAGACAGATGTTGACTAATTTGCTAAACTGGATTTAACTGAAAATAGCATTTCCTGCTAATCTGGCTTTGGTGATACTCTTCTATGTTCACTCCACTGTAAGGGAACAACATCTTGTCAACAGTGCTTGAACATGCACCCCATAGACTTTATCTTTTAGAAACCTTTCCCTATGTGAACACTTAGTTATTAGAATTATATGATTTGGTATGATTAGATTAAGCAAGAGTTACCTTCACACCTTTCAAATGAAGAGTTACCTTCACATCTTGCAAATTAAGAGTTTTTTTACCTTCACACTTTTCCAATGAAGTTAACAAAAAAATAATCATATATTCATTTAGGAAAAAAAAAAGATAATTCTGTTTAGGTCTAATTTATCTTAGTCCTCTGAGTTTATTTATGCTTATTTACTAATTCTTTAGTTTAATTTTGTATTCAAAAATATTAATGATAGTAAAATAATATAGATAATTACTATTCTGATATTTTACTTAAAAAAAACTTTCAAACTGAAACTTCTAAAATGACAAATACATTTGATCTAGGGTTATTTTAAAAGTAAAATGATTGTTTAATTTTACTTGTTTACAAATAATTTGATATTTATGATGCAGGCTTCATATACAAAATCCTGATCGTTTATTAACTGAAAGTAATTCTGGGTCAGCCAATGATGAAGAATTTCTTCAGTCACATGTAGACATGCCTCCCAAGTTGCCCAACTGGATTTGGTCTACTTTAGTGGCTGTCTTGGGTATAAAAACATCGAAGCAGTGAGTATAAAATTGTATTTTTTTTACAGAAATGTCAACATTAATTAATTAGCATTAATTTGGTTTTTAGGTTAGGCTTATAAAAAGGCAATCAATACAACTGCTAGCCATGCTTGCAAGACATAGTGGTTGAAAACAGGATAAAGATGATTGAGAATGATCCTGGAAATAACATATCAATAACGAAGTCCTTCTCTGAGTAAAATGTTTATCTAACAGTGTATGAGATACAGGGACAAATCCTTAGACAAGATAAAACATGTTTACAAGTCAGCCATAACATTGAAGCCATAAAGAGGAGAAAGATATCAAGGCTGTCCACATATAACATGGCATCCCACCTTCTTGGAAGACCTAGATATCCATGAGCAAAGGCTGGGAATAGACTGATCTCTGAAGAGAGAGGTTTCTGCCCTATGTGCCGAGCAGTGCTGGAGGACCTAAGATGAATAAAAGTAGAAAAATCTGTTGTTAAAGAAAACTTACCAGAATATATAAAAACTATGAGCAACTGGTGAAACTTCAAGGCACCATGTAGTTAATAAATTAAACTTTAAAACTAAACTTTATTATTTTAAGAACCCAAGAAATTATTCATTTTGATGAAACACACTTTTTTATTGGTCTGGACTGGATGTAATTTATGGTTCTGAACTTTTTTAATGTTTTGTTCTTTTTTTTTAAATGGCCCAATGCCAATTATTTTAGTTAGTCAAAATACACATTATTCTTTTATTCACAGACAATGTCTTTGTTTAGCAAAAGGCCTCCGCATTTTAACTTTATTGGCTGCTGCTACTTTTGGGATCAGTGGTCTAGTTTTCAATGTATTTGACTCACTAAGTTCCTTCTATAAAACAAGTGTCCTTGTGACTATTGCCAAGTCTATCATTGGTTTGTACTGGATTGGCATTGGTATTTATGCTAATGCATTAGCAGAAAGACTCTTTAGCAATAAGAGAATGATAGACTGCATAAGACTACATTCCAAAACATTTCTTAAGGTCAGTGAAGTTAAATAGCAGTAGTTTTCCTTGACACTGTTTTTAGGATAAATAAAATTAAAAGAGTATTTATATCTAAAGAAGTTGTTTTTTTTTCATAAAAAGAAGACACTATGCTAGCAATTGTAATACACTTATTTAAACAAAATAAACTTGCTACACTCTCTTGCTTGAAAAACAAAAGGAGTATAGTTCCATTTAACACATAATACCAACTTTTAGCATAATTAAATTTAGTTTTTTTTTAAATATAACTATTTCTGTGAAGTCTTAAAAGTGAAATGTGAACAATGATAATGAAATGAATAATAATGACAGATATAAGTCTGTTGCTTTTACAATTTTAGTAAAATTGTTTTACATTTCAGATGTACTAAAAGTTTTAAGATTATTTTTTTGGTTTCTATTTAAACCACTTTTTGATATAGGCCTGTTTTTCCTATGGTATAACTTTCTTTATAAACAAAATATTGATTAAAAACAATAGAGGTCTCAAGTATTCATTTGATCTAGTATACTCATAAAAAAATTACCTTTTCTCCACAGATCAGCACAAGTTTGATTGTGGTAGTTTTGTCTGTCGCTGTTGTATCGACCAACTTGTACACCAACACATACCTACTAGATGAGGAACATCTAGGGAATCAAACAAACCCAATGGATAGCAATTGTGCTAGTCTTAGCAGAAGTGTAGGTCATTTATCGGAAACTTTGGTGTAACTAAAGTAAAGTATGAAAGTAACCTCAAGTATGAGTTTATTTCTTATGAATACAAATGTAAATTTTATTTTACAAAAAAAAAGCTTTTTTTGGGGGGGCATTCTCAAGACATTGATATTCATTAAAAAGCTCTATGTGAGCTATTTCATTGCCTTTTTACAGATGCCTTTGTGCCAGATATACTTTGCATCAAAGGTAGTCTATTCATTTCTGTGTTTGACATGGAATTTGCTTGTTGCTTGTATTTCTCTGTCGGTTTGCAGAACTCACACAATAAGTGAGTAGCTTATCTATTATTTTTTTTAAATGTCGTATATGAAATATGTCAGAAACAAAAAAAGTATCAGTTAATGAAATATTATTTATAAAATGTCATTGGCTTCAATTTCTTCATATGTTTGTATTTCAAAGGCATTCGGCGCTTTATGAAAGAACTGATGTATGATACAAAAATATTTGAGGAGTTTTGCAAGATTCAGGCATTAGAGAAGCAACAACTGCAGAGTCAAAGAGATCAATCTTTCATTCCAGAAGACCAAAGTCAAAATTTTCATGGTATTGACCTTACTGTGATAGTACTGAAGATTTGAAAAGTCATGGGATGAACTAGGAAGATGAAGGGGGCAGCAAATAATATGTGCATATGAAAGGCTGTCAGATACGTTTTTTAAATAGGCTTCTAAGGTCTACCTTCCAATTTTCAGTTTTTTACAGGACCAACTATAAATTGTATTTGTTTCGTAGATAGACAAGTTTTTTTTTAGTTGGATGTGAACATTAAAAAAAAAATTTTTTTTAATCGACTAATTTGATATTTTTATTTTAGAATATGATGTATGGCATGATGACATCGCCCATTTGGACAATGGAAGTCATATTGAGCCACCTCAAAATGCTAAACTTCTGCGAACTCTGAGAGTTGTGAGACAAAACACAAGATCCCAGCTTTTCAATGAAACATGTAGGTAATTTCCTTTACTTTTATCATGTAGATCTTTTTTTTCTGGTTTTGAGCTCCCATTTATTATTGCTGCTGACTCATAATTATATTAGAGGCATTGAATCAAAAAAGAAAGTATATCTTATCTTGTATGATACAGACGTTACTTCAAAAAAGAAGATGATTAAGTCCTACGCATCATGCATTTAGTCATGCATATTAACCAATGACCTAAATTCTGCCAAGTCACTGGTTTTCCTGGCTAGCTCAGGCAACCCATTCCATGCTCTAATAGTGCTAGGGAAGAAAGAGCATTTGTACAAATTTGTCCTAGCATATGGAACAAGGAATGTGCCTTTATCTTTGTGTCTTTCTGAGTATTTTATTAAATTTTTTTTTTTTATTTGAAGATTATGGTTCAGTGCTTTATGTATAATTGCTACTTTACTTTTAAGTCTTCTATCCTGAAGGCTTTCTAAATTTAGTGATTTTACTAAAGGTGTTACTCTAGTCAAATGTGAATATTCGTTTGTTATGAATGTCACTGCTCTATTTTGTGTCTGTTCCAGTTTCTTCTTAATGTTTTCTTGAGTTGAGGGGTCCAAACAGAGGATGATTATTCTATTATTGGCCTAACCAAGGCTAAATAACAATTTAGTTTTATGTTCTTATTTGATTTATAGAAATTTCTTTTAATAAATTCTAATACTTTGATTTTTTTTATAGTTTCATCAATATGGGTATTCCATGACAGATTTTCATTTATTATAACACCTTGGTATTTTGCGTTTTTAGTAAGTTGAATTAATTTGTTTTAGTTTTTTTGTTACTCTTAATAACTGAAATTTTTCTGGGTGGAAAGACATGCTCCAATTTGATTTCCATTTCTGTAATTCATCTACTTCTCTTTGTAAAATTTCTGTATCTTGTGTTGTTTTTATTGTTCTATATATTATGCAATTGTCTGCAAATAATCTGACTTTTGTTCCTGAACTAATGCAATTTGGTAAAAAATTTATGTAAATTAAAAATATTAATGGACCTAAGACTGTTCCTTGAGGTACACCTGAGTTTGCTGTTATTTGTGTTGATTTAGAGCCATTTATTATTACAGTTTGTTCTCTCCCTATCAGAAAATCTTTAATCCTATGATGCATTGGATCATCAATGCCAAAATATTTTAACTTTTTAAGCAAACTATGGTGGTGAACTTTGTCAAAAGCCTTGGAAAAATCTAGTAAGATAGCATTTATTTGCTCACTGTTAAGTAAAGTGGCATTTGGCAGATGATATAAATTCTTTAATTCCAAAAGATATTGAGAAAAGTCATGGAGCCAGCACAAAGAAACAACTTCCGTTAATTTTCAGAATGAATGTAAATATTTAATAAATATCAGTTTGTTAGAAACATTCTAAAAAAATTAGCTTTATAGTTTAAAATAGTTTTATGGACATTCTAAAAAAACTATAGCTTTAATAATTATTCAAACTTAAGAATCTAGTTACAGGAGCAATGTACATGAAAAAATCATTTTTTATATAATTGCTTTTGTATCTCTTTTGTGTTTCTGTGTGGGGAGGGATATATGGGAGAATGTTTCCTTGCTGCATTAAGGCACTTAACTAACACAACTCAGCTCAAGTCAGGCTTGGAACTCAAACCCCTTGATAGGTGGCTAAGTGGTTTATGAAACTCAGCCACATATCCCATAAGATTACTACTCATTAACAATGGTCTCAAATTTTTAATGTAATGGCAATGTCTTTAATTCTTCTCAAATCTAATATATATTATATAGTACTTCAGCTGTGTATATATTGTACAAGCTATTCACCTAATACAGTGTTCATTCATCTCTGGTTGTGAAATAAATGTTAGGATCTCTTACCTATATTACTTTTCAGATATCCTCTACCATATTATTATGGAACTGTTTTTATTACTTTTAGTGACCAGAGTTCCAGAAAGTCCAAGAGAAAATGTGCCAGACAGAAGCAGAAATAATTCAAGTACTAAATGGACTCTGGCTGGGGCGAGTATTTCAACATTTATTTAATATGCTTGAAACTGTCAATATTGTCTTAAACCTATTTTGTTTATTGGAACAGCTTAAAGGTTCCTATAGAATTAGCCTACTATTAGATGCTGTGTGTAAACTATTGTTAAAAGTAACAAAAGAGAGTAAACCTGTAGAAGTAGTTATTGTTATACAATCTTTTCACCAGACACTTATATTGCATTCACTAGTAATCATAAACCAACCAATACTTTGCTATTAACTGATTTTGTAGGGAGAGAAATGAGAAACCTTGTTGATTTATTTTGTAAACTTTTTGGATATGAATTTCTTTAGGCCTTAACTACTTTTTGTCATAAGGGCATGAATATGACATACATGTTTTTACTGTTCTCTCATGTTGAATATCTTTTCCTGTATTGTTTTTTGCCAGTGAGCTGCTAACAAATAATTAAACTGATACTTTCATTGCTTTAGTTTTTATTTAGTCTTTCAGCAAGTATTAATCTATTTATAACATAAAATGAAAATAATTATACCAAGTTATCAATTAGTCTTTCAGCAAGTGTTAATCTATTTATGACATAAAAGGAAAATGATTAAACCAAGTTATCAACACTTAAGGATGATTAGTGGTCTGTCTCTGCACTCATGTACATGCTAGTCACTGAAGATTTGTTGTTGTTTTCAAACTAGAAGTAAAAAGTAAATGAAGAATACAAGATTGTTACTCATTCAGCATTGTTTCTGCATCCACAGAGTCCTTCAACAGATGAAGATGAAGCAACACCAGCTCAGAGAAATAAAGCATATAATAGTATACCAGATCTTGGCAGATTTGGGAATGGTCAATCTTGCAAGCCATCTGCACAGGAGCTGTCTAATACAGATTTTGAATCCCCTGAACCACAGTTCTCAGAAACTAAATTATGTTTTAGTGGACAGAGGCCACCCATAATGAGAAATGAAGATCTGATGTTTACCTATTTTCAGTTACTGGTTAGTCTACAGTGAATTAATATAATCATTTAATTTTCTCATTATGTAGGACTGCAACAAAATTTCTTCTCTTACTCTTTTATTTGGAACAGCTTATTATTTTTTAAACTCTTATAAGCTCCTATTTGTTAATTATTTGATTATATATGGTATCTTTTATTATAAGGTTTATATTTGCAGTGGTTTTGAAAAGCCTGGTCCTGTATATTTTGGGATTTGACTATGTTAACATCCTTTACATAGTATTCATTACAACATCCTGGTCATCAACATCTTATCATTTTGTTTCATTACCATTTCATTAATGTTTTGTCTAATTGTCTTTCAGATTTGGTAGTCATCCACATTTTTGTATGTCCACAGCGTCGATTGTCATCTACATCTCGTCTCATGCAGAGATGGGTCTCTAACTGGATTACTTTCATCATGTTCTGGTGTGCCCTTCTCATTGTCTACTGGACCACTCATACCCCTGAGATATCTGGCATTGTCCAGTTTCTTACCCCCATCATAGCACTTGGATTAATCACCTCAGCGTATGCAGAAGTCAACTTTGAAGGAGAAAGACTTTTAAAAGTAAGCTATGTTTGATGTTATCCTTCAAGGTACAGTGGAGGGAGTATGACGAAAGGGTTGTCCAATAAAAAGCTGGCTGGACAATGTAAAACAATTGATCAACCACTCTCCTGAGAACAGCTGCTGACTGGAAAAAATGGAGTGATTTGGTTATATAAACCATCACAGCAGAACTACAACAAAAGTCAAGGGATAGATGATGTTTGATTGAAGAACTATTATGAACAATCTGAATTGCCTACCAAATATCTTTGAGTGCAGTGTGAGAAAAAGTGCAAAAGAGATTGTCTAAAAATGTTAGCATTCGGGGACAGACACTCAAATATTGTACTTGCTATTAATTTGTGACTCACACATTTTGCCCATTTCTTCATTAAGCATCATAATCTAGCTTAACACTCTTATTACATAATTACTTTGCATATATTTAATTCATTTACTCCATTATCAATGATGCCTAACACTGAGAGTGACCTGTAGAATTGTGAGAAACACTCACAGGCAAACTAAAGATTGGCTCCTCAGTGACCTGGACAGTTCTACTTGCTAGAATAAATTGTTATATGTTTTTATAAAGAAAAAGCCTTCTGTGTTCAAAGTTTATTTATTTAGTCTATGCTAGATCAATTGACAATGGTGAATTTATTATAATTTTACTATGTCAGCTTGCATTCCTGTAGATTAGAAGTTTAATCATGAAACATTAAACATTTATCATTGACATATATTGTACTAACCCTAACAAACATATAGAAGAAATGTTTTGTTTTTGGTCTACATTGCAGTTTTCTGCATTATTCTAAGTATATATTTAATAATCTGTTTTGAGCTTGGCAAATTTAAAATTTGTCAGTTTAAATTTATAATTTTATTTTGTTTCTTCACAATCTCAGTGTGTATTGCCAACAGAAGAGAGAATGCCAGTCCTGTATTACATCCAAAATACTAAACTTGAGCTTAAGGTAAATTAAAATGTCTTTTGTAGTGCACCTTTTAAATGTTCACTCTAAAGGTAAAATCATAGATCTATACACATCACATCACTATCTCACTGTAGGCCTACACTGGTTCCTAAACTGTCTGAACCTGAACCTAGCTCTAGCACCATCTCTGTCTCTAGGTCCCTGTAGAACCACACAAGAAGTCCTTGTGAATGCCACACTAATGAAATATATGTATACAGTGGTGGACTGAGAAGAGTATCTGACAGGGAAGTTTTAAGAGAGAAATAAAAAAAAACTGAATAACTTACCCAGAATGAGGAAGTAAAGAATTACATGCTCATCATACCAAGAGACTCAAAGGCAGAGAAAAATAAAACTTCCCCTTTCAGACCTTGTGATCTTTAGGGTTAACAAGCAGGGTGCCATGTGGCCAGAACAACCACTAACCACCTTTACTTTCTCTAACTAAAGTCAGTAACCATTAATGTTGGGTGGACTCAGGGGCACCCTAAAAATCCTTAAAAATTTTAAATCCCAGTCTTCAACAAGATTTAGAACCCAAGACCCCAGGTTCAGAAGCCAAGCACGTAACCACTCAGCCACCACGCTCCCTACTTGAAGGCGGAAAAAAGCAATAATGAGAACAAATACGACGCAAGCACAACTCAGGTGCATTCTAAAACTGTGTATACAAAAGTACACACCAGAAGTCTGGATTATTATGTCAGCATTTTGTAATAGTCAGGACACCATAATTTACAAAGAAACTGGACATTATTTAAGCATTTTATGTAAATTGTTAACTGTTTTTCTTTTTCATTAGGAAAAGTATGCTAGATATTTACAGATGTGTACTGATGCAAAAATTTAGAAAGTAGACAAACTATAAATGGTATAGCAGAAAGGACTGTAATATACTTAAGTTGAGAGACATAATTCTAAAAATTTTAAAGCACCACAACTGGTTTGATTAGCTCTAGAATACAAACTTTACTTTTACTGAAAGACTTTCAGATTTTGCATATTTAATCCTGGTTATTGTAAAAATCAAGCTCAGTCTCTATTTCCTTGATTTTAAGCATTTTCATTTTAAAAGATTACAATATGTACATACTACTTTTCTATTGACAGATCTTTAGTTTCACTATGACTTACAATACTATTGTTACTGTGGTGGCAGGTATTGCTGTGACTTTCGCTTCGCAGATTATTTTGGATAAATTCTTCAAATGATCTCTACATTTATACTTCAATTAGCAACATGTGCATATTTCAACACAGGAGACATTTGCAATTCTATTTGTAGAAATGTATTTTTCCAAATTATGTAAAATGAATGGAGAGTTTCATTTTAATAAAATTTTCCTGAACTAAAAAATAATCTAGGAAAAGACATACTATAACTGTGTTCATTTTATATTATGATTATCTAAAAAAAAACATATTTTGTTGGTTTTATTGACATTTCTTTAATAATTCTCTCTAGTCAAATAGAATTGTTATAACATTCCACAAGACTGTATGTGTATATAAATATTTTATGCTGAAAATTTGAATTATTGCTTGAAAGATATTTTATTTTTTGTTCATGTGTATATTGTTGAATTATGAAAACAAATATTTTCAGTGGTATTTTACTGTTAAGTCTGTTAACATTTTTTTAAAATCATAAACTAAGCTAAACAGTTTACACTAAATATTTGTTTTGTTTGTAGGCAAGTACATTTGTTTTCAAAAACTTCATTTAAGAGTTCTTATTTTAATGCGTGACAATTAATGTATTTATCAACTTCTTTTATTTTATCTTCTCTTTGTTGCTAATATTTAATATTTAGTCATTAATTTCAGACCAGTGCTAGAACTGTTGCATCCAACCTAAATAAAAAAAAAGTATGTCTTTTTTCTAATACATTGAATGTCACAAAATAGTTTCTTTACAGAAATTATTTTTTTAGGTGGGGGGCGGAATGATATTGTTTATGTACAGCCTTTTTTTTGTGTATATTATTACTGCATATCAGGAAACTGATTTTTTGTTATAAACCTTAGACCTATCTTGAATACAAGTATTCAGCTGCATTAGTGTACTCCATTCAAATGAAGGTATTTTTTTTGTTTTGATTATCTTTAAATAAATTAAAGAATTATGTTTTTCTACATAAGATTACATTCTAACCATAGCTGGAATGAACAAAAAATTAGCTCATTAGTAGCATACAAATATTTTTTATTTAATTGGAAAATTGATTGTATACTGATATTGTACCTGGTATGCACTATGTTTATTTATATTTACTGATAATTGACTGTGATTAAAGAATTGTGTGCATTGTTTTTTTTTAATTGTTAACATGAATGGAATCTTTAGATCAACATTTCCAGACAGAAAGATTTGCATATTTACATATTTATATAGTAGTCCTATTGATTATTAAAAAAATGTTCAAGTCAGATGGTATTTAAATGTGATTACGAACAGATCTTGGATTTTAAACAATAAAAATAGCTTTTTAAAAAAATAAAATATAAAGGTTTTTGATACCAACATATTAATATAATAAATTAAAATAAAAAAACAAAACAAATATTTGAAATAAATTATATTTAATATTCTCTCATATAATGCAAACTCTTCAAAGGTAAATTATGTGTATAATATAAATAAATGAAAACCTAGTGATAACACATAACCATGAACAATTCAAAACGATAACATCATAATTTCTGGGGCAAATATCAAGCTTGATTTCCAAACCAGGATTCATAACTTGTACATTAAGTTCAGCAAAATTCAGCTTTCAATAATAGTACTAATTGTAATGGGAAGGCTGGTCAAGAGTATAAGTACGCTTGAAATTGGCTATCTATGAAGGGGGCTCGAGGTTCTACTCAGGCAGAGTTGCGTTTACTGAGCGCCTAAAGGCAGCACGGAAAACCTTCTCTCAGATACCCCCTCCCCCCCCCACTGGTCTACAAATGAGATTGAACCATAGCGCTCTGAGCATGCTATAAGCATGAAAGTAGTGCTATATAAAAAGCTATAATTATGGGAATTATTTACTCACATAGATGAAAAAAAAAAGGAAAAATCACATCTTGCTTAGTAATAATGAAAGTATTTTCAAAGACCATAATATGGTCAATAGGGCATGTAAAGCAAACATTTATGACAGAAATAAAACTCTACTAGACCCCCCAGCAAACAAAATGTTTCTCTGCAATAGATGTAACAAAATATGCAGGTTGCAACTGGGTCTGTGTTGTGTAGTCACATGAAATACTGCAATCACTTTTATCTCTTCAGAATTGAAGACAATGCCTTACGACAATAGTAATAAGTGGCTAGAACTTCAACTAAAAACTTTCATTATCCCCAGCTGATAGGATGTACCCACATAGAGAAATGTATTAACTCAGACTATATACAACTCCCCTTGAAACAAGTCTATTACTCAAGTCCAATAAAATCATAATGAATACTAAACACCAAATCGATTATATTAAGAGGCATGAACCCAGACTTGAAATATACAAGTAATTGTTCTGACAACATTGCCAAATACATGTAATATCTCCACAGCAACCGGGATGATTGGTTAGTTTATTGCAGATTGCATGTTTACAACATGAACAGAACAGGACAATGACATTATGTGCTATATAGGAGTATTAGCATCTTCTGAAATTGCAGTAATCTGTGTACAGCAGCTGAGGACAGTTGGGAAGTAGTGAAGCTAGCCAACAGAAATAAAAGGAAATATATATATCTGGTTCAATTGAAAAACAGTAAAAGCCTAGTCATCAATCATTATAAGAACAAATGATTGTAGCTATTTGAACTTCTGGAAAAGATAGATGTAGATTTAAAAGTATAATTTTTTTGGAAGTGAAAATCAGCAAAATTCTTATGGTACCAAAATAAATAATCCAGCCTTACTTGTATCTAGAGTGTTTTATATTAATGTTTTAATTATGCACAAAAGCAGAAAGCTTTATTTTTTTTCATACTTTTTTTCTCCTTAAAATTGTTTTTTTTTTTATTTACATTATGATACAGCAATAAATTATAAAAACAATCAAAATATTTATTTCAAATATATAATTTTCTGGAAATAAAAATAGATTACAAAAGATCAAAATAATGCAGTTTTATTAATCTACAAAACTTCATTTAATGACATGTTTAAAAAGAAAATCTTGAAAAAAAAAAAATTATTAAAATTATTTGTTTCAGTGTTAGAAAATTAATTTACACCAATCAAAAAATATTAAAACAATACTTCAATTTATGGAACAATAGCATGTAATATTCTGCAAAACAATGATAAACAAAGCCACAAAAAAAAAAATAGATCTACCCAATACAGAACTCATTAAATCTCACTCCAACAGAGGTAATACTATAACACAAAGTTTTTAAAAAAAATCAAAATTGAAAAAGAAAACATATTTACAGAGTAATTTAAACACCTTTTCTTTGAGCTCACAACCATAGTCCAAAGGAAAGAAAAAAAATGCAAATACATTTTTGTTTTTACCAATATGACATTTTACTAATTTTGTTAATTTTATAATTACCGTCCATAATTTTTAACAAATAATGTCTAAGGATGTTTAGAAAGCATAGGATCAAACCTTTGAGGTACAAGCACCTAGATAAAACAGTGAAAGGATTACAAAAGTGGTTCATTAGATAAAGCTGAGTAACTTTTGACTCTAGAAAAGATCAAGGGAGGGAAGGTTCTTTTATTCAGTTCAAAATTGCTGATAATCTCTTCACCGGTTGACCTGTAGATACAAAATATTAATTAGGGGATACATAACTCATCTTTTTATAAAGCACAACACCAAAATTAAAAAAAAGGCAGAGATCTAAACATTCCATGATAAAATAACTATAGCTCTTCCAATCTTTCAGAGTGAGACCAATAGTTATAAAAGGCCTGAAAATTGACCTGCAATGTCACAACCTGTGGGCAGTTTAGACCAACTGCTCATTGCCACGTGACAGGTCTGGGTTAGGGTCTCTCTGAGTCTGAGTGAGGCCTTCTATAACGAATGGTTTGGGGTCAAAGTGAAGCACCTATGGTCAATGGTTTAAAACACATTTGTTTTGTTTATTTTCCCTTGTTAATGTTTTAACTGCTTGAAACAATCTTGAATAGTTTCCCCAGTTTAACATCTGGATTTTTTCCCTTTCAGAGTTTCTAGTGAATATAACGTGCTTGAAGCAGAGTGGGCTAACATTTTTTTCCCAATGGTTGTAACATTCTATAATAAGCTCCATTTCATTTCCATTTCAAGTGTTTTTGAAGATGTTATTTATAAAGTTTTTTTAAATATGGATAAACATCATAATTCAATGCATTATTCAATCCGGATCATACAATACTTCCTGGATCTAGTCTCTAGATCTAGGTGACTTGTCCAGAGTGGAAAGTTTTCATTTGTAATTACATCAAAAATTAAAATAACTTTTGATCCCATAACATTACTTTGTTTTGAATGAAAAGGGTATGCATTTCCCTTAAATTCTATATCAATAGAACATTCTCTGAAAACACACAAAAAAAAGTTCTAGAAATTGAATTATAGCATGGTAGTGCATGATGATTGGGTAGAGTAAATAATTCCATCAGAACTTGGAAAGTAATTGTGGAGAGAAAGAGTTTAACATTCAATATTAGTATTTCAGTTATTTTAAAGAATATTTTTTACAAAGCTTATTTGATATATGCAAACATTCAAATATTATCAATTTTAAATTTTAGAGAAAAATATTTTTAGAGAGTTTTTTTTTACAACTTACTTCTGGACTGAACTAACAGCATAACTGCACCAGACAAGTTGTGCATTGGGTCTTCTTCCACTGGGCATTAAATCAAAATCCTAGAGGACAAAAACAAACAACAATTTTATGCATATTTACATGCATCACACTAATCAACCTTTCCATGATGAAAATTGCTAGAGATATTTAATTACCAAAAATGTTAGAGCACTGAACTTGCAGGGCTTTTGTTCAACTCCTAGATGAATATTTCACTAAAGGTGGATCTCTAAAACAAAATTCCATTTCTATACAAAGATTCAATGAAAAGTTTATTGTTACTTACAACTGTATAAGTCATTTCCAACTCATTTTGATTGACAGCCTGCCTGTGACGCTTGTATCGATGCGCCATGGTCTCAGTTTTGACACGTTTCAATACACAAGCCACCTGCAGCAAAGTAATCAAACCAAATTAAATTATTTTTTCTTTTTTAATTAAACACGAGTTATTAATATTGCTAAGACTGAAACCAACAAGGAAAGAGAAATGCTGGGGGCTCAGTAGACCAAGTAGAAAAGATATGATGGACATAGAGAATTCCAAGAACAGAATTCGATGGCATCGTACTGTTGGTGCCCTATGCTCCACTGGGAGTCTAAAGGACAAAGTAAAAGAAGTCAGGCATTGATGTTGAAGTTACACCACATCACAGCTAAATGGGAAACTAATGGGTTAGTTTTAAATTGTAGTTCCAATCAACACTTTCCTCAGTACCACATCTTAGAACACATTAGCATGGAATGCTTTTAAATGTCAACTATTACATGTGGAATAAACATCATTCAGGAAGTAAGGATAAATGAAAGGAATAACTATATACAAATAAATGTTTTTAATCTTTTTTTTTTTCATTTTTAATGTTCTTCAAATTATTACAATCACTGTCAAAGAGAATATTAGTCATTGTAAATAGTCCAACACTTAATACTCAACAGGGGCATGGAGGTAAAACGGTAAAGAGCTTGGCTTCTGAACCAAAGGGGTTTTTGGTTTGAATCTCAGTGAAGATTGAAATTTTGAATTTCTTGATTTTTTGGATGCCCCTGAGTCTACCCAACTCTGATGAGCATAAGTTGAGGAAAGTAAAGTCTGTTAGTCATTTTGCTAAACACACGGCAACCTCATTAACTGTTGGTGGGAAAAACATTAACTTAAATAAGTGTAAATTTAATATAAATGGAATAACAACATTCATCTACATTTGATAACAATGATTTGTATAGTGTTGAACTTTTCAAAAATAAAAATTGAGCTAATATTACCAACTACTAAGTTTAATTTACACACAGATCTATGTACAGAAAAAAACATGAAATTGAAACAGATTATAAACCTTATGATCAGTGAGCTTGTAAACACCTTTAAGCATTCCCTGGGCTTTGGAATTTCTTAATTTCAGTTTAGGCAGGGACTGCAAGGGGTCTTCAGGGCTAACAAGCATGAGTACATGGCCTGGAAATAGTATTCAAAAACAAACTATAAAAAAAAAAGCAAAAGATAAACAGCTTAAATGTATAACACAGTAACATATGAAAATACCAAACAGTCTATACAAATTTCTCTATTAATTTTCAGATTAGATAAGCATTATCCAAAGAAGGTTAATATTTGATTATTTGAGGAGATATAACAACAAGGTATTTCACGCTGCAATCGTCCACCACTGTTTAACATAGAACAAAGGAGAGAATAAAATTATATTTGTTAATATTTGGGAATGTGGTGACTGAGTGGTAAAACACTTGGCTTTTGAACTGAAGTGTCTCAGGTTTAAATCTCAATGAAGATTGAGATTTTTAATTTTGAGATTTTTACTTTGCTTACTTTTTTTTGCTAAATACTTCATGCTTGTTGACAAATAACACATGAAATGTAGTGATAGGAGGGCAAAAGGCTAATTTGTAAATTCTATAATAGAAACTAGTTTTGAGATTTGAATCTTTCTTGCGCTCCATTGTTAAATACAGTAACAATAGATTTACAGGTACCCAGATCAGACAGGTAATTATAAGTTGACCATAACATAACTATGTAATACTTCAAATTTACTGTGATTATCTGTATACTAAAGGCAGCACAGAAACCTAATCCAAGATACCCCATCTCCCACATGTCCACAAAAGAGATTGGAGCATAGTGCACATAAAGCATGAAAGGTGCACTATACTAAAGCAATTTTTTTTTGTTATTGTGATGACAAATATTAACACTATTTTCAACCCATATGAAATTTTAATTGCAAATCTATTTAAACTTTTCATACAATACTGACCATCAGGAAAAAATCTCACATAACGAAAGTATTCCACCAAGTGAAATGGGCGATAAAAGCTGTCCATGCTCTGTTCACCCTGCCTGATATATGTAACTTTACTAATGTAACATCCTGTAAGAGAATTTTTAAGGATACTTTTGTTGTCTAATTAACACTGAAATACTCAGAAATTTAAATTTAAAAAATAATAAGAAAGAAAAATTAAGCCCTTAAAACATCAATCCAAATATTAAAACAGTCATTCACCACACACAAAGTTTTATGTATTATGAACCACTGACCATCAAAAAGAAGATGTGGCCGTTCAATCATCATTCTTCTCCAAGAACCAAACTTTTTACAATTTCCCAGATTGACACCCCAGACTCTGAAAGACATTTGAATGTAAACACTAATATTTTTTAGAAACAAGTTATGGAAACTACAAAAGATTACAAGGCAAGACTCCGAAAGACATTTGAATGTAAACACTAATATTTTCTAGAAACAAAGTATGGAAACTACAAAAGATTACAAGGCAAGACTCTGAAAGACATTTGAATGTAAACACTAATATTTTCTAGAAACAAAGTATGAAAACTACTAAAGATTACAAGGCATGACTCTGAAAGACATTTTAGTTTGAACTAATTGTTATGGAGTGTGTGAGTGTGTTTTTATGGTGATGGTGGAAGAGGTTAGGTAGGATAGACGACTTCAGAATGTGAAACTGAAAGCTTGTGTTATTGTAGTGAGTTAGATATTGTTAAAAAAATATTATTACTAAAGTCTTGTACATCAACTTAATTTTGTCTTTAATTACAATAAAAGTTATATTTAGTATTGTTCACAAGGAAGATACTCAAGTTATTTGAAGTTTTATTAGTTAAAATATATTATGTGGTTTAGTTGTCTACCATCAACAAAATTTTAATATTTTCTTGAAACCAGGTATTGAAACAAAAATGTGCAGGACCCAATAAAAAGAAAACTTACTTACTTTTCACAAGCTTTTTTCCATATTCTCTCATCTCTAGCACAAGTATAGAAACCACGACACACCTATCAAATGTATGAATAAAGTCATAGTATTCATTGGATCATACCAAAGCATATTATACTAATCAAGCAACCTTATCTACAAATAAAATACTCCCTATACTAAATCTAATACATGCATATATTTTACTCTTTACATACTTTTAAATAAATTAATATCTTGCCTAAATCAAGCAGGCAGCCCTTAACACGTGGATTGTTTAGTTTATGAATTAGTTGTAAAATCGAACAGCTTAACATTATTTGAATCTTACAATGACATGATGGATTAAAAACGAATCTTATCTTTGGTCAGAAAACTTTTCACCCATTTATCTTTTATTTATCTTAGCTAACTTACCAGTGAAAACATTTCCAAAGACTTTAAGTCTAAATCATTGGACACCACCCATTGTAGAATATAAATAATCAACTCAACAGGCAAACTGGCAATATGGACCATCTGAAATGAAAATATTGAAATAATTGTAAGATGTAATGAAGAGGGACATAAGTTTACTGTTTATCTATGTTTAAAATGCATTCTCTGTCAATAAGTAAACATATGTGATTAGCAAGTTTTAAGAATTCCTAAATAAAAGATGTATGTGAAAAAAACTCAGCACTTTACCGAAATTTTACTTCAAGTAACAATAAAAATCATATTTCACTAATATAATGTAAATTTACAGCAAAGAGTGAAAGACGAAGCTTACTCTTTGCTCATATTCAGGAACACAAAGCACTTTCTCTTTAACTCTCAATTTCTCAAACTGAGTCAACAAATCTTCTGATTCTCTACAGACAAGCGACACAAATATATTGGTTAAGAAATGAATCAACACAACATTGGAGTCTAATGTATTACATGTTCACATTCCACTACAAAAAAAAAACAACTTAATTCTTACTTTAGCTCCACAGAGCTCTCACTGTCCTGCCTGGCTGTCGACAAAATAAAATTATTTTCCATTAAAACACAAAATTGTAAAAAAAAATTTTTTTAATTCATTATTGAATTGAATTTTTTTAAACTTAAGTGGTCCCTCACTTTTCAGTAAACCCCCCCCCCCCTTTGCAATAAATGAAATATGCAATGTATGGACATTATTTATTCTATTTTATAGAATCTAAATTTAGAAGCCAATGAGCATTTTCCAGTCTTATAAGCTTTCCAGGATGTCTACTATTTATGATTCAAATCCAAAGTCTGCATTAGGATTTTAGTAGGCAGCAAGCCTTCAAACAGTATTACAGTGACTTTAAAACAACTCAGCACTACTGCTAATTTTAATTGGAAAATGACAAGACTACACAACACTTTAAGAAATCATATAATTAAATTTAAAAAAAAAAAAATTCTGTGAATACCTCTTTCCCGAGGAACTTTTGTGAACATTAATCCTATTCTTGACTCAATATCAGGAACCAATTGTAGAGCTTTTCTATAGTAATAAATAGCTGTGGGCAAGCGATGTTGTAAACTTATTGCACATATGTAAGTATTGCTTTAAAAAAAACATTTATAAATGTATAGATATATAGCTTAAATCTTTACTTTTAGAATTTTAGAATAAAAAAATGTAATGCTACATCAAATCTAAAAAAAATGTTTTTTTGTTTAATTTATAGATAATAGAAAATAATAAAAAACCTTCTGTCAACAAGCCATCATCTTCTGCTTGCATACCCTGCATGAAGTATGCACTAGCCTGAACAAAAAAAAACATTTGTATTAATTAAGCAAACTAATCATTTCTAAATGATTGCCTTTATAATACTATAGATTGCATGCATAATAAATTCAACTGGTTTCAGCCAGTTCTAATAATATAGTAAATTTTGACAAAGAATACATTCAAGACAGTCTGACTCTCCAAGTGTTGCCTCAATGTTACAATAACAAATCTGTCATCTACACAAACAAAATGAGATTTTACTAAGACATAGCACTTCTTTATAATGATATTTTTAATATATATACATCAGAATATGCTCCTGTCAACAAAGTGTAAGATAAATTTCTGTCCTACTAGGGTAAAAGATGACTTTGGTCCTTTGGCGCCTATGACCAATGTCTGTGAAGAAAGCTTGCAGCACTATGCCTCAAACAAGGGTAAAAGAGCATGCATTAAAAAATCATTTCAGACTCAATGTCTAGTCAAGGGGAAAGACAGAGCTGATGGAAAAAAGACTGTCGACAGATCATGTGTGGTACTCCAATGGTCCAACAAATTAAGGGATAGGCAAAGGTTGATGGCTTTAAAAAAGAAACTCTTTTTTATGTATATTTTTAAACAATTATTATGAATGAGAACAAACAAGAATAGGAATTGGTTTGCAGCTTTAATTTTCTTAATACTTGGTTTCTTGTTTCTATTTTAAAAAATGTTTTCTTCATTCATAGTTTATTTGCCCAGGGTAAAACTCTTGGTGAAGTCAAGTGATAATTTTAGTCTAATTAAATGTGTTTTTTCCTGCATTAAAAATATAGATTGTATTTCACACATTTTAAACTTGAATGTTTTTCATATTTTTCAAACTTAATCTTAAAAATATATTATCTGTTGCCCACTTAAAAACCAAATTTGTTTCTCTGAAAACAACTTCACCTCATTTTCAAGATTACTGTTCTGATTTGATTTGGCATGAGCAGTTTCATTTTGATTCTCTCTGGGGCTTTGACCTCGACTTCTTGGGTTGAGCTGTTGCTGCAATTCATTGTGCCACTGTTGCCGGAACACTTCAAGCTGAAAATACAAACACAGAAGGTAAAGCTACTGTCGTGACAAGTAAGATAGCTGAAGTGTAAAATATACCCACCAGCTCCACTTAATGCTCTCTTCATCCCCCTTGTCAGAAATATCTAGATTCCAATTCCTATGTGATGAAACCTAAGCAACCCCACCCCATTATCCCTCAAAGCTCACATCTATAATCCCAGACCTGGGTACACATAGAGCTTATGCCAACAATGGAAAGATTGATGACAGGAAATCTTTCTAAGTAATCATCGGTAACTGAATAACCCTGTCAATTGTGTACATCATTTACTTAACAATATATACACCAGTGCAGGATTAGGTTATTTTAGAAAATTGAAAAAAAAAGAAAAAAGATGACTGCTTCTACTTTTAAAGACAAAAAATAATTAATAATCAATAAAGTAATTATTTTTTTATAAAGGTTTATTCAACTTTGCTAATACACATCTAACTCACTGAAACAAAAATGACTCAACCTGCCAATAGTACACTATCAGATTTTCTTTTCTTGGCACTTTTCACATATTTCAAATTTGTACTCATATAGATCTACATTATAACAGAATTATATAGCTATAACAAGCTTAGCTTTAAGCTAAACTGTATAAAATGTTTACACATTACCTGATCAGACACTCCCTGCTGATCATCCAAACTTTTACTTTCAGTGGATTTCCTGTTACCACTTAGGACATTATCATCATCTTCATTAAAAGAATCTGCTTGATCCTCAGCAGCTTCTTGTTCAGCAACATTAGTTTGAACAGACACAGGTTCTTCTGATAGGTTGTCATCCTGATAGGGAGGAAACAAATATCATTTATATTATAATTTATATACTTTCTTTAATGACGATGCCTTTGTCATGTATATATATGCATATTCTACAATTTGTGTGTTGTTTTTTTTATTACATGTTAATTATAGATTTTAACTTACTTTGTCAATCTGTTCCACTACTGTATGACACTTTAAAGTTGGAAGTTCTAATGTGTTTGTGATTACATAAGATGGAACAATTTCATTGTAGCTTTGTGTTTTTCTAGGTTTGTGATAGGTTCATATATTTGAGGATCATAAAGAAAGTTTAAATGTAACTGCTATGGAAGTATGCAGGGCAGTATATAATATATGTATGTGTGAATAGATAAATAGCTGTTACCTTATTGACCTCAAAGTCAGTAGCACTTTAACAGGGCTGGTCCTACAGATTGCGGGGCCCTATGCGAAACGGATTGAGCGGGGCCCATTCTAGGTTGTGATAAGGATAATAAGTGAAAATTAAGTTTTTGTATTAGAAAATAAATTCGGCTTTGCATTTTATTCATACTTTACTAAGCACAAAATCACTTTCAAATTAAATTTACAAGCCATCAACAGTAGATAGTAGTTTTCCAACAAAAAGCCGATAAACATTTAGATCTGCCCTTTAGATTTACTATTGACTAGCAAAATATCACTTTTGTCTTTTGTTAAAAGGTCGAGATAGATTTAGATCAATATTTCTATGCCAGGGACTATAAAAGTAAATTGAATTTCTTGTTTTGGTTAAAATTCACCTTATTATATTTTTATTAAATGAAAGCTGACAATGTCAGTTTTTTTTATCGCGAGTAGGATTGGCGTTGTCCATATTTAACGACACCACGAAATGACAATTTTGTCTGTTTTTAAGGATATTTGCATCAGTTTTTAATAATTTCAGGAGATTTTCATGATTTTTTTCATATATTTTAGAATTTCAGGAGAATTCTAGAAACCCTTTAATAAAAAGTTGAAAAGGTTTAATTTAATAATTTACACCTAGAATTCGCGCGGGGCCTATGAAAGTGCAGGGCCCACTGCGGCCGCATAGGTTGCAGTGGCCTAAGACCAGCACTGCACTTTAACTTCTAAAGTTAAGTTTTATGTATTAAAACTGCTTTAAAAATATTTTTTAAAAGCTTATATTCTACAGTATTAAAAAACTTAATGATTCAATGCTATTAGATTGTAAAGTGTTATGCCTTGTGATTTCTTATTGCTCTA
The DNA here is from genome assembly GCA_030265305.1 of Biomphalaria pfeifferi. Classification (NCBI taxonomy): domain Eukaryota; kingdom Metazoa; phylum Mollusca; class Gastropoda; family Planorbidae; genus Biomphalaria; species Biomphalaria pfeifferi. The sequence goes on along the minus strand of JASAOG010000082.1, from coordinate 2,012,542 downwards.
TTTCTGTTTTATTCTGAGGGAATGGTGGTCGAGTGGTGAAGTACTTGGCTTCTGAACAGAGAGGTTTCGAATTTGAATCCCCACGATTATTTTGATTTTGGGATTTTAAGGTTGTGCCTTAGTCCATCCAACTCTTATATATATCTTATATAATACAGACATTACTTAAAAAAAAGAAGATAATTATGTCCTACGGGTCATGCATCTAGTCATGCATGTTAACCAATGACTTAAATTCTGCCAAGTCACAGATTTTCCTGGCTGGCCCTGCAATGTGTTCAAGATGTAAAGGTGGTAGATCATTGTGCTGGCTACATGACACTCTTGTTAACCATCTCATCTGTCATAGACATAGAAATACATTCATGAGACATCCTCTGAACCCACAGATCAAAAGGGTTACCTTTACTTTATCCTGCTTTTTTTTTTTTTTTCCATTATTAATTTTCAAGTTTTATGGTTGAGTTTGAATTCCAGAGCAAATTAGTCTTTAAAATTTAATAAAATTTTCAGAGAGACACAAAGATAATGGCACATTCATCATTCCATATGCTAGGACTAATTTGTACAAATGCTCCTTCTTCCCTAGTGCTATTAGAGCATGAAATGGGTTGCCTGAGCTAGCCAGGAAAACCAGTGGCTTGGCAGAATTTAGGTCATTGGGTAATATGCATGACTTAATGCATGACGCGTAGGATGTAATCTTCTTTTTTGAAGTAACGTCTGTAATGCATTTTTTTTTATAAGATAAGATAAGATTACAGTTTATGTCAGAATAAGCCATAAAAATGGAGTGTTGAGTGGACTCAGTAGACACAGAGATATCCTAGAAATCTTCAAGTTCAAAACCCTTTCTTTATTTTGTTTTTGTATTTGAAGATTATGGTTCAGTGTTTTATGTATAACTGCTACTTTACTTTTAAGTCTTCTATCCCTAAGGCTTTCTAAATTTAGTGATTTTACTAAAGGTGTTAAAGTCAAATGTGAATATTTGTTTGTTATGAATCTCACTGCTCTATTTTATGTCTGTTTTACTTTCTTAATGTTTTCTTGAATAATGTTGAGGGGTCCCAAACAGAGGATGCATATAATATATTCTATTATTGGCCTAACCAAGGTTAAATAACATTTTAGTTTTGTGTTCTTATTTGATTTTTAGAAATTTCTTTTAATAAACCCTAATGCTTTGTTTGATTTTTTAATTGGGGAACTTAAAGACAGTTGGTCTTTGTGCTGGCTATAATAGTAATAGTATTATAGTATTCATATTCTCATTAAGATTAACCAGTGATCATGAAAACAGATGAATTCTGTATTATTGTAAGATCTAAAAAAGTAAAATTAAAGGAACTAGATCAATTTTCTAGTCTAGAATGTCTAGGTCATGTCTAGATCTAGTCTCTAGAGATGATGAGATAATGCTAACCTAAAGATACTAAGATAGAAGATCGTCTTTTTTTTGAAGTAACGTCTGTTGTATAAGATAAGATCTAGATCAAGACCTAGATTAGATTATTTTTTTTATATAATTATCATATATAGAGGTCTAGATCTAGGTATAAGTATAGATTATAATCAAGTAGATGATGATAGATCATGCCTAATCATTATACTTAGGCTACTTATCTTATCTTCTTATCTTATATAATACAGACATTACTTCAAAAAAGAAGATGATTACGTCCTACGCGTCATGCATTTAGTCATGCATATTAACCAATGACTTAAATTCTGCCAATGGCTGGATGGCTGCCTGGTCGTACGGTTTGCACGCTGGACTGTTGTTCAGATTTATCGATGGTCCCAGGTTCAAACCCTGCCCGCTCCCATCCCCTGTCGTCCTGCGGGAGGTTTGGACTAGGAAGTAATTATCTTCAACTCTGAAGGAACATCCGAAACATGTAAAACATTTTACAAACATTTTTTTACAAGTCACTGGTTTTCCTGGCTAGCTCAGGCAACCCATTCCATACTCTAATAGCACTAGGGAAGAAGGAGTATTTGTACAAATTAGTCCAAGCATATGGGACAAGGAATGTGCCTTTATCTTTGTGTCTTTCTGAGTATTTTATTAAATTTTGTTTTTGTATTTGAAGATTATGGTTCAGTGTTTTATGTATAATTGCTACTTTACTTTTGAGTCTTCTGTCCTGAAGGCTTTCTAAATTTAGTGATTTTACTATAGGTGTTACTCTAGTCAAATGTGAATATTCATATGTTATGAATCTCACTGCTCTATTTTGTGTCTGTTCCAGTTTCTTAATGTTTTCTTGAGTTGAGGGGTCCCAAACGGAGGATGCATATTCTATTATTGGCCTAACCAAGGTTAAATAACATTTTAGTTTTATGTTCTTATTTGATTTATAGAAATTTCTTTTAATAAATCCTAATGCTTTGTTTTATTTTATTATAGTTTCATCAAAATGTGGATCCCATGACAGTTTTTCATTTATTATAACACCTAGGTATTTTGCGTTTTTAGTCTGTGTTACTGGTTTGCCATGAATACGATAAGTGGAATTAATTTGTTTTAGTTTTTTTGTTACTCTTAACAACTGACATTTTTCTGGGTGGAAAGACATGCTCCAATTTGATTCCCATTTCTGTAATTCATCTAATTCTCTTAATAAAATATCTGTGTCTTGAGTTGTTTTTATTGTTCTATATATTATGCAATTGTCTGCAAATAATCTGACTTTTGTTCCTGAAGTAACTTATATTAAGTTATAAAGTTATACTTTTATACTTATACTGACTTATAGTTTGCCTCCATGTTTGGATGATGATAGCAACAGCTTCTAGGCAGCCAATTGTTGCCAGATGGATTTTGTTGGTTAAAATAAATAAAATGAGTTATAGTTTGTTGCCAACTATTACATAAATAAAATCTTAATAAATCTAGATAGCGTTAGGGAATGTAAACCTATTTATTTAAATAGAAAATAGATGTACATTTCACTAGTGTGAATCTATATTATTTCTCAATATTTTATTTTTTATGTGTTGGTGTAGATTGAGTTTGTTAAGGATACAATGTTTTTGTGTTCTATTGAATCTGACAAAATTTTATTAAAATATTAAAAATCGGTAGGGCTACTAGTGTTTTTTTTGTTTGTTTTTGTTTTTCTTATGCATGTTCATTTTTTTTTTTTTAAATTTGCTGATGCTTTCTTTATTTCATTATGTGTGTGTGGTATGACTATATAAATGTGTAATTTTTTTTATAGAGTACCGGTACAGTATAGTACATATGTGTGTGTGTGTGTGTTTGTGCTCGTGCGTGTGTTTTATATGAAATCATTGAGAGTTAAAAAAATACTTAGTCTACCAGGTATCTTATTAATGGTAAAACAATTAATGAGACATATTAATTCCACCACTCCCTGCTTTCTCAATTTCTCATTCCAGACAGGGGACTAGACTAAGGTAGATTTACCAGTACCAGCATTTTATTACATTTTAGTTTTGAAATCGATTTTAAGGCGATAGAGGAGACAAGTGCACGCTGATACAATACCGCTAAAGCTTAAAATCTGTGAATGTGCACATTACTTAGCTAATCTTAGCTAAATATTAGAGTTGCATTAGATAATTATTCATCTGATTTATTGGCTTGACCACATAACAGGAGTTGCTACAGATAAACAGTATCCATGCCACAGCAACAATTGCGTGGGGAGGTCAACACAAACGTTACAAAGACATCCTTAAGAGTTCTCTCAAGGAGTGTGAGAACGTAGATCTAAGATTTAAAAAAAAGGAAGGTGAGAAAAGAAGCAGGCATATCTGCAGCAGACCTAAGCAAGCAACCCATGCCATCTATGTGGTCGGCTTTTTTAAAGAAAAAATTGGACTTCATAGCCATCTTCAAATTCATAGAAAATGAGAAATAATCTCATCTTCAGCAACAAAGGAGGAGCTATATATTTAAGCTAGCTGATCTGCTCATTAACTGATTAGCTACCGGTTACATTAATGTGCAAAATCAAAATTTTGCCTCTAGATATAGGCTTAATGTTCATATTAATGGTTTAGGTACCGTTAAGGTTGTGGTTAGGATAGAGTTAGATTTATCTTGGTATGCAAGCTCCTGCAAATAACTATAAAATAATAATTTAATTTATTAAGCGCTGTTAACAAAGCACTATAACTCCATTGCATAGCTGACTATTTTGTGTGTCAAAAGAGTTGAGTCAAAGATAATTACAACATTACGTAGTACCTGGACAAGTGGTGATAAATACGAAATTAGTCATATTCTAATTCTGTTCTAAAGATGCTGTTGGCTGTCTGGAAGTTCAACAAGAAAACAGCGACCACTTTCTCTTTCTGCTGCGCCAAATACCCATATTGTTCATATCTCACAACCACCAAAGACATACCTCACTTACTAGGAGTCCCATTTCTGACCACTGGAGCAATACACCACTGGTGCGTTACATAAGTCACACTCATACGATACTACACACACGCACACCAATCACCATTCACAAGAGGGGAGGGGAGTCATGTGAAAAATGAAAGAATGTCAAGAAGAGCAGAGGGAAGAGAAAGTGGGGAAAGAAAACTAAGTCTTAATAATAAAAAGGGAAGGGGGGGGGGAACAGAAGTTAGCTACTCAGACGTCCAGGATGACATCACATCCAGACGATGGCGTTTTCGGCTAGTGGCTCATGGATGTTCTTCTTTGCTTTACCAGTGATAAGGGGAGGGAAGCTAAATGACCTCTGTGACCCTAGGTTGAGTCTGCTTTGGTCCAATGAATGGAAAGGGTGTGTGTGTTTACAGTAGGTGGATTCAGCTCTGCTATTAGCATATGATTTTATTCTTTCTGACTCACAATCGACTGGTGTCTGGAAATTTAAGCTCCCAGTAATTTAGGCACCCCGGACCGGGAAATCAGGCACTTTTTGACAAGGCAGAAAATTAGGTACTCTTCAATAGAGACTTAATTTTGAAGATAATTGATTTTTTTAACGCATGTTTTATTCCGAAAATACCAACAATAACTAATTTTCAACAGAATGTTCATGATTCGAAAGAAAAGCTGACAAAACGAAAAAAAAATATACAATCACAAGAATGCGGGGGGGGGGGGGGGGGGGGGGGTGTGAAATCACATTATATAATTTAGGCCAACACATCAAAGGATTCTGGGGAGGGGAGATGATTCCCCGCTTAACCCTTCACATCCACCACCAATTGTTAATAGTATTTTTCAAAAATATTATATATTATGTCGTTACCTCTCTCTAATGTAAAATTCAGCCACTCATAAATCATTAATAAATACAAAGTCAAGTTTGAGGATAGAGTATTGAATTTTCCCATTTCAGCCCCCCACCCCACCTTAAACTATTTAAGATTCCGATGATAGATACCAAATCGGATGTAATGACGATAAATATATAAATATAATCACCTTATCCCCATATACCTGAACCCTTAAGATGTGCTATTGGAAGGGGAGGCAGAATTCAAATTCTGTTCAATATTGATATTCAGATAAATCTAAAAAACTTGAAGTCAAATTAGAAATATTTTTTTAAATATTCATGAATAAAAAATGCTTTTGCTATGATGAAAGAGATATATTATAGTGAACTTTTAGCCAGTCTTTCGCCCCGCTCACTTTTTGCATAAGCAGTAAGCAAGCACTGATATAGTCACTCCAAAGCATGACCTTAATGGCCTACAGTGACAAGAGTTTCAGTCTGATTGCACAACGCATCAGGAACCCATTACAGTAACATTCCCACCATTCTATGATCAATCTATTGTTTCCAGATCAAAGGATATCTCGTGTTTGTCCACGTATATAGCTCTACACCCCCACCCCTAACAGCCCGTTACTGCAGTTTCGCCCCACCACCTGACTAGGGCTGCCTAGAGACGTAAATACGACAGCTAAAAGCGGAAATTACTGTAGTTTTATACTAGATCTAGTTTTAAATTTACTTAATTTAGGCTTACTTACTACTTAACTTAAGAGTTAGACTTAGAGGACTTAGACTGACTTCTAAAGTCTAATCGTCTAACTCTAAGTCTAAGTCTTAGAGTTACTACAAAATAACTAGATCTAAATCTAGTTAGAGTTAGACTAGAGTTAGAATTTTTGTCTAGTTAGACTCAAGACTCGTCTAGATAGAGACTAGGCAGTCAGTTCTAGGCTTGGCTTAGGCTATCTTTCACTTTGAAATGAGTAGACTAGATAATAGTAATAATACTATTAAAGTAGATCTAGATAGTACAGTCTTAGAAGTATATATATATATTATATAATATATATGTCTATATCAGTATTGACAGCATATGTCATATTCATAGTGATAGAAGTATGATAGTGTCAATAGTGATACTGATAGTAAAGTAAGATAGTTGATAGTATAGTGACAGTCTCTATTGACTCTATGATCTATGACTCAGTTGAGTATCAATCAGTCTATGTGAAGTATGTATTACTAGTATTAGACTTTCTATCTAAAAGCAAATTACTATGAACATTATCAAAACAATAGAAATTTACCATTTTATTTAAAAAATGTATTATTCTACTGAATCAAAGGGCTAGGTCTCTGAAAGAAAAGCAAACAACTAATCCATAATACATGGTTGCTCGTCTTTTAGCTGCCATTTTTTCCTAAAATATTGTTTAGCTTTTCAAAATTGCTCCTGTTATCTTTCTTTTATACCCATTTTTTTATGGTCCTATAATAAGTTTTTTTTTACTCGAGATCTAGAATATGTAGATTTCATCTTTCGAAGGGATAATTTTCCAAGTAAAGGAGCAGAACTCATCCTAATATCTATCCCTTAGTCTCTTGAACCGTTGGGGGACAATATATGATCAGTCGACATTTTTTACCTGTCTTTTACTTATAGGCCTACTCATGGGCGTAGCGGGGAGGAGGGGGGTGAAACCTACGAAATGAGATCCCTCCTACTGGTGGGGGTCGAAATTAAGTGACTGATTTTTTTGCATTGATTTTGTTTATTTTGATTTTAAACCCCCCTCCGAAATTTAAGATAATCCCCTCTTCAATATAAAAAGCAAATCACACACTAAAAATTTTATGAGAGTAGCCAAACGGGTTTTGAGTTTAAACCCCCTTTTAGCGGGGTTTGAAGCTAAAACAATTCTCTTTAAAAAAAAAAAAAAAAAAAAAAAAAAAAAAAAAAAATACACACTCAAAATGCTATGATCGTAGCCATAGAGGTTTTTGAGTTTAACCCCTCCCCCCCCCCCCCCCCACCTTCAGTAGAGTTTGGTGGGCCTACTAAAAAAAAATACCTCTTCGAACAATTTTTAAAAAAAAAGTAAATTACACACTAAAATTCATTGAGCTTAGTAGTAGTTTAACCCCCCCCCCCTTCCTCCAGATGGCTTTTTTTTTAAAGTTTAAAACCCCTCCAGATGGTTTTGAGTTTGAAATCCCCTTACAGAGAGTTTTGAGGTTGAAAACCCCCTCTTCAATATTATTCTAAAGCAATCTTACTCTCACCAAATTCTATGAGCGTAGTTAAATGGGGTTTTGAATTTGTTAAAAAAAAAAAAACTCCAGAGATATTTTAGTTTAAAATCCCCCTAACAGATGATTTTGACGACAAAACTTTCATTTTCGATATAAAATATAAAGCAAACCACAGTCACCTAATTCCAAGAGCGTAGCCAAGAAAGGTTGAATTTTCTACTAGTGGCTGGGCTCCATTAATAAAGTGCAGTGAGTAGTCATCTGCCAAAATTTTAGTAATATCCTGCCGCTTGGAATATTCACTGTAAAAAGAGATTTATTATTAAATAAAATGCAAAATTTTCTTATTAAAACTATGTCGTTGTACTACAAAAATAAAAAACCGAAAGGTCATTCCTTCAAAGGAATGATGAAAATTCACAATAGAGATTGAGCCACACAATGACCTGCTGTCAGTGAGTGCTGACCACTGTAAAAAAAAACAAAAAAAATTTATAGGTTCTCGGAGCTCGCAAAGACTTTTCATCAGGGAACAGTACCGGAAAAAAAGAAGCAGACGGAGAATGCGATGGGAAGACAACATTATAGAATGGATGGGCCTGTCACTGAAAAAGATTCTAAATAGGCAGTAAGCCCAAGGGCGTATCCTGGATTTTTTTCGGGATCCAGAACTTTGGAGGGGGGGGGCGATTTTTTTCCAAACCCTAACCCTAACGCCCAGTAAACCCTAACCATATGCATAAACTTTATATATGTATATATATATATATATATATATATATATATATATATGTGAGAATTTTAAAAAGCAGCATTTCTCAACCTTCGGCGAAAAACAAAACAACTAGGGCAGCGCTATAAGGTTTCCTAGTGGGGTTCGGGGCTTCCCCCGACGACAAAAGCATTTTCTTGCTTTTTTCTCTGCCGAAACGCATTCTCTGACATCTATTGCTTATTATTCATCAATGGAGTTCGGGGCGAAGCCCCGACGCCAAAAGCGTTTTCTTGCATTCTTCATTGCAGAAACGCATTCTCCTGACATTTATAGCTTATTATTCATCAATTTAGTTCGGGGCGAAGCCCCCACGCCAAAAGCGTTTTCTTTCATTCTTCACTGCAGAAACGCATTCTCCTAACAACCACAGCTCTTTATTGATCAGTGGGGTTCGGGGCGAAGCCCTGACGCCAAAAACGTTTTCTTGCATACTTCACAGAAGAAACGCATTCTCCTGACCTAAAGCTCATTATTCATACGATTAAAAAAGTACCTTCTGAATAATGTTGTGCTTGAAAAATATTCTAATATGAATTTATAGGCCCTTAATACATTGCAAATAAAACCGATTAGTTCCTTGAAAAGATAAGATACCCCACATATTTAGATTTTGGCTTTGAGGATCGCCGCCGAAAAAAAATAATTTTCGATAAATAAAATTCAATAAAATTAAAATTTAAATTGTGAGTTATAGTCCCAAATTTATATAACTAGAAAAATATCAGATTGAGTAAAGGTTGGGCAAAGGCTACTAGGAAATGAATATTTGGGTTTAGAACTACATCTCAATCATGACTCTTATACTGATAAATTTCCTATGAATTCTAACTAATCCAATGCAAAGTCTTTCATAAAATAATTATGATAAATTCATGTGAAATTACATAAACTCTGTCTGGAAATGGAAGGGGCGGTAGAGTGAAAATGATTAATCCTCGCCTTTAATAATTTCTTCTAAAGATTGCATTTGGCATTAAAGAATAAGGGTGGGGCGACTCGAAATAAGAATTTAATTTATATTATATATAAATTATATTAGTGACAGATTTTTTAAATTTTGTACCAGAACGGGAGCGACATAATATAAAATTTATATATTATTCAACTAATTTTGTTCACAAACTATGATTTCTCCATCACAGTAGGACCGCCCCCACCACTCAACGTGCTAAGTGGGAAGGGCAGTAGAGGTATTCGTCCCCCTCCCCCCTCCCCAATCGGCAAACAGGGAACGAAATAATATAAAAAGATCGGTTAAAATATCAATAACAAGTTTTAATCATATAGATATTTAATTGGTTCTGTTAGCAAGCTGTGATTTCTACAATAATCAAAAATTAGGTTGAAATATAAATAATTAGTATATATTATTAACATAGGTAATAAATTCGTATACAAATTGTGTGAATTCTATACTAAAATTCGTCGCCCCTACCGCCCCCTGGATCCGCCAGTGACCCGAGAATAGGTTTTTCCTGGAGTTAGTGAAAAATTTGACTCTCCCTGGCCAGCAAGGGGATATGGGTGAGCGCTGGTGGGTCATTTAGCCACGTCATAACATTGATTAAACAATTAAAAATACGTATCACGTGACAGCCTTTATGGATTACATAATTTGTATAGAAGATATATAGAATCACGTGGCTAAATGTTGTTTGTTTACGATTGGTGAATGAGGTCTATTAGTTAATCATTTAGTACTGATAAATTAATTTTGTTTTATATACTGCAGAAAGGGAGATAAACCCCGTAATTTTCAGATAAATGGCAGTACCATAGACATAAATAAATATTTATTTATGTCTATGGGCAGTACTTAGAGGTTCCTTCCCTTAGATTAGCTTTGTTTGTTTTCTTAAATATATTTTTTTTTCTATTGCATGTTTTGTCTTATATTCTATTAAGGTTTAGTCCTCCTTGTTAAGCTAGAAAACGCTACACTTAATAACTATAAACAACCACAACACTATAACACTAAATTCATCAATCCATTTATTTACACATCCTCATAGTACGAGGTTACACACAACACTGTGATATGAACTTTCTTACCAAGGGGAATAGCTCTACATACTAATAACAAACACATACACATAAACACAATGTTAACATTAATTACTATTTCTTTTTTTTTCTTTCATTCTTTCTTTCATTCCTTTCTTTCATTCCTTTCTTCATTCATTCAAATCTTCCTCTCTTTCTCATTTTCATTGCTTTTTTGAAGGCCAAGTAAAACTGAGTATAAAGGCTACATAAGAAAACAAAACTAGATGATAGTACCTCTGACTACCTCCAAATATAATTTAACAAAATAGATATACAAAATTTTGCAAGTGTTCTTGTCTACACTATACACTTCAATCTTCTCAAACATCAAGGAGAATGTGTAGAGTGAGAATAAAGAAAAAAAAACTAAACAAAAAAATGTCAACTTTAAAAAAGAAATGTAGCACTGTCTGGTATGTACAGAGTTGTCTTAGCATTAGGCCTACATTCAATAACAAATGTACAGCAAAATATTAACTAATCAAAATATTAAATTTTATGCATGCATAATGTAATAGTGTAGGCTACGAATATCAATGACATACAATAAAATGACATGATGTTAGACCTGCACATGTAAATGGATAGATCTGAGTAGTAGATGTCAAATGGTAAGAGGAATATTCTGGAGAGAAATAATTAATTGTATTACGTCTTCTGACAGTGTGTGTTCATTAAAGAAATATATCAAAATTTGAACAAAATGAAAACAAAAGAACAGGTATCAGAACAGAAACGTATGCAAAGTACTGGTGTGAAGCGAAAATAAAACCAAGAACAAGTATCATAACAATCAGAGCAAAATAACGGTACATCATGTTGCACAATATACAAATAATTGTTAATAAGAAACCCCCAGATTTCAGCCAGTCTTCTTTATGTGCCGTCTCAACTGATCAGCATTCGTATTTGGTGTTTGGTATTGCAGGGCCTTGTTCACTCATCACTGCTATTCGTATACCTTCGTATTTGGTCAAACATTGGCTGTAAGTTGAAGACTACCTGTCAAACTGTGCACATAGAATGGAGTCAAATGGGTTGTCGACATAGGGTTGATAAGACTAGGAATAGAATAAATGTCCTGAGGATAGGGGGAGGGGGTAAAACATTACATCGTAAGAATGTAGCTCTCAAAAGACGACATGAATGGAGTCAATTGTTCTGAGGATGTTATGGTGTTAAGCTGCCCCACCAAAAGACTTGTACTGTCAGACTGTCACCTTGTTTCTTCACTAGCTCTGTATTCTCTGAGGGTAACGTTGGTGTTAACAGTGGCAAGTGTAGATAGCATCTTTCTGTTGGTGGTGTAGGCAGTAACCAGAAATACACACAGTCTCATACCCCCAGGTTTTAAAATGTTCTTTCCACACAAAGAAGGTTAAATGTAGTGGGGTAAAGAAATCCTGACAATGCTCTGGAGTCTGATCAATGTAGTGGGGTAACAAGACTGGGGGAGAGGAAATGTTAACAATCTGCTCTGTTGCTGTTCTCAAACTTGATGCACATCGTCTGAATCAAGAGTGACTCAAAGGCGATACGAGAAAGTAATGCCAGTTGTCAAGGAAAACAATGTCTCTAGACATAGCAAACTTGTGGCTAGAGCAGATAGCTTCAAATTGTGTCAGACTAACACACAGCTTCCTTCTGGTCGCTAGATCAAAGGTCACTAAGCCAAAATATTCTGCCTAATATTTCGACACAGGTGTGTGTGTTCACTTTGTTTTTTCAGTCACAGGAACTGAAAGTAGTCTCCACACACACACAGTCAGTTACAGTATGATTATAACTCTCTCTTTGACCGTGACCTTGAAGGAGTATTGTACAAACTATACTATCAGCCTGTGTAGCTTAAAAATTCGTGCATTCTAGAAGCAGGTCAGCCTTGAATTTCTCCACCACTGTCAATAAAAAATAATTCATCGCTATACTGGAGCGTGCAATGCCCTCATAACCTAGTTGTGAAATCTTTCTCTCTGTGGTTTCCAGTAAGCGGAAAAGTTCCCTTTTCGTCCTCTACAACTTTGAGCGTGTCTGTCAGATTCTCCTAGCTGTCTGGACATTTAGACAAAAGATGCCTATATGACCCACAAGATAAGCATCTCATAACATTTCCATCACGGCCTAATGGTTTATATCTTTCTTTCTTGGTTGAGAGAACTGATATCGAGCAATGTGTCTGACTTGACCTTCACCTCTAAAGTGACTTCCACCTTTATATATTCTACTTCCATGATTTTCCACTTTCGGCTTGCTGGTAAATTTTAACTGCTCTTTATCTCGTCTTTCAAAGCTCTTGAAGTTTTCACGTCTGCTGTTGTTGAACTGTTGTTCAACTCGTCTTCCCAAACTGCTTAACGATTCATGTTTCTTATAGCCAGCCGTCAATAAAGCCTCCTCGTTCTCAGACAAATACCTCGGCTCAAGTTTGATACAGGCATCGAACTCTTTCCCTTTATTAACTTCTCCTTTGAACTTTTTAAGAGATGCCTTTGCTTCTTCATACAGCGTCTCCCGATGAGCAAAGTTCATACCTGTCAGAACTAGCATCTTCTCAGTTTGCGTAATTCTTGCCTTTCTGAGCAGCTTGATGGCCAGAATCTCAGGTAACATCTTCATTTGTTTCTGTTCTAATCTCCTATACTTTGTATCAAACTCTGAGATAAAATCATGTATGGATTGATTTTCCCTTTGCCTGAAGTTTTCAAAATCACCAAATTTATCAAGACCGTCTGCCAGGTCTTCTTTAGCCAAGTTCGTATCTAGAAACTTCAATAGATTCTCGAAACCTTCCTGACACTTGAGCTCCGACAGCTCTAATTGCTCCAATACCTTCTCTCTAATCCTTGACTCACTGCCCCGTGTGGTAATGAAAGGGCCCCACTACGGCTCTAGTCGCTCTCCTCTCTTTCTTTGGCTCCGTGATTTCATTCTTTCTGATACAATTCCTAAGACATTCTCGTTCAAAAAGGTTGGAATCTCAATTCTTGTAGCCATTATCACTTGAACTAGGATCCACTAAGTCAATATGTTTACTTACACGCTCTGCTACCACTTGTTAAGCTAAAAAACGCTACACTTAATAACTATAAACAACCACAACACTATAACACTAAATTCATCAGTCCATTTATTTACACACCCTCATAGTACGAGGTTACACACAACACTGTGATATGAACTTTCTTACCAAGGGGAATAACTCTGCATACTAATAACAAACACATACACATAAACACAATGTTAACACTCCTACTTGTCATCATCTAGGTGTCTGGTGCAGGCCTATGTGGGATGTATGGCTTAGAGACCAAAACCACTTGGCTACGGCTTGGCCATCTAACAAGTGGGCTCGAGTACGAATTCCAAGTTTTGTTCGCTGAGCTTCTAAAATCTAAGGGCACTACGGAAACCATAGCGCATTGAGCATGCTGTAAGCATGAAAGATGAACGAACTATTTAAATACAATTTTAAAAACAAAATTTCTAGTAAATAAGGTACCCTTTTGGGTGGACACAGGGGCGTCATAAAAATCCCAGAATAAAAAATCCCAGCATTCGTCGAGATTTGAACCCGAGACTCCTCGGTTCGGAAGGTAAGTTTGTCAAGACTCAGCCACCACGTCCCGAAACTAGTGTTAGTAAATTGAAATAATGTATTAGTTTATTCTTACGTAGATCTTTTCTTATCATTTCTTATCATCTTTTCTTATCATCATTTCGATTTCTTATCATCTTTTCTTATCATCATTTCTTATAATCTTTTCTTATCATCATTTCTTATCATCTTTTCTTATCATCATTTCTTATCATCATTTCTTATCATCTTTTCTTATCATCTTTAACCTTTTTTTTTTGGAGCAGGTTCTATATTTTGTATCCATTTAAGAACCTTGCGATCCCTGTACCAGATGATATAAAGGTCATCAGTTTCTGAGGATGTCACGTGGCCAGCACAACGACCAAACGCCTTTATTTTTATCCAAATAATGTCAGGTAGGGTAAGGTGGTTGGTAAAACGCTTCAGTATTTAAAAGTCTAACGGGGGATGACCTCTGTGACCTTCCGAAATTAGTTTATGTCATCCATTTCAATTTTCTGTAATGGATATGAGGATAAGTTCTTAATACACTATTCGAACACACTAATAGTGCACAGAAAGTCACTTTTTTTTTTGAGACATGACTTTGATAAACAATTATGGGGCGGGGGGGATTATACCATAATGCTACGTTTTTTTTTTGTTTTCAAGGAACTAAGTTTGTTGTTGTTTGTAACCGGATATCCTGTCCAGCCATAGAAAATGATTTCAAAAGCTTCTTACGATGTCACCCAGAGCTATATACTAGAAGCTCTGGTTGTTTACCTCTTTTTTTTACAAAGCTTTTATCAACTCTGTCTGGTACACATTTTGTACACGTTATTTCTCCCACTTCCCATTCTTCGATCAAGTTGAAACCTTGCGCAATTATTTATTGTCAATGACAACACACGAATCAATATGAAAAAACATAACCAATTAGCTAATTAAATAGTTGTAATGAATTAATTCTGTTTTACATAGAAATGGGGAGATAAATCTTACAGATTTAGCGTAGGGCATTGGTTGCGTGGTTCTGTTCCTTATATAAGCTTTTATTGTTGTTTTTTTAAATAGTATTTTATATTTTGTTTGTGTATTTGTTGCGCGGTTGACTACTTTAAAAAACAATATGTTGGTCTACACTCTAATCGGGGGGTTCTTTTAGCAAACCAAGTTACCCCCCCCCCCCCTCCCTTTTTGCTTAATAACTCATCGGGTTTCTTTAAAAATAAAAACAATTTTAAAAGGTACAGGCCTTACACTAGACGGAGAAGCTCTTACCTAGACCAATGCCTGCTGAAGAGCTGAGCAACTCATAATTATTCTTAACTCTTTCTCTCCGTAATTATTTTTCCACGTTTCGACGGAATTCTCCTTTTTGCTCATGACTATTTCCCTCCCTTGTTATGATTGGGCTTCAACAGCTTTGTCGTTTGTGATCAGAAAATGTTTTATTTGGTATCGAATTAAAGGAGAATACATGCTCTTTTTATATAAGACAAAATAAAGTTTATAGAATTAAACATTAATTTAATTTAATGAGGTCAAATCAACGTTGGTATCGTAAATTAGGAGAGAAAGAGTTAACTAACCAAACAGAAGAGATCTTAAGACCTGTCAGAGATGGGCGAGGTTTACTTTTAACTCATATTATTTGCTCATGGCTGGGAAATGTACCAAGTGTAAACAGTGATAATATCAGAAGGCTCGACATGCAGAATATAGTGCAGGGGTTCTCAACCTGTGGGTCGCGACCCCCCTTGGGGGTCGATTGACGATTTGCCAGGGGTCACCTAAGACCATCGAAAAATCTGGATTGTTATTGTCTATTCTTCTATTGCTGTGTGTGTAGTTGGTGGAGGGTCGCGGCAGAATGGGGGATTGTAAAAAGGGGAAGCCGAGCTTAAACGGTTGAGAACCGCTGATTATTATAGTGGGTATGTGTTCTTCTAGTAGGCCTACTCTCTTTTCCGACTTGTAGAACAAAGTGGGTAGGCCGGGTTGATAAGGTTTTGTTTTTTTTGTAGGCGGCAAGGCCTAATCACTTAAACGTAGAAGTTCCGTAGAACATAGTGAGTATGTATTCTTTTTGTAGACCTACTCACATCTCTTATTTGTAGAAAGTAATGGCTATGTGTTCTTCTTGTAGGGATTGGGGGGGGGGGGGGGCTTGGCCTCTTTAGGGGTCCCTGCATTTTCACATTCGATATCATGGCAAGAGATAATGTACTTAGCAAATATACTACCAGGTGACCAAGACTCGCTCGGTTGAATAATTTGTTAAGGAAATATATACCCGAAGTCATTATGGTAATATTTTTGTAACTATGAAAATGAAAGATCGGGTAAAGACAACTAATCTGAAGAGTTGCTTTTGCGTTTTATTAGTTCTAAATGTATTTGTACATGGCGATTAAATAGAAAGTCTCTTTAGTCCTCCCAGAAAAAACACAGCTCACGTCGTATCGTTTTACATTGCAGTGTAACTTCTAAAATGGTTAAGTTCAGATATTATGGCTTTAGTACTAAGCAGCAAGTGATGCAAAATCTCTACGTTATTTGGTAAAACATGCACTTTGTAACAAAGTAATTTTTTTCCAAAGACAATTAAAAACATTATATTCTAAAGAAGCGTTATTGTGGGGCATCTCTGTTACATCGGCCACCTTTCAGCTCACTAACAAAGATAGCCTTTGGCATATGTTCGTCCAACATACGGGATAAGTGTCCTGCCCAGCATGACTGTCGGACTTTAAGAAGTTCATACCATTTCGCAAGAACATCGCTCTTAGTAGTGCGGCCTTGCCACCGTATGTCCATGATGGTGGCAAATATCCTTGGTGAAGGCGTTCAAGAAGTCTTAGTTGCTTTCTATAAAGTACCCATGTCTCAGATCCACAAAGAGGGGTCTTGAGGACTACTGTTTGGTAGACACTGATTTTGTAGGCGGCGGAGCGATTTATTTCGCCACACTCTCATTTGGAGGCGTCCAAAAGCACGACTAATCCTGATCAGACACATATCAACCAATGCGTCATTTGATACTATGCTTCCCAGATATGTGAAGTTGTCTACCACCTTAAAGGATGTCTATTTGCTGTGATTTTTGGGCTGAGTAGGTTTTATTGGGTGACTTCTGGAACATGACCCGTTTTACCGAGGTTTATAGGTAAACCAAAAGAGGCGGTAGTGTAACATGAAACACTACAAGAAGACATGTCTTGATCCTATGCTTTATTGAACAAGAATGGCAAAACAGTTCACAATAACACAGTAAACACACACACAAGCTGACCTGGACACCAAGGCATTTTGACACACTAGAACAGATCAGTTCACAACACACAACAAGAAACATAAATACATAATAAAATGTCTTTTGAAACATGTGTCTGTTATGTTGTTTTTTTTAAATTCAATTACGTTATGTATATATTTATGAGTTTTGGATAAGGTTAAATGCATACCATGTCCACTCCTTTCCTTGAGAGTGTACACGTTTATTTTTTTTTTTTAATTGAGAATTTGTAAAGAGAAGTAAATTTTCGGTAAAAAGAGTTGAAAATGCTAGACATATCTAGGACAATTAAAAATTTAAAAGAATAGAAAAAAAAAGATAATCAGACATCGGAAGGGGGGGGGGGACAGTTGGTTTTAGTTACTGGAAAGGTTCATTAGCAAACCCTTTATCCTAAATCGCATTGCCCCCCCCCCCTTTTTTTTTTGTTCTGTTGTGGAACTTATAGTGTTAATTACAAAATTATACAAATGTTGATTGTTAAAAAACTGTGTGAGAGTTTATGTTGATGACATGTGAATGTTCCACTGCACTTTAATAGGTAACCAAGAAATACTTTAATATGAGGCTCGTGTCTCTGGTCTCTAGATTAAACTGAGAAACAAAACGAGGCAAGAAATAATTCAGCTTAATATGGTAGGTTGAGTATATCTGTTAACAACATCTATTCAGTCCTGGACTGTTTGCTGAAGACTTCTATTTGTTGGGTGAGGAGCACCACACCTCTATCTACTATAAGTTCATGTACAATAACAAAATTTATGCCCTCTCTCTCTCTCTCTCTCTCTCAGATGTTGTTAGTTTTGACAAGTTGACTACGTTTGATCCCCCTGCTGACACACCCAAATGAGTGACAAAGGGGAGTAACTCGTACTATTTATGTCTTGTTGGATTATCCACGCTTCTTCACGTCAGCGGGATAAGACTGGACCAATATAAATAAATCCTAGTGCAAAGATATTAACAGGGAAAACGTAATCTATTTAATGTCAAGACAGATTTGGATTTATAGAAAAATGTTAAATACTGTGACCTAATTAGTCTCTGTGATTTTCATTATTACATCACCAGCAAGTCAGTTAAAATTCTGCAATTAACAGTGTGCGTGTGTGTTTTCTGTTTTCTCCTCTTTGTATTGGAATGGCGGCTAATGGATTAAAGGCTATTTTTATCATTATTAACATTTTGTTACTGGTGAGTATACTTATAATATTTTTTCTTTTAATTAAGCTTTCGTCTTTGATACAAGATGCTGGTCAATAATTGGAATTTTTTTTTTAATTCTCAAGTGTAAACATTGTTTTCATTTAACTTAAGTTTCCTCATATGGATACATTATTTTTAAAAAATCCCAATTTAGGTGACTTTATTTTTAAAAATTATTACATGAACAAGTCTTAGTATTTGCATGCCAAATGGGCCTATATGTACATTGTGTTGACTACTCAATAGTTAATAGGTCATGTTCTTATATGTGGTAACCCTCCTCCCCCTGAAAGGCACATGTGTCTATATTTATATAAAAAAAAAACAGGCGCCATCATCGGATAGGACAGAGAAAATAAAATAATTGAATCCCAATAAGAGCATGACAGTGTTTTAATATAGTGATTAAATGAAAAATGTAAAAAAAAAAAATCCTTTAAAAAAAAAACAAAGCTTATCCAAGAGATAGAACTCCGCACTTACTACTATATCTCTCAATATTGTAGAAGTTATTTTTCATATTCGATATCATACAAAATAATTAATTTACAATAATTAATTGGTGAATTGTTTGTTGTTGCTGTTGTTTTATTAATGTTTTGTTTTGTTAGGTGCGATAAATAATTGTTTAAAGTTTCAACTTGATCCTAGGTTTGGTGACGAAACCTTACATATTTAGCGGTCCTGTGATTACAGAAGGATTAATTTCCTTGTTGGTATCAAACAAAATACTTAATTAAAGTAATTAATTGACTAATTGGTAATTTTTTTTTTATTTATGTCAAAGTATTATTGTGTAAAGTTTCAACTTGATCCGAGAATGGGTGTGTGAGAAATAAAGTGTACAAACATTTAACAGACAAACTGACAGAGTGAGTAGATATAAGCTTTGTAATAAAAACTGGATGGCTCCCTATCGTCTAGTATGCGCTCTGGACTGTCGTCTCGATTGTCTCTGGTTCGAACCGTTTACGCCACCGTCCACCACCGTCCTGAGAGAGGTTAAGGCTAGGATGTAATCATCTTCTGAAGTTCTGAAGGAACATTCGATATCTTTAAAAAAACAACAAAAAACAAACAAACAAAAAGCTAAGACGATTTTTGAACAAATATAACAAATATAACAAATATAACAAATATAACAAATATAACAAATATAACAAATATAACAAATATAACAAATATAACAAATACTTTAAAAAAAACAAAGCTTATATTAAGCATAGTTGTATCAATTAGTCTGGATCATTATGTAATAAAATTGTAAAAGATCTATATATTGGCCTCCTTCAGTCGTAGAACGACTATGGTTCATCTCGAACACTTTTTCATGTGGTTGTGTAGCCCTATTTTGGAGAGACACTCCCGTCCACAAATATTGCAGGTCAAGGTGGCATACGCTTTGGTGGTAGAGGAGCTGGCCATTTTCCGTGTGGCACGCTTTTCTTCAAGAGCTGAGGCCCACGTTTTCTCGCTGTCCATAGCTTTCTTAGTCACCGTCTCTCTCCAACTAGATCTAGACTAACAATAAAAAAGCACTAATAAAAATGACCTGAATTAGAACTCATGGCCAGGACTTCTCAGGCTTTTCAAGCCAACACGTAACTACTCTGCAACTGGAGAGCTTATGAACATGGAAGATTGTATAGTTCTCTTATTGTTTCTATAGTTTCGTCCTATTTTTGATGTTGTGTTCACTAAGACTCAGACGACGATCTATAAAAGGGACTAATTCGGCTTATACCACCACTTCGGTCAAGTACAATTTGTTTCCCTTGTTTGAGATATGAAACAAAATATTTAATTACCAATAGCTAAATAACTTATTGGTTAAATTTTTTAATGGATTCTTGTGATGTCAGGTAAAAGAAAAAGCTGTGCAAAACTTTAGCTTGATCCGAGATTGAGTGTGGGAGAAATAAAGTGCATAAGCTTTTGGTAACCCGACGATATAGCGCGGACCAAAAAGCGCCGACAAAATAGCGCGAAATTTCCCGACAAAATAGCACAAGACAAAATAGGGCGGACTAATATATGATGTGTATAAAAGTACCTGGTTTTAGTAATTGAAGGTCCTGGGAAGAATTATTTTGTTTAGGTCGCTTCAATATTAATAGATCTAAAAGTATGGCATATTTGCAGAGAAACAGAGTACTTTAAAATGCTATCTTACTCTCCTTTTTCACCAATGTTTAAAATGCATAACTTGCAAAAATATTATTTTGAGATGTGGTGACCCCATTCAAAGATTAGGTATATGATGATTTGTGTGTTATATATTCGTGTTATAGTATAATCAGAAATCTTGATTATCTGCGGCATCTCTCTTTGATAAAATCAGGGCGTCTTTTATCGCAGCATTGGCAAACTTAGGTGTGTCAGGATAAGTAAAGCTGGCGACAACTTATCTCGCGAGATGTTTGCTTAATCGCATTTGTTCCACCTGCCGATGTAAATACTGCCTTCGAAGAACTAAATGATGCTCGGCCTGATGTTGTAGGGAGTTTATGTGAATATTGGGAGGACAACTATATTGGTCGCAGCTATAGTGCCTATATAGGGAAACAAGCCACTGATAGAGTTTCTACCTGACACTGCACATAATTTAACTTTGTGAAAGTGTGTGTATGTGTGTGTGTAAATCTGAAAACTAGGGAAGTATCTTATCTTGGCGTGTTTTTAAAGTACATATTTGGACTATAAATAAATGCTATATTTTGAAAATATTCATTTTAGCTTACTATAATTCTTGCATAATGTTTGCATATTTATATTTTAAGCTATCCTTTCCCGCAAAATGCCTGAAAAATAATGATAACATTAAAATAAAAATTGGCTCTATTCATATTTTATGATATCTAAAGTATTTCTTGCAAAATGACTGAAAAATATTTTTTCCGCGCTATTTTGTCGGAGAACCCAAACTTTTGACCAAACAGACAGACAGTTGTTATAAGCTTTGTAAAAAAGGATGAAGATATGTCTTTTATCTGCCCTCTCCACCCCCACCCCCATTTTCTTAGCATAAAAAATACATTAAAGTAAATATGACTCATTTACCTCTGTTCCTTTTGATGGAGGGTGCGGCGTCTTTGGTCGATTATTTAAAGTACTTTTTATGCATGTTTTAAACTCCTCAACTATACTTTTTTAAAATTTTAATTAATGCGCATACATGATTTTCATTATTGAAGGTGTATAAATAAGAGCCAAGACTGTAGATTTATAAGGAACGTCTAGACATGTCTGTTTATTACGGTCCCAGTTATATATAGTCATACATGAAGCAAACATAGCCAGAGAAAAGCCGCGCGGTGTTTTCATACCTCATTAAGTTGGCAGTATGCCAGATTGTACACTTCAGTGGGAGTAAGACCTCAACATACATTTGCATTTTTAAAAAATAAGTCCAATGCTTCAATATGAATTGTAAACCTATTCCACAAAGGTGCCCTGTAGAAAAGCCGAACTACAAAACGAAAACTGAGAATCAAGAAAGTTTTGGGACCGCTTCTGTAACCAACTGGGGGAGTTGTAAGACATGAGAAAAGTTGCCTTCCTGTAATAAGTTAAGCTCTATTAAAAGTACCATAAACTTAGCAGCACCGAAATTAGCAAGTGGATTGTAATCCGCAGATTTAGTTTGGCATAAAAATATTTAAAACTAGGCATGAACATGAAATAAATGTCTCAGCAGCCAAGAGCTTACATTCGTCCACTTTATAATATTATCTTATCTTATCTTATATAATACAGACGTTACTTCAAATTGATGCTCTGTTTGTGAAAATAGACGAAAGTTTTATCTTTGAGTTGGGTAAAATTGGGGTTCTTAATGGAAATTTGGTGTGGGTTTTTTTTGCCAGTGCATGAGTGTCAAAGGTTTGTGTGCACTTTTGTTTTGTTTTGCCCCGTGCAATTTTATAGCTACACTTCATAGTCAGACTAACTAAAGTCAGGTAAAAAAAAATACAATGGTAAGAACCTTAATAGACTCCACTAGGATAAGATGACATGCTGTTTTAACACTTTCCTCGCAGATCTCTAGTCATGCTTGTTAATTAAAGACTTACACTCTGCTGAGACTTTGGTTTTCCTGGCTGATTCAGGGAACCCGTTCCATGCTCTATTGGCACTAGGGAAAAAGAAGCAATTGTCATACATTTATGTCACTTGAAAAGTTGGAAGGGAACAATAAAAAGAAACAGCTTCTCCCGTCCCCATAACGTCACCGACGTGGATAAAAACAAAAAGTGGAAAGGAAACATTTATTGCAAGTACCATTTCAAACCTTGCAATCTATACGGCTAATATATTACATGGCGGACGGTTAACCAGTGTGTGATGTGGCTAGCCCAACGATCAACGCCTATACTTTCATTAACTAATGTCAGTTACCCATTTGAGCTGGAAAGTCTCAGTGGCGTCTTAAAAATTCCGAAATTAAAAATCCAAATCTTCACTAGGATTTGAACCCAAAACCATTCGGTTAGGAATCCAAGCGCTCTACCACTCAGTCACCACTCTTCGACTTTCCTTATTGAAACTTTGCATAATGCGTAGCGCTAGATGAAGGAGTCGATTTGATTATTGCCCTTTATTGTTTTGTGTTTCTGCAGATTTTTGGGGCCACTTTGATTGGGCTTGGAGCTTGGGTCATCGTAGACCAAGATGGATTAGTACAGTTAGCCAAAGTTGGTCATGAGGGGACCTACGAAAACTTCTCTAAACCAGGTAAGAATATCTGGTATTAACACTATGTAATAGATTGCCAGTCCGCTTAACAAACGCTCCACACATCACGGCATAACGATCGAAGCAGCCAATCGCAAAAAAAAACAAAAAAAAACGTCAACGATTGATTCTTTAGCAAAAAAATTAAAATGCGTATGTTTTAGCGTAAGTAATAAGCGTCCATTAACTAAAGGTCGATGTCCAAATTTTAAAAAGGCAAAGCTCATATTTAAGGCAAAGCTCATATTTACCAATGGGAAAGATTTGCATTGCCAGAGTCCCACTTTCTCCAAAAACAAAATAGGAGGAAAGAGGAGTGTTTTCATGGTCACAGTTTCGTCCGAGAGGTTCATGCGACTGTGACGAAGAAATAGGCTGCAAGCGTTTAGATCTCTCAGTCACTTTTATCTTTCTTCGCGTTCAATGTGAGCCAATCAGCGAATTGAAACTTCAGTGTTTCTTAAAGATATTATAAACTCACCAATGGAACAAGATGGCCACGAGGAGGTGGACGAGATATTAGCTTTTTTTTTTTTGTACATTCCACACCTTGGATAAATATTGTCGCCCATCCGAGGTCTTACTGAGATTAGTTCGTTTTGCGGCATGTACTTATGTGCTGTCGATAATAATGATATTAAAACTTCATTCATATAATTACACACACACACAACTCACAGAATAGCTTTTTTTCAATCAGAACTTTTTCGAATTTTAATCCTCTAAATAGTGGTGTGTTATATAGTGGTGTGTTATATAGTGGTGTGTTATATAGTGGTGTGTTATATAGTGGTGTGTTATATAAAGAAAACGAAATACATTTTTAGTTTATATTCAAAAGTCTATATTCAGAAACAGTGATATTTGACGATATTTTAGGATGTGGTAATCTATAAATAGGCATATAACTCTCTTCGTGGTCCAACCATAAGAAACACCATATCATGGAAAGATAACTCTTTTATTTCTGCAAGTCGGATTAGAGTTACCCTACGTAATTTTCGCTGACAGAGAGAAGTGCTCAGAGAAAAAAAAGAGGGGGGAGGGGTTCAAGATATTTCTATTCATTTAAAATTTATTTGATATGTTTATAGAAGTGCGAACACACTGAATGTAGCCAGGAAGGTGAGTAGATAAAGATTTGACTGGTACCTAACGCTTTGTCCGTCTGTCTCCAGGAATATTAGATGTAATGTCTGGCATCGCTGTTGTGGAAGGCAGTTTGACAGTTCTCTTGACCATTCTGGGCTTCTGTGGTCTTGGTAAAAAATCCAAGTGCTACCTTGCTTTGGTTAGTCAATGTTTTCTTGTTATAAACTTGTTTTCATATTTGTGGATAATGGCAATGTCTGTAGATCTTGATAATCTGATGCCTCACTGTGTAAATCTATTCCGTGAAAGGGCGTTTTTTTTTTAGGCATAAACAAACCAGAGGACTGAAAAGGCCCTAACTGCCTTTTTGTGTATCTACGCCTTGCCGGTTTATAGATGGAACATAATGAAAAAATAAACATTCGATATCCACAAACTTTTTTCTGTCTGAATGCGAAATTAGACCGCTGAATTGAGAGTACATATTCTGACTTGTTTTAAAAGAAAAAGAAACTGATATTTTTTGTTTATGTTTTGACAGAAAAAACGTTTATAAACTTATAATTTAAACTTATACAAACAAACTTATAAAAAGATACAAAAGCACGAGCACTCAGTGATGGATTGCCTAACTTTTAACTAGTAATAAATTAATAATAAACGTTAAAATACAAGAAAATTAATAAATTATTTTTTGACAAAGGTGCCGGCACGCCGTATTGGTGCGTACCGTCACAAAAAAAAAGCATTGTTAATAAGCTTATATAAACTTAGTACTCTAGGAGGCCACAAAGATAAAGACACATTCCTCGTTCCGTATGCTTGGAAAAATTTGTACAAATGCTCTTTCTTTCCCTAGTGCTATTAGAGCATGGAATGGGTTGCCTGAGCTAGCCAGGAAAACAAGTGGACTTGGCAGAATTTAGGTCATTGGTTAATATGCATGACTGAATGCATGACGCGTAGGACGTAATCATCTTCTTTTTTTTGAAGTAACGTCTGTATTACATAAGATAAGATAAGCTAAGCTTTGGTGGTGTTGTGGATAAATTTGTTTTTTTACATATTTTTTTTTTGGTTATTTATATATCTGACGTCTCAATAAAGTCGTCTGGCCGATTCATTTCTCTCTGATCTACATCACATTCAGTGTGTCTGGAAAGAGAAATGTGAATAAGGGGGTGGTACCTGTGTGAGGTTTCCTCTTCCAAACACTAATGTCACATTGAGTTTAATCCCTTAAAAACATCCTTAAAAGCAACAAACAGAAGATTCCTCTTGGCAAAAAGCGTTCGTAAAAATGGGCGTTAACTCAAAAAATTGCAGTGGTGGTTAAACAAAACAATGTATATCGTAGCTGCCCTATATTGCTGTTTATTATCTTTGCTAAAAGAAAACAATAACAAACTATTCATTCTAAAATGCTTGTACAAAGTAGCTGAACTTTATGAGAGTCAAGTTATGGGAAGTGGGCGGAAAGGATAGGTAAGGCCGCCGTAAGGCTATAAACAATAAGCGGTAGGTTTGTTTGTTTTTTACCTATCCCATAATCCACCATCCTTAAAAAAAACCCATTACATTACAAAAAATAGTTTTTATGCATGACATTAATGTTTTCGACTCCTTAGATTTCCCCATGAACTGGCACGAACATATATCACAATAGACATAGTTTTTCAGGGGAAATAATCTTTTTATGTGATTAGTATGTCAATGAAAATACTAAAGTGGCCAATACTTTTAGGTCTTTCAACTTGAATAGCCTTATAGAACCACTGTTTGCATTTACACATTGCCTTACTTGGGCCAGAGGTTCTCCAATTTTAATATAAACATAAATCCTGTATTTTATGTTAGGTACAAAAAAATGTTTTTAAAAAATACAATATTTTTTGATTGGCTTTATATTTGTACCTTTGTCTATCTTAGCAAGGTCATTTCCGGTTCCAAGAGTAATCGATACCCCCCTTATATGTATACATGTTAAATTAAGGAACAAAACGGAAGCCTTTAAATGCTCCCACTCCACCCACCCCCCTCACCAATACCACTTTTCTTAAACAGTTCATTCTTTTACAGTAGCAACATTAGATAGTCGCTGTTTCGTTTCGCCACACCCATTTTGTTCACTATACACCGAGCATTCATACGACTGTGAAACGGAATGTCATAAATAGGAGACCCTGTTATTTGACCCTAAAGTCTGCCGCACTGTAGAGCAAGGGTAGAGAGGATACATAAAGTCACGAAATGTAATCCTTGGAAAGGTGTCACAGCACTATCCTACTAGCGGAGGTGGAAAACAGATGGGAGTTCTAAACAGGGTGCATCTAATAAATTAATACAAAAGAAGGATGGCCTGTAAGAAACTAGCCCACAATGGTAACAACGTTGTTGTTTTTTTAAATAATGAAATATAACATTTCAATTTGTTAGTAAGAAGGGGAAATAAACAATGTACTTTCAGGCCTTATGGATAAACTAATATTAGCACCGTTGGTTAGTTTTACCTTTTTTTTTGTGCATCCTTTAATCATAAGGCAAGCAATATACGTTATTATACACAGCAAACATGTGTCTAGACGGTCAGTTTCAGGCCTGGCGAAGTATAAAATGCATAGTCCGAAGGCCCCAATTGAATGCCCCATTTTCGTTACCATATTTATTTTGGTTTTCTGTCTTCTAAATATAAGCGAACACAAACTTGGCTCTATTAATTGAAATCGTTTATTTGATCCCTTTTGACTGTAAAGAAATTACATTACTACAAAGTATCATTCCGTGCTCTCTCTTTCTAGACTCTAGATCTATCTTTTTGATGCAATTTGGATACGCTATGTATTTATTTATTGTAGAGCGCGACTAAAAGGAAGCGGAAATGACGTTAAGCGAATTAAAAGGAAATTGACCCACAGGGAAAAAGAATTTGATTTAAAACTACGGACTTTGTGTTGCTATTTCTATTTCTTTCTTTCACACGTTTTTCCTCCCACTTCCCATCCTCGGATCAAGTTGACAATTTGCACAATGACTTATTGTCGGTGACGACACATGAATCAATCAAAAAGTGTGAGGCATACTGGGTGTGAGAATAATATTTTGTGCTTATTTAAATAAAACTTAGCCTAATGAAGGTTGCTTTTTCTTTGAATCTTATTGTTTAAGATTTAGAAAATTAGGGCTTGGGGAACAGAGGGTAAAAACAATTGTCTTGTATCATTTGCTTTGAGCTGAAAGTATCACTCTTCTTTCAACGCGATACAAACGGGCTTTCTTAGCAACTAGAAAAAAAACATGGCCAACCTTTTTCTAGGAAAAAAACAACAACTTATATAGAACATAAATATAAAGTCTGACACGCATCATCAGGTGCTCCAAAAGCTGTTGACAAAAATATTTTTTTTGTGTATGCCACAGTTCTTAAGAAATAAAGGGCGTACTTTCTCTGTGTGTTTGATATGTGTAGATATCTAATATGTGTGTTGACTTCTATCAAACGTAAACACATGAGCGATTGCATCTTATTATTTTAGTCTCGGCAGAGGGCGTGGTTATAAGCGATAAGAAGAGGTAGCATTTTTTTTACCAGCTTTATAGAGATAAAACCATATTTCATTTGCAAACCTTTTACACTGATGTTTCTTGTTTTTATTTATTTTTTTTAAAGAAAATCGACTTTGCATTAATTAGTACAAATAATGTATTTTCTTTCTATATTTCTACTATATCAATGAATTATCAGAATTATCAATCAAGCGCCTTGTATTCATACCACATATCATGTACTGAGCCTAACTCTAGCTCTAATTCAACGGTTTAAATGCCGAAAAGGTTTCAACAATATTGGGTAACAAGTCATTATTTAGGAGATCTCATTTTAAATAGTTCCCCCATACTGTATTTTAATCTACAGGGTATTTGTAAATTGTAGAACACATTAGAATGCATGGCAGAGGCCCCAAATATTGAGTCATATTGGTATAATAGGCTGTTGGTGATAAAAGAATCTCCACTATGGGGGCTACCCTTGGGTGGAAGGCCGGCGGACTCCGCTGTTCGCCACCACCAATGGCTACCTCTGCTTTCTCTCTCTCTCTCTCT
This sequence comes from Biomphalaria pfeifferi, assembly GCA_030265305.1. Taxonomy (NCBI): domain Eukaryota; kingdom Metazoa; phylum Mollusca; class Gastropoda; family Planorbidae; genus Biomphalaria; species Biomphalaria pfeifferi. The sequence goes on along the minus strand of JASAOG010000082.1, from coordinate 1,984,238 downwards.
TTTCTCTCTCTCTTTTATTTCACTTGTCTTTTCGATACGGTCGACCGAGTTCTTTTAGTACCAGACAAGTTAATGTGTGGTCCTGCTAACGTTACTAAATTTTGACAGGCCTAGTTCTGGATCAATATGATTTTAATAGAAACGCCAAGTTCTGCAAAGTCCTAGTTGACTAAAGTTCATTCCTTCATGCTGAATTTTTTTTTCATGCGCTACTTATAATGTTTGTTATTTCAAAATGGTGTCACTGACCCTTTTTTTTTGACAGAATTCTTTTTAAATATTTTATAATATTTTGCTCTACAACTGAATGCGCTGTGTATAGAGTCTAAAGGTCTACAACTGAATGCGCTGTGTATAGAGTCTAAAGGTCTACAACTGAATGCGCTGTGTATAGAGTCTAAAGGTCTACAACTGAATGCGCTGTGTATAGAGTCTAAAGGTTTACAACTGAATGCGCTGTGTATAGAGTCTAAAGGTCTACAACTTGTCACGTATTACGAATTGAATTCTACTTTTAAATGGCTTGCCTAGGGGAACGTGACAAGAGAAAAAGGTAGTTGTGTCACTTCTCTTAAGTCTGAATTTAATCAAAGACTTACAATGAATAACAAAAAAAAAAATGACACAAGAAATCGGAAGGTAAAATATCAACTTAATGTTTAATAAAATATAACTCGAATAGTACTTTTAACGGTATCACATAAAGCAAGAAAAAAAAAAACATTTACTCAATACAAAATGGAAGGGTTGACCAAAACCCTTTTACAAAAATGGCATGTAAAAATATTACAATACAAGAGTTTGAAAATATAATTACAAATACAAGCAAGGCCTTGAAAAAAGAAAAATCTTAACTTACACGATCAATTGGTATACCACGCACGGGTCACGCAATGTCTCCGCTATTCTGTCTCACGGCTGTCTCCGTATGTCTGTCCGTCAACGTTACACGGGCGGTCTTTATATAATATACCGCGCGTCGATATCAAGACAAATCTAGTAATTTCTAGAACAGAATAAGTCATCAACACCCAGATCTAGAACGCTCTTCAAAGAGACAGAAGAAAAAAAAAACCACCCTCCTTTCAACCAGAGGTACACACATAGGTCAAGGACCGGTCACTGTCTGTGTGGCTTGACTCACCGCGAAAAATAAAATAAAAAAAAAACTTATTACACAAGGGGCAGACAACCTACAGGTCAAGAAAAAAAAATAGTATCTAGGCATTGTTACCTAGATACGTAACACCTCCCTCCTAAAAATAAAAAGTTTACATTTCCACGAAATGGAAATCTTTTTAGAATAATTACAAAAAATGATATTTACATTACAGAATGTATTTATCATGATATATATAAAAAAAATATACATCAAAATACTTTTTACAATCTAGATAAGGCATCGGCGATAACATTTTCGCTGCCTTTTATGTGTTTAAGATCTAGGTTGTACTCTTGTAAAAATAAACTCCACCTGAGAAGTCGTTGATTCTTGCCAGACATTTTGTGGATAAATGTAAGGGGATTGTGGTCAGTAAATACAACCAGTGGCCATCTGGACCCACTGATATAAAAATCAAAGTGTTGTATAGAAAGAATCAACCCAAGACATTCTTTTTCCACAGTAGAATAATTTCTTTGATGTCTATTAAATTTCTTGGAAAAGAAACAAATAGGGTGCTCTACTTGGAAATTATCTTCTTGGTAAAGGACTGACCCAACACCTGTGTCACTGGCGTCAATAGCTAACCTAAAAGGTTTTCCGAAGTCAAGAGCCATCAAAATGGGGGAGCTAGATAATATCTGCTTAATTTGGTTAAAGGCTTTCTGACATTCATCCGTCCAAGTAAATCGGACGTTCTTTCTCAGGAGGTTTGTTAAAGGACTGGCAATGACAGAAAAATTTTCGCAAAACTTTCTATAATATCCAGACATTCCCAAAAATCTTCGGAGTTGTTTCCGATCAGCAGGAATAGGGAAAGCTTGGATAGCTTCTACTTTGGCCATTACAGGTTTCACCTGGCCTTGTCCTACAATATGGCCTAAGTATTGGATGGAAGCCTGGCAAAAATCACTCTTACTCAGGTTTACAGTAATTTTTGCATGTAAAAGTTTAGTAAAAAGACAATGCAGTTGTTTACAATGGCTAGAAAAATCTTGGCTAAAAATTACTACATCGTCTATGTATGCGTGGCAATTCTCCATGTCAGCAAGCAGGGCATTTATCATTCTCTGGAAAGTGGCAGGAGCATTCTTCATGCCAAATGGCATCACTTTGTATTGGTACAGACCATCAGGGGTGACAAAGGCGGAGATTTCCTTTGCCTTATCAGTCAGGGGAACCTGCCAATAACCTGAAAGTAGGTCTATTTTGGTGATGTACTTAGCGTCACCAATACGATCTATGAGATCGTCTATCCTAGGGATAGGAAACGAATCGGTCTTTGTTACAGCATTTATCTTACGGTAGTCTGTACAAAAACGATAAGTCTTGTCCTGTTTAGGTATCAAGACACATGGGGAGCTCCAGCTACTGGAACTTGGTTCAATGAGGTCATTTTCAAGCATATACTTGATTTCTGACCTAAGTATGGCAAGTTTTTCAGGGTTGACCCTGTAAGGATGCTGCTTGACTGGAGTAGCCTCGCCAACATCTACATCATGCATTATAACATTAGTCTGTTTTGGTACATCAGAAAAAATGTCATTAAATTCATTAATGAGTTTCATGATAACTGGCCTTTCTGTCGAAGACAGATGAGACAGTTTTACATCCAAATTCTGTAATACAAAAGAATTAGGTATTTTGTATTGTCCAAATTTCTCCTTTACAATATCATCATCAATAGGAGAAACATGGCTATTTGAACAACTTTTGACTGTATTTAAAACACAATTACTCTTCTCTGAGTGATCTGGCCGAGATACATAAGGCTTCAGCATGTTTATATGACATAGCTGAGTCTTTTTCCTACGGTCAGGAGTTTTGATTGTGTAATTGAGGTCACTAATTTTGGTCTCAATTTCATAGGGACCAAAGTATCTGGCTTGCAAGGGTTGACCTGGTATGGGCAAAAATACAAGCACCTTATCCCCGGGAGAAAATTCTCTAACACGGGCCTTTCTATCATACCAGCGTTTCATGCTGGATTGGGTGTTTTGTAAGTTATTTTTGGCCAGAACACAAGCATCATAAAGTCTAGTTTTAAACTTACTTACATAGTCTAAAAGTCCTCCAGTGGCTGTTGGTGACAACAAAGTCTCTTTTATACATTTCAAGGGACCGCGCACCGAATGGCCAAAGACTAAGTCAAAAGGGCTGAATCCCAACGATTCCTGGACGGATTCACGGGTTGCAAACAGCAGCATGTGGATTCCTTCGTCCCAGTCTTTTTCGTGCTCGAAGCAATAGGTTCGGATCATGTTCTTGAGAGTCTGATGGAATCGCTCAAGAGCGCCTTGCGACTCGGCATGATACGCACTCGACATGCAGTGTTTGATGCCCAACTGAGTCATGACTTGCTTGAAAAGATTGGCCGTGAAATTCGTTCCTTGGTCCGATTGGATGGACTTTGGTAGACCAAATAGAGTAAAGAACTTGATTAAGGCCTTTACAATGTTTGATGCTTTTATGTTCCTTAGAGGAATAGCCTCAGGAAAACGAGTTGAAGCACACATAATGGTCAACAGGTATTGGTTGCCAGCTTTTGTCCTTGGGAGAGGACCAACACAGTCAATAAGTACTCTGCTGAAAGGTTCTTCAAAGGCTGGAATCGGCTTCAGAGGAGCAACAGGGATCTTTTGATTTGGCTTGCCAACCATCTGACAGGCATGACAGGATCGACAGTACTGGATGACATCTTTCTTCAAACGTGGCCAGAAGAAGTGTGACATAATCTTGTGATATGTCTTATGGATGCCGAGATGACCTGACATCGGTGTGTCGTGAGCCAGATTCATGATGTACGCTCGGTATCTTTCTGGTAACACGATTTGATGGCATATTCTCCATTCTTCTTCGTTGGATGCGTCTGGAGGTTTCCATTTCCTGAAGAGCATATCATCTTGGATGTAGTAGCACGTTGATGCTAGCTCTGCCTCTTGTGATGTCATTGCGGTTTCTCGGAGTTTGGCGAGCTCTGGATCCTTCTTTTGGTCCTCAATCAACTGTTTTCGAGTTGATGCCGGCTTTTCAGAATTTGGCGTTGGTTCTTCTTCAAGAGAAGCAAAGAATGTGGTGCTCAAGTCCACATCATCGTGGTTACTGTTGGCCTTGATGACGTTCTCTTCTTGAGATGCTTTCAACCTCATTGCCCTTGTTACTGCACACGCTGGATATAACTCTAGGTCTTCCTCGGGTGTGGCAGATAAGTCGGGTGTTTGAGTGACGATGGGTTCGGCTATCACCTTTCCACCTGCTAAGTCATTGCCTAACAGCAACGAGATGCCTTCCAATGGTAATGTTGGTCGGACACCTACAACAACCGGTCCAGTAATGAGATTAGACTTTATGTCGATTAGATGTAGAGGCACATCTATACATCCAAGCTCTACGCCTCGTAACAGGATGCTCTTCCCAGTCGATGATGATTTTGACAAGGGCAAGATACCCTCTAAAAGTAGCGATTGTGAGGCACCTGTGTCTCTCAAAATGGTGATAGGTCGTAGACTTGTAGAATCACCGGGTAGTGATACGAATCCTTCCGAAATGAAAGGCTTAAAATCCTCTAAGGAAACATCAATTTTGGTTGATGCAGACTGGACTTGGGTCGAACTCTCGCTGGAGTCATTGACATCTCTAGGAGACGCAGTGGAGAAACTCTTTCTTGAGTCAGTAGAACATCTTTTGGATGTATTTGGAGAACTCTTGATGGATTCATTGGAACATCGGGGTGATGTCTTATGGGAACTCTGGATAGAGTCATGGGAACATCGGGATGATGTATTATGGGAACTCTGGATAGAGTCATTGGAACATCGGGGTGATGTATTATGGGAACTCTGGATAGAGTCATTGGAACATCGGGGTGATGTATTATGGAAACTCTGGATGGAGTCATTGGAACATCGGCTTGATGTACTTGAAAAACTCTTGTTTGAGTCATTGGAACATCGGCTTGATGTATTTGAAAAACTCTTGTTTAAGTCATTGGAATATCGTGGAGACATTTTCGGAGAGTCTTGTACAGTCAATACATTTGAAACAGGTGGTGTCGAGGTATTCTTGATATGACTTGATGATGAGGGAGTAAACCTCGCCGACCACTGTACTGTGCAAGCGCTGACTTTTGAAGGAGCTTTTTCGTTTCTCTTCCTCAATTTCCAGCAATCGTCAATTTTATGGCCTTCTCGTTTGCAGTGGGAACAAGTAGCTTTACTTGTAGTAGGTTTTCTGTCATTTGTACTGCTGTTCTTGATGGAGTTGCTAGCAGTGGACTCAGACTGTTTGACTTGTTTTGGCTTGACATCCGTCGTATACTTGGCAAATTGATGTGATATTATATAATCGTCTGCCAACACTGCAGCCTTGTGCACATCTTCCTCGCCACGATCAGCTATATGCGTACGGACGTCCAGCCGCACACAACTCTTGAACTCTTCCATCAGCATTAGGTTCTTGAATTTTGCAAAGTCGGTGCCGATTTCCCTGGAAGTGAGCCATTTCTCAAAGCGTCGCTCCTTTTCCCGCAGGAATTCTACATGGGTTTGACCATCCGATTTGCGACAATCCCTGAACTGCTTTCGGTAAGCTTCCGGAACAAGTTCATATGCCTTAAGAATTAAGGCCTTAACAACATTATAATCTTTTTGTTGTTCAATGGTCAAAGAACAAAATACCTCTGCAGCTCTACTAGTCAAAACTGTTTGCAGCAAAGTGGGCCACAAAGTTTCAGGTACATTAAAATTTTTCACAGCAAGTTCAAATTGTGGAAAATAATTGTCAATTGTGGCTTCATTAAAGCGTGGAATTATTTTCAAAAATTTTGTTGCTTCAGCAGTATGACTGGCAGGGGAAGAATCTGGTCTTACATTAGCAGCTAACTCTAATTTTCGTAACTCTATTTGTAATTTCATTTCTATTTCTTTCTGCTCTCTAGCCGCTGCAAGCTCTAATTCTTTTTGTGCGGCCTGTTGTTTAATTTCCTTCTCTTTTAAAGCTAACTGGGCTTCTATTTCCATTTGTTTTAATTTTATCTGAAGTTCTAAATCTGATTTACCCTCATCGGGTCTAAGGGTTTCTAAAAGGTCCTCAGAAAACACTTCCTCGTCTACATAATGGATTACAATGTTATCTCTGATTTCTTGTTTAAGGGCATTTGATTTTATTTTTAACCCTAACTGTTTAGAAATAAGGACCAGTTCCTTCCTAGTAAAAGCATCAAGCTCTTCCACAGAGGGATTTGCAAGAAAAACCTGAATATCCATGGCTAACTAACAACTATTACTAGCAAAAAAAAAAAAATGTATACAATGTAAATATACAGTACAAAATCAGTACAACAAAAAACCTTAAGAGAGTTTGGTCAATACTATTGATACTTTACTTCCGACTCTTTGACACAAAAAATTTTTTGTTAAAGTCAACTTCGCCTTTACAAAATTACTCAAGTAAGACGAAAATAGGTTCAGAAAAATATCCGGGACGAAAGCCCTCAAACTTCTTTTGTCACGTATTACGAATTGAATTCTACTTTTAAATGGCTTGCCTAGGGGAACGTGACAAGAGAAAAAGGTAGTTGTGTCACTTCTCTTAAGTCTGAATTTAATCAAAGACTTACAATGAATAACAAAAAAAAAATGACACATGAAATCGGAAGGTAAAATATCAACTTAATGTTTAATAAAATATAACTCGAATAGTACTTTTAACGGTATCACATAAAGCAAGAAAAAAAAAAAACATTTACTCAATACAAAATGGAAGGGTTGACCAAAAGGTACACACATAGGTCAAGGACCGGTCACTGTCTGTGTGGCTTGACTCACCGCGAAAAATAAAATTAAAAAAAAACTTATTACACAAGGGGCAGACAACCTACAGGTCAAGAAAAAAAAATAGTATCTAGGCATTGTTACCTAGATACGTAACAAACTGAATGCGCTGTTTATAGAGTCTAAAGGTCTACAACTGAATGCGCGGTGTATAGAGTCTAAAGGTCTACAACTGAATGCGCTGTGTATAGAGTCTAAAGGTCTACAACTGGTTAAAGGCATAAACACATTTCAACTCTTTCTCTCCGTTATTTTTCCACGTTTCGAAGGAATTCTTCATTTTACTCATTAGTATCTCACTCCCCTGTTATGATTAAGATTCAATAGCTTTGTTTGATGTCAGAAAATGTTGTATTTGATATAGAATGAAAGGGAAATGCATGCTCTTTTTATATAACACAAAGTCAAGTTTATAAAATTAAACATTAATTTTACTCAATGATGTCAAATCAACGATGGTATCGTCGATTCGGAGAGAAAGAGTTAGAAATGAAATATGACTCTTGATGTTTTTAAAAGCAGATTTACTTTATAATACTTACACAAATTAGTATTGCCTATTTTTATTTTTTTCAGTACTCTGGTATACTAATCGCCTTAATCCTGCTTCAGATTGCGCTCATAGCATTAGCGGGTGTTCTTAAAGATCGGGTAAGTTATCAGAAGTAACCTATCCATAAAGTTGGATACAAAAGAGGTTCAATAAACAGCAACGTCTTTTCAAGGCCTATGTATACAACACAATTCAAAATATAATGGATTTAATCTGAGACGTTTATTTCAATTAGGTCCTCTCTATCCACCATCATCTATTATTTTAAGTTTTACCAGATAATTGAAGGGTTTTTTTTTTTTGGGGGGGGGGGGGGAATACAAAAAAAGAAAACACACACACACACAAATAACAGCAACAACAAAACAAAAACAGACGTTTTTTAAAAGCCTATGTTTACAACGAATTCAAAATATTTAAGCTGAGATGTTTGTTTGTAAAATGTTCCACATGTCTCGGATGTTCCTTCAGAGTTGAATTATATTCTACTTCCTTGTCCAAATCGCCCGCGGGCAGCGGGAAAAGTATGAACCCGGGACTATCGAGACGACCAAACGACAGTTCATTGCGCATAAAGCAGTATCATGCAGATGGTGTCTAAGTCCTATATCCATTAGGCCCCATTTTAGCCACCATCCCCTGTTGTTTTAAGTTTTAGTTGATTATTGGAGGGGACGTTATTTTGGGCAAAGAAAATACAAAAAGGAAAAAAAAAGTTAGTTTTGTGGGGACGGTAAAACTCTCCCCATTACTTTTTTTTTATTGTTATCATTTGTGTGTAAATGTGTATGTGTCTATGTATCTTTGTGAAAGGGAAGATAAAATAAAATTTAAAAAAAAACGGTAAGTGGGAAAAAAGTAGATCCCTTTGTAAAGATGTGTTAGTTTCTTGTAGTTAAAACCGCTCGTCTGTGGTCACAAGATCAACAAATAGATGGCCATGGAGTTCTGTCCTCCCTATTAAAAATAGAACAACAAAAGCAACCAATAAAATCTCCTTGTTGAGGTCACACACCCCCTCCCATGATTCTCATACTCCTCCAATCTTTTCTTTAGTCTTCGACTCCTATCACTTTCCAAGGAATAAGTCACCGAAACACGGCCAGAGAAATGATAGGCTTCTAGTCACTTTGCTGATTTAAGAATAACGTTTGTAACAGTAGCTTTCTAAATAACGTTGAGAAAATAACTAACTGTATTAACTAACGGTATTCAGTGTTACCTGGGCTCCTCTGTGTCATTGAAACTTGAAGGCACAGTCTGGCAAATAAGAAATGGAGTCAATATGTACATAGCATTACATGTACACAAATACACTGCACTTATTGTCACTTTCTACAAAAATCCCTTACATTCAATTCTTTTTCGACTAGTTATAAGTTAAAGTGTCTAAACATTCAATGCTTGTGTGTCTTCTTCAACGTAATAAAAAGCCTATATACTGTTTCATATTAAGAAAGAAATGTTTTCTTGTTGGTTTTTCTTGTTACACAAATTTAATTTTCGAAAATGTTTATATGTGACCATTGTGTGGAAGCGTGGTCGAGAGGCTAAGTGCGCTTAAACTTGGCTACCAATGAAGGGGGCTCGAGGTTCGAAGGCGATATCCCCTTCTATCCACTGGTCCACAAATGAGATTGGACCAAAGCGCATGCTATAAGCATGAAAGTAGCGCTATATAAAAGACATAATTTATTTTTAGTATGGATTTTGTGTGGGAATGTGAAAAATTATATGCTGCTTATAATTGCCTCTATATCGTTAATGTTTTAAGTAGTAGGCCTGATGAGGAAGTAGACAAACTGAATTTCCCTTTGTTTGGAACAACACAATTAAACTTTTCTTATAATGATGTGTAGTTTTCATAAACATATTTATAAATACGCCTGGATATCAACTTTATATTTTATCAATGGTAAAATTTGATGGGCTTCTGAGTCATAATCAGATGCATCTATTTCTAAGCGGTTAGATGTTTCTCAAGGGAGAGAACAACAATAATGCAGACCTATAAATATAATATATAGGCTGTAAACAATATATCTTCAAGGGAGAGAACAACTATACATTAACAAAGAAAACAACCACACATACACATGGGATGCTACAAATGTGTAAGAAAAATAAATCTAAAATCTTTCATGTAACGCTTTCTTTTTTCCTTTCCTACAAGCCAAGGGTACGGGTATGTTAACCCCCTTCGAACCATGAATGCTACGCCACTGTCGGAACTTCGTAGCGCTATCTCGTCTTTGATACACATCCGGAGATTCATATCACCTTTATAATAGAAAGTAAACATCGGTAGAATGTCACAAAAAGGCGTATCGTATCACAATATCCACAAGGGCCCTTGAAAGCATACTAGCAATAGCTTATTTGTGAACCCAATGTTTGATATTTGCTTTTCTAAATCTCATTCCTTTCTCAGCAGGTCAATTATTCCTCTCTATTCAAACATAGGCCTAAACATAGACGTAGATACAGTATGGAGAGATGAATTATTAAAATGAAACGACACAATACTAGACTGGGCTTTTCATAACATTTGCATAAGTTATTCAGTCTAAGCAGTCTGAAGTTTCTTTGTGATAAAGGCTCTTTTTTTATAAGATGAATAAACATAAAAACTGGCTACACACAAGCAAACAAAAATTTTCAGAACTCCCATAATATACTCGAACATGTATATAATTCATCCACAAATGCCTTGAAATACCTAGAATCAAAAGGCTCACAGACATATTAAAACAGACAATCTACATTCTCACATTAATACTCAGAGACACATTTAAAGACATTAAAACATTTAAGGTCACGACTAGTCACCGAAGTAGACTTTCAATATTTCAACTCACATAATCATTAAAGCATCCCCAGTATCGAAATAGAACACCCACAGTCACATTAAAGTGCATCAAGTATCAAAATTCAGTATTACATCGACACACAATGAGAAACGTATAGGCAGTGTTGTTTTTTGTTTTTTTTTTGTGACGGTACGCACCGGTGCGGCGAACCGGCACCTTTTACAATGTTGGGAACAAATCCATCGCTGAGTATTTTTTTTTGTTACAAACAAAGCACTGCGTATAGGTCTTCAAACAACTGCAAGCCAAATGTAGACAACCAAATACCCACGAAAACAATAGGGAGTCACGCACATTTAGACTTTTAGGCTACCAGATACACCACGACAGAAGCAATACATGTAAACATAGATATAATGTGAATATACGAATACCTTTTAATATTATTTATTTGTTAATTCAGCTTAAAGATATTTCTTAATCGTTGAGCGCGTACAACCAGGCAAGAATTAAAATTCATTACTCTATCTACACGGAAAATACCTAGGCTTAATCGCCAGTAACAAAAGGCTTTCTAGTCAAGTAGGCAACTACTGTGACCTGGAGTGTTAAATTAGAACTAGATCTATGTCGGGATTGAGACCCGGTTTGCTTTAAAAGTTCCAGTCTTTGTATTGACCAAGATCAAATAGTCTCAAGCTTTTGAACACGTAAACATTGGTTTCACCGTTGGAAACGTGCCAAATGAACAGCTCGTTTCATTCTTTGACACTCATGAAACACTTTTCTTTTTCAAAAGCGCGGCGCCATCAATGCAAGTTTAGTACACAAATTGCTATAAAAAAAAAGATCTAACTTATATCAAGAAAAAAAAAAAAGGAATATTAGCTATCCTGCCTTCATATGAAATTTCTTTTTAACGAGGCTGCCTCTATGTTAATGGGCTTGGTCTGCGAATTTTTTTTAGCCATGATGAATTTTCTTTCTCTCTCTCTCTCTTTCTCTCACATACACAAGCACGCACGCGAGCACACACGCCCATTATTAATACAAATTAACTACAGAACAATAAACACATTAGGTATAATCATGTGTCACTTGGTTTACGTGTCAATGTTGCCACAGACATGAATGTTGTTTTTCTTTTTAAACAATATCTCTTCTACTAGCTTCGAGTTTCTACATAGAAGAGTAAATAATCTAAGCGGAAATCATTTGTTTCCTAGAAGAGAATTCGAGAAATTTCGATTTCTGAGTTTAAGAACCTATAAATAAGAAAGACAATGTTATATCGGAGTCCATAAAGCTCGTAAGTTTCAAGCTTTATATTGTCTACATGTGTGAAATATCATTAAATTTAAATTCTTAAGTATATTAGTACTTGATAAATGTTTTTTTAACTGCTGTTACTGAAAATCACCCCACCTTTTCCCCCCTTCTTCTTTTTATAACAGTCGCAAAGTCGCAGAGTTACAGGTTAAGAAACATTGCGCTCGAAGATACCCTTGGCTAAAGAACTGTGACTTGTGGATGCCTAACAAATCCCAAATCCCGTCGCCTTAAAATATTTACTTAGAGAAACTGCTAGCTTAATTCAAAGGAGCTCAACCCTCTTCCGGCCTGAGGGACATCTTAATTTCCGACAGAAGTGTCTCGGGCTGCAACACCGCCAAAAAAAAAAAAAAAATCTCTGCGACTTTATTTTGTAGGCCTACTTAGGCAGAAGTTTTGAAGGGTCGGATAGCTTCACGTGCCGAAAGTGTCCCTCGGGTAGACATCACTGGACTATGTAACTATCTAGATTCTTTTAACGCTCAGGTCAATCAAAACCTGCGCAAGGCACTGAAGGAAGTCATCAAGACGGAATATGAAGGCTTTGTGGAATCTGAGAGCAAGTTTTCAAGATCTTTGGACATCGCTCAAGTGATGGTTGGTACCTTGTGTAGTTTGAAGCATAAAGAATAGTACATAATTCTGAAGTTAATAAATGTAAATCAATTCGTTTCGATAAGATATTCACATTATAGTTTTTACGCTGCAATTTTGAATGCTCATGATTCATGATTTTTAATTATGGAAATTTGTTGGCGTGAGTTGCTAAAATGTAAACAGTGTTAAATATTGTATTCAAAAGCTAAAGTACGGTGTTCAGGTGTTAAGCACTGTGTTCAAGAGTTAAAGCGCGCTGTCTTTTCGGTTCTTTTTTTTTTAAGGTTTAAGCTTACCTCATTCTTTAGCTTACATGCTTTTCATTAAAAAAAAGACCTGGACTATTTGTCCTGAACATATCCTTGTGTAAATCTTATCGTTTAAGCTAATTAAAGATTCAAACTGTAGACCCTACGAGTTTTTGTTGGGTTGTAGCTCCGGGCAGCTAGTCCAACGTACTAACTCTTGTAGGAAACTAGATATATTTTCAAAAAAATCTTCAATAAAGCTTGAAAGCCTCTTCGCTAACTTAAATAAAAATTTTACTGATGTCCACAAAGTGCGTAATTCATTTTCTGTGTTTTATTTTCAGTTTGAATGTTGTGGCGTAGACAGCTACCTAGAGTTTAACAGCACTGCAATGAAATGGACAGACAGGACGTCTAATCAGGTATGTATTACTGTGAGTAACTAATATTTTCAACACGACGCTTGCAGGAAATAGAGTTACCTACCTTTCCAAATAAAAAAAAGAAGGGGGGGGGGGGCTAATTGGTATCACTGTAAATCGCCGCTTTAAGTAAAAACAGAAATATATATATATATATATATATATATATATATATATATATATATATATATATATATATATATATATATATATATATATATATCAATATTTAACATTATTTAACAATAAGTTAGTGCATGTTACCAAAAATAATTTCGATCAATAATTTAGAAATGCTAATGACCTCGCCTTGTCACACTGACGTAGTTTATGGTACCAATGCTTCTTTCAATGCCTAGATCCCTAAGACGTGCTGTAAGCTGGACAAGGACGCCTATCTGGAAGAAAAACAATACATCTTTGTAAATCGAAACTGCGCCAGACTTCCAACGCCCGATATTAGTAACATTGGCAGAGTAAGTGTATTACAGATTTACAGATAGGCCTACTTTAAACAAAAGTTATGAACTCTATAAAGCTTTTCCTCCTCATTACCACCTCATTAAAAAAACTTACCACATTTGGGTCACATCGAGTCGGATTTCCCTGTGCTCCTTGCGGTCAAGATGATATTCTACCTCCATTCGCAACCCTTCTCAAATTACTAGCATTGTTATATGGCAGTGGTTCGAATCTCGGTGAAGGCACCAACTCTAATGGGTACCTGACTTTAGTTGGGGAAAGTAAAGGCGGTTGGTCCTTGTGCTGGCCACATGACACCCGCTCGTTAACCGTTGGCCATAGAAACAGATGACCTTAACATCATCTGCCCTATAGATCGCAAGTTCTGAAAGGGAAACTTTACTTTTTACTATACTATGCTCTTGGCGGGAATAGAAACATTACCTTCCACCACCGATGCTTAAGGTGGATTCTTAAAATAAGGTGGCAGGATAAAATTACATACAATGAAGCCTTTCAAAAAAAGCAGGGTGTCTGGACTTTCCCATTGGCTGGCTTGGTGTTGTTACCTGTTGACTAGTAGCACCAAACTGTTGGTAGACAACTAAACCGTTGTTGGCGTAATGCATCTTAACTAATAAAACTTCAAATAATTTGAATAATTTCCTTTTGTGAACAAAAATAAATAGAACTTTATTTATAATATAGACAAATTCAACTTGTGATAAATGAAATAAATGTAGTAGACTTTAGTAATATCTTTTAACAAAATCTAACTCACTACAATAACACAACCTTTCAGTCTCAAGTTCTGTAGTCGTCTCCCCTAACTAAGATCAAGGGACGACAATGCCACCTATGTTGCATCATTCACAACCAATCACTAATCTCTTCCCACCGTCACCATAGAAACACACAGACACTCCATAACACTTGAATATGCCCACCAAATGCCACTGGGTCGATCTCCACAGGGCATATAACTTAGAGATCTAATGCAGGTCAGGAGATTTGCAGGCCAGGAGAGTTGCAGGTCTGGATAGTCGCGAGCATGCTACTCTGCCTCATCGTGGCGCTCGTGTGGAAACGACCATTAGAGGAAGTGGTTAGGTTAAATGGGTTGCAAAACAAAAATCCCGTGGGTTTGTCCACGGGTAAGCGAGATCCAACCCATTGCACGGAGCGGAGTTGAAAGAGAGCCCTCACGAAACTGTCGAAAATCCATGCGCCGTTCCTCAAGGGACCGTTACGTTAATGGCGAGTTCCCCACGGTTAGCTTGGTACAACAAAGGAAAATGGCGGAGGTTCTCGGTGTACTCTGTCTTTGGCCATGTCTAGCCCATGCGCTCGGGGACCAGATGCATCGGAAATAGCTATGCTTTACATAGGGATTGACTTGGGTCTCTTCCAGAGAGAACTGTGTGTTCACACACGTTTTTTTTTTTTTTACTGTTTTAGTTCAAACAGGTTTTTTTTTCCAACTTAGAGCTCGAAGAGCCTTCGGCTCAGCTCTTAAGACGATCAAACGGTCTGGATAGTTGCAGGTCAGGAGATTTGCAGGCCAGGAGAGTTGCAGGTCAGGAGATTAGCAGGTCTGGATAGTTGCAGGTCGTCTCCTTTAAGATGCACTGATGTATAAAAGCGTGATGGGAACCAATTCAAGACTGAACCCAATAATTGGGAGGGGGGGGGCACAGCATAGGGCCATATGCCATTATGGAGGGCAGGCATAAAGCATCTGTCCTGAATCGTAGACAGTGAAAACGCCTGCAACAGGAAAAATGTTGTTTTGTTTTTGGAAGCTTGTGGTCGTAAATGTGTTGGCCTCTTTAGTCACACAAGTACTTGCAAGGGGGGAAGATCGTCTCTCGTGACATAAAATGAAAGGCTTAAGGCTTGACCTAAACCCCGAACTACCCTGCCAGGATTTAACACTTACTTTAGCGTATAATATTACCAAATTATGCATTGCCTTAAGCTCTTCCTTGTCTGGCGAAGATAAGCTCGGATATGATTTTTTTAAAATTCTAAACTAAATAAAAGAACACCAATGTAAAGTATTTTAGATGTTACATTTGACATGTTCTATATTGTCCATAGGCGTGCTATAATGATATAGAGACTTGGATAATTAATAGAATCGTGGTCACTCTTGCTCTGACAGTCGCTTTCACAACATTCCAGGTAAGCCATGATGTTCTTTTCTTTAAACAAGTGTTCTCTCTTCAGTTATAAATAGGAACCAAGCCCTGTGCTCATTTTAACTTGATTTAAATGTTGTGAAACCCAGTAGAAGCAAAACGTCCACAACTTCCCCCCTCACTTGGGGTAGGATTCCTTGTCATTTAGCAAGTCTCACAGTGAATAACCGTTTGTTTCGTCTGCCCCTCCCCCCCCCCCAATCTTTATTCTTCTTCGAGGAACTTAACTTAATTCTTGCTTGTTTTCTTATTTACTAATTTGCTTTTGGTATGTCATATCTTTCTCCACTTTAGTGTGATGACCCAAATTAACTTGGAGAAGGCGTCATTTTAGCCGAAATTGTTTTAGTAAAGTTATAATTACAAACAATGGACGTCTTTTTAATTCATTATGGGCGTAGATTATAGTACATTTTAATGTTACCGTGAATACAGTGTATATTCAACTTTTAGTACTTTAAATATAACTCACATTTAAGCTTCCTGTTGCTATATTTAAGTCATTGTCCGTTTCTTATTTCAGATTTTAGGAACGATCTTTGCGTTCTGTTTGCTACATGCCTTCAGGAAAAAGAGCCTTGTATAACATCAAAACAGCTATCGACATGTTTAATGATCTAGTATTATTTGTACAGCCTCGTGTGTAAGCCTAGATCTCACAGCAATGGTTTCCCTACCCACCACAATGTGTTCCAATGATTTTTGAATCCCCCACTGTTCTTTTTTTTAGTCCCCACCTTCCTCCCACACATTATTCCCGATACATTGTCTATTGCTGTGCTGATGATGCAGCCGTCGTCAATTTGCAATCACAGTGACGATTTACTATAACATGTTGACATTGACCTTGTATTATATTTCATATTGCATTTTTGTCTATATCATTATTCATGATTTTCATTCAGTACTTGTTATGAACTCTATTTAATAGCAAGGATAAGAGGACTTTCTTCTCGAGAATTCTCAAAATGAAACTTTGATGTCTCCCTGGTTAAGCGACATCGTCAACATTAACAATCGAACTCGACATTTTGAGGTGCACAGAAATATTCGCCAGTTTCGGACTCAGATTAAACAGGTTCTGGACCGATCACCCTAAATGAAGACATCGAGTGCCGAAATTAGGATGCAATATAGGCCTATGTCATGGTGTCTGTCCTATTTGGCCTTTAAAAATGATGGTTGTATTTCATTTAGGTGTACTGAACGAGACTTGTGAATTGATTTTTGTGTGTGTATTTTGGTGCTATTGTAAAACATGTATCCCTGTCATCCTTCAAGATACAGTGGAGGGAGCACAAAGAAAGGGTCGTCTAAGGAAAAGCTGGCTGGACAACGTACAAGAATGGACCGTCCTTTCTTGTCTAAGAACAGCAGATGGCCGACCGATGTCCCAGCACTCCTATGACAAAAGTGGAAGGATTTGGTTACGCGAACTGTCCCAGCACTCCTATGACAATAGTGGAAGGATTCAGTTACGCGAACTGTCCTAGCACTCCTAAAGTGGAAGGATTTGGTTACGCGAACTGTCCTAGCACTCCTACAACAAAAGTGGAAGGATTCAGTTACGCGAACTGTCCTAGCACTCCTAAAGTGGAAGGATTTGGTTACGCGAACTGTCCTAGCACTACTAAAGTGAAAGGATTTGGTTACGCGAACTGTCCTAGCTTTCCTAAAGTGAAATGATTTGGTTACGCGAACTGTCCTAGCACTCCTACAACAAAAGTGGAAGGATTCAGTTACGCGAACTGTCCTAGCACTCATAAAGTGGAAGGATTTGGTTACGCGAACTGTCCTAGCACTCCTAAAGTGGAAGGATTTGGTTACGCGAACTGTCCCAGCACTCCTACTTGGAAAGTCAAGGAACAGATGATGATTAAAGATAACAACTACAAATGTACATATTTAGGACGGGAAGGACCGATAGAACGAGATATAGATACATTTGTAATTCGTATAGAAAAATATCAACGCCTCTGTTCAACATTCTTTAACAGCTATCCAACTTTAAGAACAAATATTACCAAATTATTTCCTCCATCCTAAAGATACTCTAGTCCTGAACATTCAAAATGTTTCTTCTAGTAATATGAAATACTGTTCGCCTATCACCATTGACTTAATGGTTTGGATTAGTCACTAGTGGCAATGAAAACTGGTGGGAGTTAATGGGTGGTGTTGTAGCTGAGTCTACAGTTAAATAGTTTTGGTAGATGTGGAAATGAATAAAACTTATCAGTGAAGGAATAGGAAATGGTGTAGATATTTGTTCACTTTTTAAAATATGAATAATCCCAGACTGGGGTGGCCTATTACGCCCCTTATCATCAATTATAATTCTGTTTCTTTTTTTAAAGTCTTCAATCATTATGCATAGTAAATTTTGTTTTAAAGCGTATTTTTTCTATACATTTCACTATGTTGTATATATATATATTGTTAGCATGATCAAATGTTTTGGAACAGAATATGTTTCACACTATGGGTGCTATATATTACCATACTATAATTATTATTTATATTACAATTTAATTCTTGGTAAAACTATTTATTGAGTCAATAAGTCATTTCTGTCTGTATAACAGTTTTCATGTCACCTGTAATATTTGATTTGTGTTTATTCAAATGCCTGTTTACTGTATTTATTTATTTAAGAGAAACATTGATTTAAAAAAAAAGCATTTATTATAACGTGATGCAGATAGCTTTAGTTGTTCTTATATTAACATTAACACGTGGAAACTGTCCTTTCTCGTGCTACTGGAGATTTTCATACGTAACATAGTGTAAAAATCTATAAATGGCAAACTTTTTGGTGTATCCGGTGTATATAAAAAAAATTAATGACACTTCTCAGCTTTTAGCCACCAATGCTGGTGTCTCTTTTAAGGCTATCGGTCATAATATGTGTTTTTTTCCGGCATTGATTTGCATACCATATGTTGCGAAAGTCTTTGTCTATGCGCATCACCAAGTCAGCTAAAGTCATCTATGTCGTCCGCAAATCGAAGAACTAAAAGCATAGAAGATATTGGTAGAGGTAGTTATCACAGTCAGTAGGCCTATATATATTTTGTTTTGTAATAGCCTTCACTTGAATCATTGTATTGGAAGATACTTCTATTTCGGTTAAGATAGGACAGTGTGTTACGGGTAATTAGAGCTCAAGTTATAATTTATCACCGAGTGAGAAACACTTTAAATCTGAGTTGTTTTTTTTTTCTTTCTTTAGATCTAGATCTAAGTACCGGTATTCTTTCTGTCACATGTTTGCAAAATACGATTCTGAGGTTGTTTGGATACTGCCGTAGTGGGAATAATGCTGAGTTGAATTCGATGAGGTAGTATACGTACCAATAGTCACTAAGTTTGTATTTAAATCACGACTTGGAATTACTAACTACACCACGACAGATCAACAAAGTATAAGTTGAATAGGTCGATGTGTAGATCAATGAATTGAATAACTATTGAAAAAGGATCCGCCCTGTCATCGCTGATGCTAGAATCACTAAGTCCCCATAGTTTCCCGAGACCCTATGATCAGTAGGGCAGATGATGTAAAGGTCATCTGTTTCTGTGACCCACGGTTAGCGAAGGTGCAAGAGGCAAACACAGCTTTGAACGACCAACCGCCTTAACTTTTTTCCAACTAACATCTGGAACCCATTAAAGCTGTGTGGACTCAGGGGCGCCCAAAGATCCCGAGATTCAAAATTCACCACTCGGTTCGGAAGCCAAGGACTTGACCACTGAGTCGCCAAAAATTATTATAGATGTTTTAAGTCATATTAGCAGTAACTGCCGTATTTCCTCCAATTTATTTCCGCTTCGTATTTTTATCCCTTTTCTGTCTACATTACGTCATTAATTTTCCAGTGCAAATAAATGTATCTGGAATTCTAATTACGAACTATTATAAATATGCGTGTGTCTGCAAACCAATGTTTTATTTCGAGGAGGGGGGAATCACTCTTCAGCACATCAAATGACTTTCTTTAGAACTGGAATGGTTAGCAGTTTTCAAAAGCCTTAAATTTGCAATCAGAACTTTCAACTCATGTGAGGAAGAATCACCACTTCTACAAAAACAAGTTACTAATGTTGAATTAAATTTTTTAAACTCATATAAAAAAAGACACATTTTAAAAAACTTTATTCATCAACATTTTTTAAATTCATCATAATGACATTAACATGGCCAATGACGTTAAACAGTTCATGTGCACTTCACATGGTCACTTTAGGTTTTCACCTCGATTACAAACTGTTCAAACCCAAACCAAGAAAAAATTTAAAAATTTTATTTTGAACAAATATTAATGAGAAAATGTGAATAATGATAAAGATGTAGAGCCAAAACATTATTCTGACTTCAGATTGTATGTTTGTACATAACCCTTAACCGACTTTTTGAACTGGGATACAGTCTGCTGGAGGACTATTAACCATTAATTGATTGGAGTAACAGTTAATACTTTTTTTTCTACAACTGAATTTGATTTTTAAAAATTCAGCAGCAAATAATCAAGGGGGGAAAAAATCTCTGCAAGTGTGTACTAATTAAAGAATAATACATTACTAGTGAAATATTGGCAAAACAGACAAGTGGCATAGCGAGGGTCCAAATTTGAAAATGCAAAAAACACCCATTATTTTTTATGTTACTTATTTCTGGTCTTTTAGTAAAAAAAATATTTTAAAAATGCACTAGTTTACTATGAGACTCTGGACATGTTCTGAACTAGAAAGACAATTGTACTAACATATTCACATTAGTAAATCAGAACCTAGTTTTAACAAGAAAGACTAATATTGGAGAGAAAGCAATGCTTATGTGAAAAGCATATATTGCCAAACCTTTGGAAGACACATACATTTCTGAAGTTCAAAGGTGAATTTTGTTATTCTAGCACTTTTTTTTAATTTGAAGAAATTTATTTGCTACAAAAATCATATAGAAAAGTAGCTGAAATTCTAGTTGGACCAGTATGAAATTGAGATTTAAGATGAAAAACAGATTTGCAGTTGTGGTGAAACTGAAAAATATAGCAAGAAAAAGTAATGTGATAACTGCCTGTCACTTTTAATGTAGTAATACCAACTCATGTCCTATGAAGTTCCCAAGAAAAGGCAGGCAAAATGTTATGATTGTTAAGCTATTTGAGCTTGTTAGCCTCTGGTTAAAATAAAAAAGTTATTGAAATAGACTAAAGGTTAAATCATTTAAATATAATATTATTTAACAAATAGTTGCATTAATGAAATAGCATTATATGGATGCAGTGACTGCTTCAAACAGGACCAAGGATTTGGTTAAATAGGTCAAACCAAATAAAAGGCAATAGTTAAATTTAAATAAAAGGTTCCCCGA
Source organism: Biomphalaria pfeifferi (assembly GCA_030265305.1). Lineage (NCBI taxonomy): Eukaryota > Metazoa > Mollusca > Gastropoda > Planorbidae > Biomphalaria > Biomphalaria pfeifferi. The sequence goes on along the minus strand of JASAOG010000082.1, from coordinate 1,963,246 downwards.
TAAAATACTAAATCTCATTTTCAATAGTGGGTCCACCAAGTAAATGGATTATCCTGTTATGTTTGAGCTTGTAGTAAGTAGCAAGCTTTGATCAAAATAAGTTTAAGCATGTAATTCAATGGGCATCTCTTGTAGGTAAACTGTTCTAAATTGTCTGGTTAAAGTGCTAATCTATAATATGATACTACAAGGACTGGAATGAAACAAGGCTGCCGTGCTATCATTTGTGGAGGGCTAGTGAAATGTTATTAAGACCCAATACTTTAGTTCAATATACAGGAAGTGATCATAGTATCCCATACAGCCAAATGTCTAGTTTACACAGGGTGATCGTACAGAGTAACAAAACAATAACTTTACCTTCAATAATATCCTCCACCAACTCAAACAGGAAAGATATTTATAGAACAAATATGTTCTAAGTTGATATTTAAACATGAAAAAAGTTATATCTGCTCATTAATCGTTAGCCACAAAAAACAGATGATGCCCTATAGATCGCAAGGTCTGCAAGGGGAACTTACTTTTAGTTATATCAAGACAGCATACAGCTTTACCTTGTTACCACAACAATTTGGTGATAAATGTAATATTTTTTGAATAATGATAAAACTCATATATTACAAAGAAACCAAACCATTCATTTATAAGTCAAATATAAATCTAGCATATAAGATCATTTGTAACTTGTACTATTCATCTAACAACAGATGAAATTACTTTAAATTTGCATCAATCAAATAATCAGCTATTAACACAAATAAACCAATCAAGTAATTAATGAACAGACAAGAACATTTTACACCTGAGCCAAGACGCCCAACAACAGAAACATCTGAGCAGAGATGTCTGATAACAGAAACAGATTCTTCAAAATAAAGACTTGGGGAAAACGACTCCTCATTATCTGCACTTTAATTCAATGTTACAATTACCTTGTTATTTGATTCCTTTCCTTTTTAAGCCAGCAGCAGTTACAGAATAAACTATTTGTGTATTGTAATGTTGGCTATGTCTTTAAAAAGTTCAAAGTAATTCCAAGCACACAAATTTGACAGCCAAAGGAAAAATACATAACAGTATTCACAGTTCTCACTTTCCTGATGTCTCCTCCAGGAGATCTTCATGTCTTCTCAAAATGGCTGGTATGGTTGCTGGCAGAATGAGTCCTTGCTCAGTGATCAGACATGTGATATATTTAGAGCCAGTGACATCGTACATAATATTCAGGAGACGAAGACCCAGTTCTTCATAGTTGCCTAGCATTTGAGGTCTCTGGCCCACACTGATAAGGTCATGGCTCCGAGCTGTGAACAATACAGAACCCAATTTAATCAACACTTGACAGGAACCACAAAATGCTTTATGTATGTAAATTAAAACAACAAAACACAAAGTCAAAAAAATGAAACTATCAAAAGCATGAAAAAAAAAATTGTAGGCCTAATTCAGTGATCAATAAAGTCTAAGGTTTAAATGAGGCCTTGAAGTAACACAATGAAAGGTAATAGAAAGCAAAATTAAAGAAAAGATGGACAGCTAATAACAAAGATAACTTCCCTTCACAGATTGAGAGAGGCATCACCAGGGTGATGGAGCTGAGAGCAAGAGTAACACACGAGTAAATTGTTTAAAATTTGTAAATTCATCACTATTTAAAAAAAAAAAATTTTAGCCACCTAAATATGAACTAAGAAAAAGAAATTAATTTTCAATTAGAAGTTTTGTTCAGATTAGATGGTGAGAGAGTTTGTAAAACAAAAATTTTAAAAAGTAAATTTTATGGTGATTATGCTATGAGCTAAGTAGAAATCAAATACTCTTGCCATACAGATCAAAATGATATGAGCTGTATTGGGAATTTTCACACTATCCCAGTAATCCACTCTTTGTTTATATTCTGATTTTTAGGATCATATATATGTTCTTTAACTCTTTCACTGCTAATTATTTTGACGGAAAAAATGGAGTTTTTACAGAATGAACACATATTTTCAAGGGGGGTAGAGTTACTAAAACAACTATAACTTTTTTATTTTATCAAATAATTTAACAAATTTTTTTTTATTTTAAAGGAAAATGAACGGGCTACAAAGTATAATAAATCACAATACTAAACACATTTAATCACTTTAAATTTCATAAAAGATTAACAAATGCACTAAGAAATTGTATTATTTACATTTTTGGGTCCAGGGAAATAAACTAAAAAAGAGAAACCATTAACATAATGTTGTCTTTTATCTTTTTAAACGTGTTGGTACAGTATCGAACTTACTATCAAAACAAAGAACAATCACTCCCACATCCGAAAAATTTTATAAAAAGAGAAACTAATAGTTTAACATAAAAAAAGATAGTAAAATAAATATTATAAACCAAGTTACTCGCTGAGAGTGTAACGCCGCACTGACCAGTGCTAATAAGTTACTCGCTGAGAGTAATGCCGCACTGACCAGCGCTAACAAAGTTACTCACTGAGAGTAAAACAGCACTGAAAGAGTTAAGTAATAAAATTCAGTAAGAAAAAGAATACAAAACAATATTAAGAAATAAGTGCCAATACAATAGAACCTCAAGAAAAAACACATTAAAAAAAGGAAGAATATTTTTAAATAGACAAAGTAAACAATGTCAAGGAAGTCATTAAAAGATCACTGTTGCCAACTAAATAAAAACTTCTTTGCAAAAGAGCTCAGAAATATGATTCTACAGTGCAGAAACATGCACACATATTTTTATTGGGTTTATTAACATTCTTCTCTTATCATTACATCCTTATTTTGGACACTTGATACATAAAAAATTCTTGTTTTTTTTTATGGATTTGCCACCATGTATAAAACTTTCAATTTGAACAAAGAATTCACTTACCATGCAAATTGCTATCTCCAGTGTGTAGTTGAACCTTGTCAGAAAATTTGTATGTCTCACAGCACACTAGCACTGGTATGTTGTTGGCTCTGGCCAGAGCTGCAATCATGGAGTTACCTGATCTGGAGTACATGTCTCCTGTTGCAAACATGGCTGCAGCCCCCAAAAAGACTTTGGTCACCTTTTTACAATATGAAAAACAAAAATACTTAAAAACTTCATATCATTTTACAAATTTTTTACATAAGTAGTTTATGCTTTTATTATTTCTTGACAGCGCAAAGAGAATCTAAATCGGCTAACCGAAGACAATGATTATGTCTGCGCTGGATTTGGAAAAATAAGCAGGTCACAGCTGGGGCTGCATAGCCACCTGAAATACTGCACTCCTCATTGATCTTTGGACTCGAAGACAAACCTTACTATTATTTCTTGAAAGTACATTGGCCAAAACCAAAAGATTTCGCAAAAAAAGTATTAAAGATTTGCTGCTAACTGATGTCCAACAACAGAAGGAAAAATAAATGTAATTAGTTGTTATTAACAAAGAACAAAAAAAAACTTGTCTAATGAGAAAAGTTGATCATACAAATTTCCTATGGCAAACTTAATGCACTTTGTAGCTTACAGAATAAATGCATAAAGGAAGTTCTCATTTTTGTAATATGTTAACTCATCTGGGCACATCCATTGTCTTTTGAGACAGAAAAAGCCATGTATTTCCCTGGTGGTTGGCATTACCTTTATCTACATTTCTGCTTGATTATTGTTCATTAATTAGTCATAGCTCAAAATATTGTTTCACACAGCTTAAAGTCCACTGCTAAAACCAAGGTTGTCTCAATAAAAAAAAAATATAGTTACCTCGCTCATAGCATACACAGCAGAACCAATGTAGATATAAGAGCATGGAATCCCACATCTGACCAGAAATCTCAACATTGTCTTTCCTGCAGAGTTTACACACAATGTGGTAGAATAAAACCTTTTTGTTAGCTTTATAAGTTTCATTAAACTTTTTTTTTTTATTCTAATATTTTATTTACAGGTACAAATTTAAGAGGCACTAAACTAATATGAAAGTAAAAAGTTGATAAGTATAGTAATAACTTTTGGAACAACTGCCATGTAAACTTTTGTTCATTTGACATATAAAGTTATTCTTCCAGGAAATCAAAGTTTGTTATTTTTAGTTCAGAAAGGTTGGCGTTGTCAGGTATAGCATTTTGAGTTTTCTGGGTATTATGACTCCTAAACATTCTGTATGTTTATCCCAAAAGATGACCTTAAAATAAGTAGACTCTTCTAAAAGACTTAAAAAAGCCATCGTCACCCATATTTATTTTACACAATCGAAAAGAATAACAAAGCTCCACTAAACAAGTTTCTATGTTATGAGAAACACATAATGTACCTTCTGTACGGGGCCGACCTTCAACAACTATCACCCGAAACTTCTTGCCAGCTTTGTGTGCATCCTTCAACACTCTGGCTATCAAAGACGATCTGAAAAGACCAATTAAGAAGGTTGTTATTTTTAGCATTCTACAACAGAATCAAAATGTTATTAAGAACTTAAATTACAAGAAATTATTCCAATGAAGTATTGAATTAACTAAACTTTGTTCAGATAAACGAAAGTTAAATGCTAGTCTTTACTCTAATAAGGAGCACCTACAGTTCACACTTTTACAAATAGTTAGTAAGGTGATAGAGACTATTTGCTATTTGTTCATTTAGCTCACACAGAATGGAAAGTTTAACTGCATGGCTACTTAAGAGACAAGCCAAAGTATAACATCAATCTGAAGACTGGTTCAAAAATACAGCATTGAATGAAAACAAAAAAAAATGCACTAAGATCACTGTAAAAAATTATTCCTCAGAAGTAGGTGGTCAGTGGAGATTTGCTAGTACAAAAACAGGATAATCTTTTTTATCTTACCCTATGTTTCATATAGCAACAACATATTACTTTAAAAATTCCATCATAACCTTACCCAGCATAGATCAAAATGACATCGTTGTTGTTAATCTTGGCTTTGCTGTATTCTGCTATTGTCTTTGAGGCCCCAATAATTTTCTCTGTGATAAATTCATCAATCAATTTCTGAAGTTTACTGATGGCCTGGTGGACAAAGAAAATCAAATTTAGTGACAAAATTAACAGCCCCCCAAATTGTAGATCATGATTATTTTTTTTTTAGGTATAGTCGAATTAAAAACTGACATCAAATATTTTCATAGAAGAATGATTACTTTTCTAATGAATAACCCCAGCCTGAATATTTCTTTTTCCCACATTATTAAAGTTCAGAAAATATTGTATCTTTTCTAAAGTGGTTGATATATGTTAAATTAGTTCAAATACTTTACAACAGAAAAAGTTATCTAAGAAGCTCAAAATCTACTCCTAATCCTGTGATGTATTAAAAATATTATAAATATAAGTTATTTAACAGGGTAAGATTTAGAATAATATTTATGAGCTGTAAAATTAGCACTTTTTATGCTATATAGGCCAATTATCTTGGTAAGCAAATAATTTGGAATTAAAAATTTGAACTCAGAAACCTATAAAGTTAAGAAATTGATGTTCAGACAAATCCCTTTCTTTTTCCTGATTTGTGACTTAATAATTGTATTTCCCTAGAAGTCTTTGTTTATTTTAAAAATATATAATTGCATATTTTACCATTTCCTATTTCTAATTAAAATATGAAATTTATTTCCCTTAAAAACAAAAACTTCAGCTACTATTCATGGACAGGCCATTCAGATCCTTTATGATACATAAATCAAGTTTAAGGTATAGCAGCAGCAGAATTTGAGTCTGATATTAATAGCGTTGTAATTAAAATGGATATAAAGTACTATCAAAAGGGCATAGAATTCTTACTGCCTCATCCTCCATGTTAGATGGTATCTTGCTGATGTGATACTTTAAGTATTTGATGGCATTCCCCATACTGATGCTAATAGGCCTGCAGTAATTGAGATACCTAAAGTAAAGGGGAAAAAAAGTGGTAACAAAGAAGCCAATCAAATGGTGTAAACCTAAAAAGAAAAAAAGTTATTAACTTTAGAAAACTTACTTTATACATGGGTTCAACAAACTTTTCTCCAAGTCTCTTGAAAGATCTTTTTCTTCTGGTGTTTTATATCCCCCTATCACCTGAGGAAACAAGGTAACTTGTCTACAAATTGAGCTCTTGGGCAAAATTTATTGTAATTATTTTAATCAAAAGTTGAGTTTCAAGCACCTGGGTGTCTAGAGAGAGAGAGAGAAAGAGAGAGAGAGAGAGAGAGAGGCCAAAGCCATTCAACACTGGTAGACTATTTTGTTTTAATATCCCACATAAACATAGGAAGTCTGCTCCAGCTTGTGGCCATTGTCAATGACTTAAACTGTAATTTTGTCAAATAATAATGTTAAAATAGATTTGAAAAAAATTAATTATTATTTTACCCACCTCCCTGAAAGTGATTAACATGGCAAGACATCTGGCATTGGCACCAACAATCTTGTGATAAAAATATTGAAAACCTAGATTCAGTACCCTGTTGTCTATCTTTAAGGATTTGCCCCTGGGAATGAAGAAAAAAAAAAAAAAAAAGTAAAAAAATATTTTGATACAAAATGAACTAAAAGGTTTCATAAGTCAACAAATTGGATAGTAAACTAGTTAAAATGAGATTAAGACCCCCCCCCCTTCCATTTCAGATCGAATGGTCCAGAGTAAAGTAAAATAAAACAGACCATTTCTTTAGGCCAATTACAAGCAAAGAACGGTTTTGCACACACAATGTTTAGCTTAGTTTACATTTTGTTTCTTTCAAATGCATGATAACCCTTTAAGTGACATAATTAAGAAGCTTCAGTTCAAGACTAATGGAAAATATAAGGAGCGAAAGCAAATTTTGTATCCTTTAAGATAGTAAGTTTTTTTTCCCCTGGTCATTCACAGCAACTTTTAACTAAGATTTCATTCTAAATTATCCATATTTTTTTTTACAACAAAAGACAACAGTGAAATTTTTGTTACATTTGCTATTGACTTACATAATTTCTTTTTCCATCCTAGACCACATTTGCTCTTCTGTCTCAGTGTCTGCCACCTTCTTTGCAACAACCTTTTTTGATGTGTCCTCTAATTTTTGTTTGTCACTGCTGGACTGTACTGGTACTGCTTTTAGTTTCTCAGAGCTGGCCACTACAACTTTTGTTGTCGCCAAACTTTTAGCAGCTGAAGCAGCCACTGATTTAGTAGCTGAAAAATATGAGTGCCAGTAGCTATATTTACATACCTGAAATAAGGAGGGAACACGACAATTCGTTCAATGACATTTCGTTCATCGACAAATCGTTCAGGTGACAATTCGTTCACTGACAAATTGTTCACTGACAAATTGTTCACAGACAAATCGTTCACTGGATAGTAACATATTGTTAATATTATATATTCTCTTTGCTTGTTTAATTTGTCTAAAAGATTTGTCGGTGACTGAAATGTCGTGGAACCGTTCTAGATCTAGAACTAGATCTAGAACTATAACTAGAATGACTAGATCTAGAATCTTGATATAGAATCAAGACTAAAATTCATATGACTTTACACGTTTAATCTTAAAATTACTAGACCTAGGCCAATGGTATGATCAGGAATATTTCATTACAATTAGACAAAACTTTTACAAAATAAAAAAGCTTAAGTGATTTTACATTTTGTAAAAGTTGACAAAACACTTCACATAGACATGAATGTTACGGTTAATCTTTTTTTTTTCTTTTACAAAAAAAAAAAAAAAAAAAAGTTTATTATTAAGTTTTGTTCAGTTGCATTAACACATTAACAATGGATTTATTTTCAATTAAATTTAAACAGCATAGAAAGTCATCAAGAGAAAAATATGTGCCTTTTATTCCATATGCTTTCATATACGTGGCTGGGTGGGATAAACTGCCTGGCTTCATTTTAAGGGATTTTGACTCAAGATGAGTTGTGTTTGCGTCAAGGCCTAAGGGCAGCACGGAAACCTTCACCCAGATATCCACCCTCCCCATGAGTCCACAAAAGACATGGGACAGTAGCACACTGAGTTACATATACAGGTACTGTTTCCTTCAAGGTGAGCTGGTTTGTTTAAATGTCAAGTAAAAAAACAACTTTACACAATTACAATGTATATTTAATAAGAACAACTAGATAAGCAGAACCTAATCTGGTGAATCAGGTATTCTCAGGTGAATACATATTCAATGTAATATCTAAAGATAACAACAAAAACCTATGGTCATACATTAAGTCTAAGAAAATGGAAACAACAGGCATAGCGCCAGTAAAAGATGAACATAACATAATACATAATGATAATGAAACTAAAGCAAACATCCTAAACAAATACTTTGCATCAGCATTCTCAGCCCCAGGAGACAAAGACATATTACTGAATTTGAACCAAGTAGACAACATAGAAGATATAGTAGTACAAGAAAATGTAATTCAAAAACTATTAGCCAACACAAAACCAAATAAAGCGTCTGGACCTGATGGTATTCCAGCTAGATTACTCAAAGAACTAAGCAATGAGCTAGCCCCAGTGTTCAAAATACTCTTTCAGCCTTCACTTAACCAGGGCAGAGTACCAAAGGACTGAAAGAAGCTAATGTCACCCCCCTATTTATAAAAGGAGAAAAATCTGACCCAGGAAACTACAGACCAGTATCACTTACCAGCATCACATGTAAAATCCTAGAACACATAATATGTAGCAACATCATTGTTACGTCTTCATATTAGATGAGACTCTTTAGACATGGAAACGACAAATCACCGTTTATAAATACTTTAATCTTTATTAACACTGAAAACACTTTCTTGTTCATATTCCTCCATTTTGGTTCTCTTTTTCACTTTCAACACGCATTCACACCATTTCACATTTACACTAAGATGCACACGTAACAATCATAAACCACTTAGACAAACAAAATGTCCTCACACCATACCAACATGGCTTTAGGAAATATAGATCATGTGAAACACAACTAATAGGACTAATTGATGATTTTTCTAAAGGTTTAGATAATAGTGAACAAATAGATGCTATCTTACTAGATTTTTCCAAGGCTTTTGACAAAGTTCACCACCATAGTTTGCTTAAAAAATTAAAATATTTTGGCATTAATGGTCCACATCCACAATGGTCAGTGGATTAAAGATTTTCTGATAGGGAGAGGACAAACTGTAATAATAAATGGCTCTAAATCAACACCGATAACAGTAACCTCAGGTGTACCTCAAGGAACAGTCTTGGGTCCACTACTATTTTTAATTTACATAAATGATTTACCAAATTGTTCAGGAACAAAAGTCAGACGATTGCATAATATATAGAACAATAAAACAACACAAGACACAGAAATTTTATTAAGAGAATTAGATGAATTACAGAAATGGGAATCAAATTGGAGCATGTCTTTCCACCCAGAAAAATGTCAGTTGTTAAGAGTAACAAAAAAACTAAAACAAATTAATTCCACTTATCTCATTCATGGCAAACCAGTAACACAGACTAAAAACGCAAAATACCTAGGTGTTATAATAAATGAAAAACTGTCATGGAATCCACATTTTGATGAAACTATAATAAAATAAAACAAAGCATTAGGATTTATTAAAAGAAATTTCTATAAATCAAATAAGAACATAAAACTAAAATGTTATTTAACCTTGGTTAGGCCAATAATAGAATATGCATCCTCCGTTTGGGACCCCTCAACTCAAGAAAACATTAAGAAACTGGAACAGACACAAAATAGAGCAGTGAGATTCATAACAAATGAATATTCACATTTGACTAGAGTAACACCTATAGTAAAATCACTAAATTTAGAAAGCCTTCAGGACAGAAGACTCAAAAGTAAAGTAGCAATTATACATAAAACACTGAACCATAATCTTCAAATACAAAAATTTTTTTAATAAAATACTCTGAAAGACACAAAGATAAAGGCACATTCCTCGTCCCATATGCTAGGACAAATTTGTACAAAATACTCCTTCTTCCCTAGTGCTATTAGTTTAACATGGAATGGGTTGCCTGAGCTAGCCAGGAAAACCAGTGACTTGGCAGAATTTAAGTCATTGGTTAATATGCATGACTAAATGCATGACGCGTAGGACGTAATCATCTTCTTTTTTGAAGTAACGTCTGTATTATATAAGATAAGATAAGAAGATAAGATTCTCAAACACTTCTTCTGGTCAATGAACATTATATTGCCAATGGCACCAACTTCAGATGCAGAATGCAACATGTTCATACCTTTAAGATTAAATTTGTTTTGGTTTTAAAAAGCTATAACATACCTGATGCAAATGAGTTGACACTAGCAGATGGTCCACCTTCTGACTTTTTGGCTTCTTTTGCTGCCCGCTGTGCTTCCTGTAGAAGAATGGCTACATTTTTAGTAAAAAACTAATAATTGAAAGCATCAAAAGCTTATAGCAAGAAACGTTGCTTTTGTGATTCAGCATTTCACAGAACCATTTAATAATTCCATAAATGTCTTAAAAGTCTCTAATATTTGTGTGTTTTTTTAAGTTCTTGAGATTTGATTTTATCTATGATTTTATGAAATGGTTAAAAGTATAATATTTTGTGTTCAGTCTTTATTTTCAAAGTTTCAGTTTTTCATTTATTGCAATCTAAAATAAGTTTCAACTTATGGTTGATACCCATACCTGAGTGGCTCTTCTCTCAGCTCTCAACTGTGACTTTGATTTTGTCTCCCCACTTGGTGCCACTGCTGACTCACCACCACCCACTTCCTTTTTGTTCTCTTTCTTTTTACCAGCAACATCAGGCAATTTGGTGTTCTCCTCTTTAGTTTCTTTTTTTGCTTTGTCAGGCTTGTCAGCCTCCGCCTTATTTTGTGCATCTTCCTTCACCTTTTCTCCTGATGCTGGTGCACCACTAGCATTCTTTGGCAGTACATTCAGTTTCTCAATGCCACTGACTATGTCACTGACCTCTACAGATTGCTGTTTACTTTTGTCCTTTGTTTCATTCAGAGCAATCTGTGGTATCTTTTTGTCTGAGAATAAAAGCAACATTTTTTTGGTTGTAAATTAGAAAGCAAAAAAAACAACAACAAAGCAATACATAAGCCTTGATAAAATAAAATTGAGTTTTAATCATTATATAATATAATACTATTATGTTTGGCAGTTAAAGTAAAAAATAGGTTACATATAATGCCAATACAAATAGTAGCTATCAAAAAAGCAATTTCTGTGGGAAATTTCTGTTATCTGTATATAACACCAAATGTGTTCATTTCACTTATACATTTTAAAATTTACATTAAAATAATAATGATGTTTATTATTTAAAGATTGAAAATAATTTAGCTTGAAATCAACATATATTGTGGTCTTTTAATATTTTACGAATTAACTGAAGAAGAACTAAAGTTCAATAAACAATGCAGACATAATTGAGAGATAAAATTAAACAAACTTTACAATTAGTAATGTCATGAATTGTGGTCTTTGTTGAATTTGTAACTTTTCCTTTTTTAATATATTTAGTATTTATGCTACTGAATGTATATAAATTAAAATTAAAAGACCGTCTCTGCCTCCAGAAATTCAATAGAGACAATGTTCTTAGAATATCAAGACAATATCATATTCTATTGATGAATTATTCTACATGTTAATGGTTCTATTTATAGAATCTAAAAAAACTACATTCTAATTAATTAAAATATATTGCTTGTAACTTCTTTGCTGTGTCCTGAATAGAGTGTTGACTATGTTCAGCCTGAGATTGACCAACTTAACACAGGTTAAAGGCCAACAATGAAATAAGTCAATCAAGAGTGTTGAGATTCAAAATTTAATCTGGTAATGAAGGGAATCCATCTATGTCGTGACTGTTGCTAATCAAGTAACTAAGTCAAAAAAACTTCTCAATTAAACAAACTTGACTGCTACCAAAGACACTAACATATAAACTGTTTTTATTTCATCTAATTTTAGTCTTTGTTTTTATTATGACATTAATGTAGATATATAAAACCTAACCCGAAATACAAAAAAAAAAAAATTAGTCTTAACTTTTATGTGCCAAATACCTAGCAATATATATAAAGTAATTAGTTACTTGCCCACACTGGCTTTGGCTCCCTCATTCAGTTTAACAGGTGTGGCTGCTTCAGGTACTTTGTTAGATGATGCCAAGGCTGTTGAAGGTGCGCCATCACCTAAGTGCTCTGATGAAGACTTCTTTTGTTTATTTTTTTTCTTTCCGCCACCACCTCCACCTTCTGGAGATTTCTTGGATGCCATCTGCTTCATATTTGCTTTACCAGACTGGGCCATTCTTTGTTTCTTTTTATGACTAATGTAATGATACTTGGAATTGCGGACTTAGACTTGCACTAAAATTAGATTTTTTTTTTCACAAGTTTAGTAAACATAAATTTGTAAACTTACACTTGTAACAATTTAAATACGTTTAGATTAATATAACCACCAAGAGATGCAGTGTTAAAAGTTTTTTACAAACTAGGAAGCTAAAGTTTTTGTTTATTAATTTAACCTTTTCATCTTACAAAATGAACAAGAACTAAGATTTTAGATCTAAATTTTACTATAGACTATAACTTAAATCTTAAAAATTAAAATATACGTGTTTGATTTGGATCTAGTCTAGAGTACTCTTGAGAATTTATAGTTTTAAGTTTAAGCCAATATACTAGATCTAAGTTACTATAGGTAGTGTCTAGTTATATAAGTATATTATATATAAGATATAATTTAAATTAAGGTCTTTGTTTGTCTTTGGAAGAAGCTTCTGGCTCCAATTTATCTCATCTCTGCCTTGTGGTCCTGTCTGGGACCAACCAGCTTCCTTCAAGGCGTCTCAGTTTGAGTCACTCCAACTGCCCCCACGTCTTGCCCCATCTACTTCCAAATCATGGCGACATGTATTCCTGGGGCATCCCCTCTTCCTTTTTCCTAAGGAGTTGCAGGTGAAGGATAACCTTATAATGTTGGATGCAGACTTGCGTCTCTAAAGGATATCTATGTTTGGAGCAAAAATCGACATTTCAGGACTGCGCATGTCCAATTTTAGATAAGTTCCGGTATTTTTGTTGAGCTTTTCCAAAGCAGATGGCAGTTTTTTAGATTCTCTGTAACCATGTATGTAAAGCTATTGTTTTAACCTCCCTTGGCAATTCACACCCATATAAGGGATGAGGGCTATATAATGAGCCTGTTTGATCGTAGGCTGATGGGCTTCCAAACATCTTGAGAAAACATTCCAATCACATTATACTGTTAGCTGTTAAATAAAATTAAAAGAGGAGCTGTACAAATGAATAATAATGAATTTAATTCATTCTCCTTCATTGGACACGGCAAAATCGTAATAAAAAATATTATTGGGATTAATAAATCTATGATTTTTTCAATGAATAAACATGACCTAAATCAAAATATCTAGAATATATAATTTATGAATGAAAGAAAAAGTGCGGGTTGCTAATTTGAAGCCAAAGACCATGCCCACTGCAGGTGAGCTCGCAGTGAGGAAAGGTATGCACTAAGCCTGTAGTGTCACTACCTATCAAACAGACAGTGGAGGGAAAAATTATAAGCATCTAAGGGAGGAGAGGGTGGACAAAATGAACATCCAAATTATGAAAACAAGAAGAGGTTCCATGGATGGAAATTAAAAGAAAGAGAGAGAGAGAGAGAATACATGTAGCCTAGTTGAAAGTATCACGTTTATTAAATTAGGCCCTATAATAATTAATTTAAAGATCTATAATCTATATAGATTTATTTCTGTCTGTTTCTACAAATAGATTTTATAGGTATATAAATAAATAAACTATAAATTATATATATATATATTAAATATATATATATATTATAAATATATATATTATATTATAAATATATATATTATATTATAAATATATATATTATATTATAAATATATATATTATATTATAAAGATATATATTATATTATAAAGATATATATATATTATATTATCTTATATAATACAGATGTTACTTCAAAAAAGAAGATGATTATATTTTAAATATATATATATATAGAGAGAGAGTATATGTGGCAATAGACTATAAATACATATTGCAGAAGTGAATCTACTTCTTTTAATACAATCTAAATAATTTTTAATTAACACATATATATATAATTTATTAGCAATTACATAGTGGTGTTCATTGACAGTGCTCAGACGCTTAGTTAGTCAGTGTCCAATGAAGCCGAGGGGAAAGCACAAAAACTGCGTTCAATATAGGAGCATGAAGTGACCCAATTTATTTTAAAATAAAATCTTGACTATGGCAGTATGTGTGGTAATACAAAGGAACACTAAAACATCTATTTTTATTGTCCATTACTGCCATTAGACACATTTATTTATCACATTAGTTGAAGAATAATTATACTTTCAGTTTTTTTGTACCTAAACCTTCACCAAATAAAAAAAAAAAAATTGACCTACTTCCGGAAAGTCGGTGCTCAGATATACGAATCTACTGTCAGTACTGTTACTAGTGTTACTCACTTTAACACTGACTTACTCAGTTACTGTCACCTGTGGACTCAGGAGTGTAGAACTGTAGAAATAGAATCATAAGAATCAGAATGCTCATCTAGAATCTACATTTAAACTCTGATTATGAGGGAGGAGTGTTCGAAATGATGTGCCTGGGATAGTCTCTATTTGTAGGTTATTATAGATCTAGAAAGACTTAGAAATCTAGATCTACGAGTTTTAAAGACCAAGTACTGAAGTAGCTAGATCTAATAATATGATGAAATCGAACTATTATGATATTTACAGCGCCATGTTGTGACGTCAGACCCAGATTTCTAAATATTCGCAATTTTAAATAGGATAACTTTATAATATACTAACTTTAGGCAATGGTTATGTCCTTTGATTTTGATTTATCACAATACTTTTGTTTGAAGATCCCCAAAACCAACACTTTTACGATTTCGAATATAAACCCATCTTACTTATGCTTTGCTAAATAATAATAATAATAAGGCCAAATAGTGAAGCAAAAAAAGTTTGACCCAAGAAGCCAACATTCTGCGCATAGTGACGCTTCCCCACACATAGGCCTACTTGTGCCCCATGAATTATTCTTTTATAGTACCTCTCACCTCCACATCAACATGCAACACACAAAAATACATAAATAAAAAGTCCTACATACATAGGTCTACAATGAAACATTCGTATTATGCAGCTTTTTTTTGTTAGGAAAGGGGGGGGGGGGGGGGGGAGGAAATATCAGGTTGTGTCTACAATGTCGAATTACGCACCAAAGCGTTCATTTGTGTGCTTATTATAATAAATAAGGGAGGATACATTGACTTAAATATATAAAGTATAGATAAGTTTATGGGAGGATCATTTTCGGCTAATGAGCCTATTGTATTCGAATCCGAATCTATAAGGTTTCAAGACATGGAGAGTCGCGAAAACACAGGGAAACAACTTCAGACCTTCTCAAACAGTTGCCTACGTCGGATATTGAGATTTAGGTGACCCGATTATATATCTGCTGTCAACTTGTGAAAGAGAAAAAAAAAAAGGAAATCCATAGCCCATGAAGCGAAAGGGGAGCTGGTTAGGACACACGTGTACCCTGCAAAAACCAAGTAGGCCTACCAATGTTGCAAGATTGGCACTTGATTGGAAAGTGTGTCGGCCAAAGCAATCCTGGAAGAAGTCGATCATCGGCGAAGCTAAGGATACTGGAATGACATGGGAGCAGATGGAGCAAAAGCTGCTCAGAACCGAGTTCTGTGGAGAGGTGTGGTTGCGACCTTATGCTTTCCTTGGAGTTTACTAGAATATGTCAAGTAAGTCATTTAGGCTTTAAATGTAATAAAAAAAAAAATCCTACTGCCTTCATTTTGGGAAATCACCGAAAAATCCACACATGATATAATAAAAGGATAGTTGTTTTTTTCCTCGAATTTCCGCGGCTAGATTGTGAATCTATCAAACAACCATTCTTATTTCTTAGTGAAAACCTAAGAACTTTTTTTTTTTTTTTTGCACAATGTGCATCGTAACGCTCTCCCACATAGTTTTGACCTTTCCGTGGAACAGTTCGGAAGGGACATCACAATTCACCATTCAGTTCACTTCGTACAAGTAACTTCTTCTTGTTATTTTTTTTACTAAGAATACAGGCCAGTAGCATAGCTAGAGTATATGATGCCTGGTGCGGTACCTCATCTATATGCCCCCCCCCCCCCCCAAAAAAAAAAGCTAACTAAATAACATTGCAAAACCTTACTTTTTTGTTCAAAATAATATATATTTATTAATCAAATATTGTTAATTCAAAAAATCACCTTTATATAAATATACTACAAGTGAATTTTACGCGCTTTCTTGCTGGCAAAAGAATCAATAATTTATCGAAATCAATTTTTTCCACCAGCTCGTGTTCAATGGACAAAATGGCCAAAATAGTGAGTCGTAAACTTGTCATCGTTGATCGCAAGTAATTCTTGATCAGTTTAACTTTAGAAAAACTTCTCTCGCATGTAGCGACGCTTACCACAATAGTAAAAAATATGCGAATCATGATGACGATATTCGGGACTAATTATCTAGCTGATATTTTTTTATAAATTTTAAGAGCTCAACAGGTCCTTGTTTTGGAAGTTCGGAGGCTTCTGATGAAACTGTGACAAACCGTTGAAGCCTCTTTCGCTCCAGCAGAAATTCGTTTTTTATCAATGTCGCTAGGAGTACTATCGAGATTGATTTCGACCTGAGGATTTAATAGCTGGGAAGGCGACAAAAATTCATATCTATCTGCTACATCATGAATTTGCTCGAATCGGGTGATTATTTCTTGAACTATCCTGTCCAAGGTAGAATAAATTTCCCTTCGTAGCTCTTCTTTGTATAAGTACAGAGTCGTCACTTTTTTTCACCAGGCATCTTTTTCTTATGGCTAACACGTTTTTGAGGTTCTGTACTGCTTCTCAGATCTGAGCACACGCTTTCGGCAAAGGTAATGCAGGCTTCAGCGATGTCCTCTCGATTACTACTTTAAAATGTCTCTAATGTTTTTAGTTTGAGTGAGCAGTCTCGAATAGACAATCCTTGTTTTTGAAGGTAGACTTGCGCATCATTAATTTCAGTTAATACAGGACCCCAAAATCCAAGATAGGTGAGAAAATCAAAAGACTGAATAGCAACTAATAACCCACCTGCTTCAGATCTAGTCGATGAATTTTTATCTCTGCTAGTTAATGTCTCCAGAGTTTCTATAATTTTAGAAAATGTATCCCTAACCATCTTGACGGCTTCTCCTCTGGCGCTCCAGCGGGTCTCAACAAAACATTTAAGTCTAGTTCCGGTTATTTTGATGAGGATATCCCAGCGGTGTGTTAAAGTTGAGAAAAAGGCGTGCAAACGGTCCAGTGTACCAAAAAATGTTACCGAATTGACTTCAGCTTCAGCAGCTCGAATTCCTGCTAAATTAAGAGAATGGTTTGAGCAGGCAATGAATAGTGCTTTGGGATTGACTTCTAGAATACGTTATTGGACACCGTAGTTTTAACCTTTCATGACCGCAGCATTATCATAGCCTTGATCCATGCAGTCCATTGTGTCGAAGCCATCCGAACGCAGTTTCTCTTGAATCATCTCAGCGATTCCAGCAGCATGTTTGTCCTTGGTGTCGATGAAGTCAATAAAAGACTCACGAACCTGCACCCCGTCATTATCCATGACAACGTACCGTAAAATTTGGAAAGTTTGATCCAGCTTTGAGATGTCAAGTGTACTGTCAAAAATAATAGAGAAATATTTGGCTTGTTTTACTTGCTATATGATTTGTTTTTTAACGTGATCCCCCAATATTGTAATAAATTCATTTAGTATTTGTGGAGACATGTATGTATTAGGTCTGGAACAAAGCTTAGTTCGAAGCACATGCTCCCTCAAGAGTGGACCGTACTTTGATAGTAATTTTCTAACTCCATGAAATTGCCTTGATTTTGCCCTTCCAACACTTCTTCAGCTCGCTCGCGATGCCCACGTAGTGCCAAATTTTGCTTTAGAGAAAACGAATGAAAGTCCAAGATTCTCTTCAGGTTTTCGTCTCTTGTAGAATCAAATCTTGGGCCTCTTGTTGTCAATACTGTTCCCTACTCTCAGGTGAACTTCCCTCCAAGCGATGACTGACTGGGAGCTCTGCTGGTCTCATGGTTTTCTGTTTTCGGGGATAACCTCCACCAGTCATTGAATCCATCTTTGGATTTAAATGAAGATTTGGTACTTGATCTTGTTCAGAAGAGGGGAAGCAAAATAAGGATTCTTTTTTTGGCGAATAACACATCCACTTTCTAAGAACTTTCTCGCCGTTTGAAATTGGCCGGAAAAACCAAGCCTTTAAAAGTTTTCTAGCCTTTCCTTTTGCTGATTCTTGATATGTAACAGATTTTCACCTTCTAGACTCTTTGATCCATGCCGTCAGCCGTTTCAATCAGAGATGCCGATTTCTCCGTCTGAGCTTAAAATGGTTTTGAGGCGTCAGCCAGACTAGTCAGTCTTGAGCACTGTTCATTATTTTGTTTACGTTACAGTATTACAATTAACTAATTAGTTTTAAAAAAAATCGTAGAAAACAAAGGTTAGCTTATTTAAAAATATTGACATTACAATAGAATTATTTCCAAAATTAAACTATTAAGAATCATAAAGAGATGAATAAACTAAGACGATTGTTTAGAGCTAGAGTTTAGTAATATATTTGTAAACTCTTTATTTAGATTAAACCATTGGACTAAATAATGAAGTAAGAAAAGGTTGGCCTATCTTCTTCTTTATATTACAGAGCATTGATCAGTGTGGTAACAACATGTACCGTGTGTCCGAAATAAAACTAGTAAATAAGATTGAAACTGTTCTATAGCTTACATTGTATGGAAGAAATAGTCAAGGAGATGAAACAAAATAACGACATGACTAGTTTATAAATCGTTAGTTCATGTTTAAAATACAGTAGTTTATGTTTGCTCGTGTCCATACCATTAGTCGTTTTTACTGAAACACTCAGGGAAATAGGAAATTAATACACACTGGGGGGGGGGGATTTTGGTGCCCCTCTCCACTTGGCGCCCTGTGCGGCCCGCACCACCCGCACATTGGTAGCTACGCCACTGATATAGGCCTATTAACTCACTCCCCTAATTTTTTTTTCTTGTATATGCATGTTGAGGTGGATTTTTAATTCTATAGTTAGCATTTTGTGTAGATCTCGATTTAGTTCTTATCTAATTCGACATAATTTACATTTTAAATGGCATTTATTTTCTACAAACTCACTGGAGTGATCGTTAACTGAACTTGTGCGTTACCCGTGCTTGTAATCGTACTAGTATTTATAATCGTGTTCGCATTAACGTAGTCTGTGAATCGTGACCAGTCTGTACTGTGTTATTGTGTGTATCAGTCGTGTTTTATTGAATTAAAGTCTTGTTTCTAAGGTTAGGAATTGATTTAGTATATTACAATTTATTTCAATAAAAACATTCTTAAATGGACAAGTTTTTGCGTCCCAATAGACTGGATGCTGATCCTAGTTCAACTAATGCTTCAGTTCCATGGAAACATTGGATTTCTTGTTTTGACATTCGCAACGAAGGTAGGGGCTAGTGAAAGCGAACAGTTTGACCTGCTATGCAACTTTGTGTCTCCATCCTTATATCAGTATATTTCTACCTGTTCTAAATACTCAGAAGCAAAATCTATTCTTGAGAATTTATTTGTGAAGGCCCCTAATGAAACATGGGCCAGACATTTGCTTGTAACTTGCAAACAAGAAGTCGATCAAAGTCTTGATCAATTTGTACACAAGCTGAGTGTGTTGGCCAGAGATTGTCAGTTCCGAGCTGTTAGTGCTGACAAAAATGAAGAGGATGCCATTCGCGATGCCTTCGTTAGCGGCATCGTTCGAGTGTAATTAGACAGAGGCTACTTGAGAAAAGATCCCTTGACTTGAAAATGGCTTTAGATATTGCCAAGACTCTCGACATGGCCCAAAAAGAATCCAGTTCGTTTAGTACTCCTTCTCAGTTGGTAGAGTCATCTCTTTCGTCATCGGCAATCTCAACCGAAGAAATGGTGGACTCAGAAACAATCGCAACAGTGAATACTAAATGTTTTTTGCGGAGGAAGTCGGCATCTCAGAGCGAAATGCCCTGCCAAAGACTGCATGTGTCATTCTTGCGGGAAAAATGGACATTTTTCGAAGGTTTGAAGGTCTCGCAACACACCTATCACCAAAACAAAAGTCAAAACATATCCTAGCTACGAGATTAAAAGACAATCTTGTAGAGATTGTAGCTGCATTAAGGACTCTACACATCTAACATCACTAATTGCTATTTCGTCTGTACCTGGTTTAACTAAATCAACAGTACACATCTCTGTAAATGGCGTGAACCTAAAAGCCCTAATTGATACAGGTAGCGGGGAAAGTTACATTTCTTCAAACATACCAAGAGAGTATGATTGGTCAGTGACACGTTCAAAGCACACAATTTCTATGGCGTCATCTCAACTGTCAAGCGTCACAAGAGGCCACATGTTTGCATTGCTAAAATACAAAGGGGAAGTTTACAATCAATTCAAACTTTCGTTACTAGATGAACTTTGCACTGATGTAGTGCTTGGGTTGGATTTTCTCGCATTACACAAAGAACTGATAATTCCATTCAACGGTGGTCGACCTGCATTTCATGTTTGCTCGCTCAATGCTGTTAAGGTAAAGGCACCACAATTGTTTGCAAATTTATCCCCTGACTGCAGACCTATTGCTACTAAATCTCGTCGTTACTCCTTCCAAGACACACAATTTATCAAAGCTGAAGTTGAGAAATTGATACGAAACGGTATCATTGAACCTTCCAAATCACCTTGGAGAGCTCAAGTCCTTGTCACGACCAATGAGCGGCACAAAAAGCAAATGGTCGTTGATTATAGCCAAACTATAAATAGATTTACTTACCTGGACGCTTACCCAATGCCAAGAGTGAATGAAATGGTGGAGAAAATTTCCAGGTATGAAATCTTTAGCACATTGGATCTGGAGAGTGCTTATCACCAAATACCTATCCAACAGAGCGAAAAGAAATACACAGCTTTCGAAGCTTGTGGCAAACTCTACCAGTTTTGCAGAATACCCTTTGGGGTCACTAACGGTGTAGCTTGCTTCCAGAAAACCATAGACACTATTATAGAAAAAGAAAAGTTGTCTGACACGTTTGCCCATGTCGACAATGTAACAATATGTGGTACAGATGTAGACTCTCATAACAAAAATCTGTTGCATTTTCAGAAGGTAGCTCTGGAATACGGAATAACTTTCAACGAAAGTAAAAGAAGGGGAAGCTGCTTGGATATGAAATATCCAAAGGACATTTGAACCCTGATAGATTTCAAGCTCTGCGAGATTTGCCACCTCCAAAAGATCTGAAGTCTCAGAAAAGGATTGTAGGACTTTTGGCATATTATGCTCACTTTATATTATTTGTGTGGCAATCATTTTACCCTTATTACGAACCAGTGGTCTATTTCATACATATTTAAAGACACTCATGACAAGAAAATTAAAAACGATAAGATACAAAGGTGGAAATTGGAACTGTCAGGCTTCAAGTTTGATATACAGTATAGACCTGGGAACGCCAACACAGCAGCAGACACCTTGCCTAGAGGGCACTGTGCAACCATGACGAAACAAAGTAGCCTGAAGACGTACCATGACTACCTGTGTCATCCAGGTGTCACTAGACTTCTACATTATGTCAGGTCAAAGAACTTACCCTTCTCTGTTGAAGAGATCAGACAGACCATTCAACAATGCAGAGCCTGCAATAGAATTAAATTCTATTAGGAATTTGCAGGTATGCTCATAAAGGCCACACAGCCGTTTGAAAGAATTAGTGTTGACTTTAAAGGTCCTTTGCCATCAGCTACTCGGAACAAGTATTTATTAACAATGATTGACGAATATTCGCGGTTTCCATTCGCTTTTCCCTGTCCTGATATGACATCTAAGACAGTGATAAAGTGCTTCGACCAGTTATTTTTCCTCTTTGGAACACCCAGTTACATCCACTCTGATCGTGGCACATCATTTATGTCCATAGAAACTACAGAATATCTACATTTTAAGGGCATAGCCACTAGCAGGGCAACGCCCTACAATGCAAAAGGAAATGGGCAAATAGAAAAGCTGAATAAAACATTGTGGCAGGCTATTTTATTAGCATTGGACTCAGGGAAGTTGGAACTATCGCAGTGGGAATCTGTGTTGCCTCAGGCACTTCATTCAATTCGATCATTACTGTGTACTTCTACTAATGAAACTCCACACGAACGGATCTTCAAATTCAACAGAAGATCGCCAACGGGAACATCCTTGCCTACTTGGCTACAGAACCCAGGGAAAGTATTACTAAAATCACCTGTAAGATCTTCAAAATTTTACCCATTGGTACAAGAGGTTGAACTTATTAGCTGCAACCCACAGTACGCCCATATACGATTTCCAAACGGCCGGGAAGAGACAGTGTCGCTTAGGCACCTGGCGCCGAAGGAAAGTTCCACTAACGACTATTTCGAACCAGAGAACGGTATTCTGCCTCAAGAGGTCTGTGACTCTTTGGATCTCTCACCAGGGAGTCGCTACGTGCCTGAAACTATCAGTAATTCAGAGTCCCACCCCAATGATGTACAACCAGCCAGAAGTCATCAGTGACTCACAGGGGAGCCACCCAATGCCAGAGGCCAATATTGACTCGAGTCCCGTACATGACAGTTACGACTTGCAAGGAGAAAAGTCAACGCCAGAGACACCTCCGGATCCTTCCCTTCATACGCATGGTTATA
Organism: Biomphalaria pfeifferi; assembly: GCA_030265305.1. Lineage (NCBI taxonomy): Eukaryota > Metazoa > Mollusca > Gastropoda > Planorbidae > Biomphalaria > Biomphalaria pfeifferi. The sequence goes on along the minus strand of JASAOG010000082.1, from coordinate 1,940,374 downwards.
ATCTAAGACCCAGTAAGAAATAAAGGAGGGGTGAATGGAGTGATCGTTAAATGAACTTGTGTGTTACCCGTGCTTGTAATCGTGTTCGCATTATCGTAGTCTGTGAATCGTGACCAATCTGTACTGTGTTATTGTGTGTATCAGTCGTGTTGTATTGAAATAAAGCCTTGTTTCTAAGGTTAGGAATTGATTTAGTATATTACACTTACATACACAGACAGCTTATTCTCGAGGAAAATATCTATTTTGGTTTTGTTAGTTAACTTTTAAAGCGTCCACATTTGTGAGTTACGAACCAAAGAATTATTTATTTCATTTTGTTTTATAAACTTTCTACTTACTCATTCTCGCTGGTATTTCCTATTTGGCAAGAATTACCAAATGTTTCAATATATCTACGAGAATTGTTGACCTCGATTAATTCTTCACCTGGTAAATCGACAGGAGGCCGCGGGAAATGTGTTTTAAGTGGCGTATCTTACGCCGTGGGTCAACTATATCTATCTTATCTATCTATATAATTCTCTTCATGGCTCAACAGTTTGGACACCACGGAGTAAAGGCAAGATCACGCTTTTATTTCTAAAAGTCGGACTAAAATTACCCCACGAAAAAAAATAGAGGGGGGGGGGGGAGAACAAGTAGTATTCAGCGTCACAAAATAGTAGGGCCGGACCCTACCACTGTGGGGCCCTATGCGAAACGGATTTTGCAGGGCCAAGTTTGGGTAGGAAAGCGGACAATAAGTGAAATTTAAGAGTTTGTATTAGAAAATAAATTCGTCTTTGCATTTTATTCATTCTTTACTACGTACAGAATTACTATACGAGTATTTCCAGGACTTTTTCGTAGCTATATTTTGCAATTTCTGGAGATTTCCAGGAGCTCCTGGTAAACCAACAGGAGGCCGCGGGAAATCTGCTATTAGTTATACAATAGTTTAATTTAATAATTTATACACCTAGAATTAGCGCGGGTCCTATGAAAGTGCGGGGCCCACTGCAGTCGCATGGGTTGCATTGGCCTAAGGCCGGCCCTGCAAAATAGCGGACGTATGCTACGACGTGGGTCGACTAGTACTATAAATTTCTGTATCTCTGTTCATATATATTTATGTCTATGGTGAAGGTATAAAATAAGTAAAAATTGGTGTAGGTCAGGTAACTCCATCGCACAGCAACGATCAACGGGTCCAAGATGATAATCAGCCGTTATATCTTACTATCTAATTGAAAACATATTTACATACATACAAAAATAGATAGTCGAGTTTGGTTGGCTGAAGAACTCTGTTGAAATTCTGCAAATGTTGCAATACGAAATAGATTACACAATTCTTTTAAAACGAACAAAATAGCCTGATCGAGCAACACAGCAATCAGTAGAGTAGCTAGGATGGGAGTCCAATTTCGAAAGTTCCCCTGTGCACTCACTTGAGGGGGCCCTCAAACGAATGTTCTAATTTCTTTTTACATTAAATATTAAATAGTACGCCACTGCCATGTAATCTTGCTATTCACGTGGAGTCAAAAATACTAGACAGCATTGATCTAGATCAGGGATGGGCAACCTTTTCCAATCGATGGCCGCATTAAAAAAATGGAAATGGGAGGGGGGGGGGCAGTACTTCATAACTTATACCACAAATGTATAGTACCTAATGTGAAGTTTTTTAACTGTTTCATATTGTTCCGTGTGACAGGTTAGCGAAAGTGACGTGTGTGTGGCTGGTTTAATGTCTATGGGATGATTATTTTTGAAAGCTATTACACACCAACCTATCAGCATTTAAATCGGGAGCAGGCACGCAACAAGACAAGTAGTGAAAGAAAAATACAAAATTAAAAATGAAGAATATTTATTTACATAAATATTTACATAGAAGAATTAGAAAGGGGGAGTGTTTGCATCTATCTCTATGTGACACTATATTTAATCATCACTCTTGCACTAAATAAGAGAGTATGTCACTTCTGAACTTAGCTGGTTGTCCGGCTTGAGTCGCAGCTGGCTGTGTTCTGGCTTTAGGTTCTGCAGCTGGAGGTGGCGCGCTAGCGGGTAGAGGGACGCCGGTGATACAGTTCTTGTGGAGTCTCAATCCAAAGTTCTGGTATCTGTAGTGGGCACAGTAGGGCTGGTGGCCGGCTACCGTGGGCACAAGGGTACTGCGGGCAGAGCTGATCTGCCTTGGGCAGCGTAGTTAGCAAGATAAGTCCAGTGAGTTGCGGAGGGTTTGGCGTAGGTATGACGTCTCGCACAGATCTGGGTCTATAGGGACGTCGTACCTAATAAGTTGACAGGTGGGCTGTCGAATAGGCAGGCAAGTAGAGCCGATAGCGCCAAGTAGTAGGGTTGAGTAGATCCACGTAGGCAGTAGATAATACTCAATAGCAAGTAGGCCAGTGTGCAGTGCTGAATAGCACTAAGTACAAAGGCAATAGATCCAAACAAATAGCTGAGTAGATCTCAGTAGGCAGGAGTGCAGTGCTGAATAGCACTAAGTACATAGGTGATTGATCCGATAAATAGGTTGATAAATAGGCAGACACCTGAGGGAGGCACCAGGTATTCCTCTAAGAGTAAGAATAAATGAAGTAGTCCAGACAGCGATAGAGAAATATGAGAGAGTCTGGCTTGATTCATTCTACTTTATAAAGGCCGGGAGATATGGGCGGAAACAGGAAATGTCCTAGGCTAAGAATTATCTTACACGTGGGTGAATCCGACAAGAGTTGCACATTGGAGTGTCACGAAGCGTGTTGACCCGAGTAATCTCTTTGATCATAGAGAGACGTGGGAGAGAGGGGGGGGGTAGAAAGATTGGCTTGCATTCCACCCAAGGTGGTATCAACTGCTTCCGTCAGACATCCGGCGGGTAAGATCAAAGAGACTGTGTGTTTATCGTTCCCCGATCAAGAGGAGATAAGTGAAAAGCTGCCAAGGTGGTGAACTAAGTCTAGCCTGGAGAGGAAAAGGTGGGGCGGGTGAAGAAATTGGGGGATAGAAAGGGGAAATAATTAAAATAAAATAAGCAAATAATAATTAATGCTGTGATAAATTTGAGTGACTCTGACAGCAAGCTTTTGACTTGTCACATTCCGGAACTAGCGTACTAGCTGTTACCCTTATGACTGCTGTCAAATTATATACAGCATCGATCAGTTCTTACTCTTGTGTATTTTCAAACAAGAAAATGTTTGTTCACAGATGTATGTGGACCCAAATAATGTGAAAATTTAGCAGTTTTTTTAAAGTGTGTAGTTCTAATTACAGCAGTCTGTAGACCCACTGTTAAAATGGACTCAGTAATGGATTGTCCACTCTAATGTGCATTATATATTTGGATTGGTCGGTTCGAACCTGAGACCTTCGAGACGATACTCCAGAACGCATAACTCATGAACAGGCGGCCATCTTGTGTTATGCCTTACACTTTAATAACTATTATGATTACGACTGCACTGTAGATTAATTTTTTTTATATAAATTGAAATTTTTGATAGCACCTAAATCTATTTATAGACAGTAAGTTATAGAAACCCACGTCTACATACATGAGTTCCGGTTGTTTTTTTCATATCATATGCAATCTAATTGTGGGCCGAATCGTATGGTAATGCCCGGGCCGATTTTGATCCCACAGTCCGCCCCTGTCTATAACATCTCAATTCCATTGCTAGGATCTTCGTCTCTAGTTCTGAAAGTATGAGATTCGTAAGAATACAAGAATTTCACAATGATATTTTAGTGCTATATCTTTGTCTTTACAAATTGTCTGCTGTAGACAGTGCAATTCTGGCGCCGAGACACAAAGAAATACGGACAATAAAGATTAATATTATTATTATTATTAAATAGGCCTGCAGTTTATAATTCATTTAAATCATGTTGCGTTCTGTTGGTATTTATGTGGATTTATCGTTTCTATAGCAAGTGCATTAAAAAAAAAAAGAGAACAGCTCTGCGTCGTCCCTTCCTCACTGCAGCACTCATGACTTGATATAATGCCTACATTGAGCAGTGCTCCGCTTCTTGTTGCTGTTTTCAGTGCACATATTAATTGAAAAGTAATATAGGCCTAAACAGGACTGTGTACTAAATGATATAAGAAACTGTTTAAATAAGCCTGAGTCCCACAGATTTATTGTTACGAAGAAACTTTGACCTACATTTTGAAGTGTGTCAGAGCAGACCTACATTGACTACGACTTTTGCGCCCATTATAAATATTGAAACGTTTCTTAGCCTAAATTTCTTATTGTCATTACAAAGGAAAAAAAACACTTTTATTTAGATCATGCTTTGTGTATTGCTTACTATTCTTAAGTCTACAACTTTCAAACTCGTGCACACATACATTTACACACCATTCAATAATGAAAATGGGAGAGAATAAGTTATTGGACTTTGATGGAACAGAGACGAACGGAAACGATTTCTTCAATTAAATGAGAGAGATCAATTATGAGTACAAATTGAATAACTCAGTGTAAACACTAGATCTGTTAGTTTCACGATTGTATTTGTATATATATATATATATACACTGATTTTGCTATCTAAAAATGACAGTATGGTTGAAAACAAATTATTAATAGTTAAAATGTATTAATATTTTGAAATAGAATCCGAAGCACTCAATAAATTACGTTAGACTTATTGCATATGTAAACAAAAAACTAAAAAGTAGTAATTCACATTTCAGTCTTTACGATCTATGTCTATATACTATAGGACAGTTGATGTTATAGTCATCTGTTTATGTGGCAAACGGTTTAACGGGAGGGTGTCGTGGCTAGCACAACGAAAAAACCGCCTTTACTTTCCCCAAGCTAATGCCATGTACCCATTAGAGCAGGTGGACTCAGAGGTGCCCTATGCAAATGTGGTGGCCAATAAATATTACATAATTTACACTCTCCTCTCAATAAGGGTAAGAAAGAATTTTACAATCCTTTACTTTGCTATGGTCCAGAAAACGCCACGAACTTCCTTTGTAAAGTTTCCAAAACAAAAGTCGAGCCCAGACTTTTTTTTTATGTCTCTTGACCAAAAGGTTTGGATTTTATCTAAAAGCCAAAGAAGGGTTCTTTACCGACCCTCTCTGTTTGGTTGTCTTCCGTCATAACATCACAACCATTTCATCATTATTGTGGGGTCACGACTCATTGTGCCTGTGAGGCCGGAGGCCGAGCTCTAAGAGAGATTCCTTCGCATTCCTACACTAAAGGGTCTACTTCCAGAAGTTAATAGCAAAATGAAAAATTATAATTTTTACACTCTGAAATAAAATTGTATTAGCTACTTGTGTGTATTTTCACGTGTCACTTGCAGTGGCCACAATGATAATTACGTCCCTTTCTAATGATGTGGATTAATAAAAGAATCTTTCTCTTGTTATTACTTTCCGTCTCTACCCTAGCAACGACTTTGGCTCTACGTCTGGCGAATATCTAGAATATTTCTGACATTTTAAATGTCTCCAGACCTATCAGCGAATCGATAAAAACATTACACTTTTTAAAAAGTGTTTGTCTCCCTTGCGTTTTACCACTGCACTAGCGCGTACCAGTGTGACAAGTTCGGGTCATACAGCACTCAGGTAAAACTCTGCGTACGACTCATGGCTCGACACGAACACACCCTTGACAGCTACAATGTTTTCATGTGTTCTGATGTGTATTCAAATTTAGATCTAGGCATTCGGGCTTATATAATAATTGCACAAATGGATTTTGCGATATTATATATAGTGCATTAATGTAAGATAAGCCAATATCTAGATATTGTATCATTTAAGGAATGTTTTGATTGTTCTTTTTTTTTTTGGTGAATAATAGGGACCCAAAGCTGACATTTCAAAATGTCAAGGTGCTTGTAGAACTCGTGATTGAATGACGACTGACATGATTAAACAGGCGTTCGTATTTTCAAGGCTGTTTAAAAGAAACGTGTTGTTATTTTTTTTCCTTCATTTTTATGTGGTAACGATTCTTGAGCTAACCTGTCCAGTGAGGCCGTAGGCCGAGCCCTCCAGAGATAACTCTACATTCTTGTACCGACACTAACCGTGGAGGTCTAATTAATTTTTCAAAGCAATCTAAATATTCTTTTTTTTTAACAAATTCTTCAATATTCTATTCTATTCTATTCTATTATATTATATTATATTATATTATATTATATTACATATAACCATTTTTAAACACTTCTCTAATATTTCCTAATATTTAAGAAATGCCATTAAATTGACACAACGTATGCTGAAATAATTCCAAATAGTATAAAAGACACATAGAGAGTTCTATCCATAATGGTCTAGAGCAGCGGTTCTCAACCTTTAATGCTCGGCAACCCCTTTTACAATCTCCCACTCTGCCGCGACCCCCCCCCCCCCCGCACACGCACACACATATAGAAGAATAGACAAAAACAATCCATTTTTTCGATGGCCTTTGGCGACCCCTGGTCTAGAGCCTGTGTGTCTTTTGCTCTCGGAAAAACCTATGCGCCCTTTTTGAAGAGCTAAACTATGGAATCTTCACACTTGTAATGTGGGGTTTCCAAAGGATGCCTTGTTCAGTCATCATGTTTAAATGTTTTACTACTTCGATTAGGTCAAGACAGTGCTTCAGTAGTATAATCGATCAGCCTATGAGCAGTTCTCCCCTAACCCTATTGATAATTAATAAACATGTAATAAAAATTGTGTTTCAATAAAACTTTTCGAAACTTTAAATTAAAAAAAAAATTTCATTTAGACGTAGGCCTACATATCAGTTTTGCTTTATCAGCCCTTCCTTTTAGGCTACACAGCGAGGATAAACATATAACATTGCGATTTTTATCAAAATTCTTGCAATAATAACAGAGCATTACAACTGAAGTTCTGTCATTAATTTCTTATATGCTTCTTAAACAGCGAAGCAGGGCGTTTTGGCGACGTGGTTGTTTTGGCGACGGGACGTTTAGGTATTAAATATGTAGACATTTGATGTAAATTTAAATAAATAGTCTTTCAAAATATTAATACGTGTTTGTGTTGTGTATGTGTACATATGTTACATGTGTGTGCATTTTAATGTGTAAATCTTTTCCCCGTAAGATTTTGAATTATTGTTTGTTGTGCCATTAACGTCCTATCAAAATTATTTATGCTATGAGAATGTTAATATAATTCATTAAGAATTTATTAAGATGCTTTTTAGTGTGTGTGTGTGTGTGCTTTGTTTATTTTCTCTAATTAATCAATTTTTTTAAAAGATACATTATTGGATTATCGTTATTTTGTTTCTATGTATTTTTAATGGAATTTTACAAGCGAAACCTAAGTAAAACTATTGTAGAAAAAATATCTATAGAATCGTTGACATGTAAAAATAAGAAGTCAATAAGACAACAAAATGAAAGTTTTCACAGTTACATTGCATTATTTAAAGCGTAATTTTTTTTTATTTGTTTTGAAGACGGCTGATCTCCCTTCCTAACCTGTCAATATAAAGGATGAGAGGGTGTAGGTCAAGTCAGGCTGGGACCTGACAAGCTGAAATATTATACCGACGTGCTGGCTTGAAAGTACTGGTTAGGGTACTATTATTCTCTACCTAAAAATGCCGACAGGAATGAAATGTGGGAAGGGGGTGGTTGCATTCTTGTTTTCTGGCACTTGTTATGGTCGACACTATTCATTAAATATTGAAAACTTTTTCGTATGTTTTTTTCATAAAGTAAAAACTTTTTTTTTTATTGTCTTACATATTCATCTTAAACTTATTTAAAAATAAAAACAAATGAGAAACTAACCAGCGGTAATAAAGAAGAAATGATACCAAGATCAATTTAGAAAAAGTGGGATTTGTGAAAACTACGTATAAACTACATTTTTTTTAAAACCATAAAGCGACGTCAGAGTATTGGCAAATAAATAAATCTACAAATCTACAAATTGTTGTTCTATCCAACTTTAAAAAAACTTAAACCCCACCAACACATTATTTTCTCAGTGGAGCGTATAGGCCTTCATAACGTCAACAGACGAGCTCTATATATAGCCTGCTATTCATCATGTCCAGCATAACCGTTGTCTTCTGGTGGTCGGATTAAGTTCTCTTTTCGCCGTCTACTCCTAATGATTTCTTTTGATGTTAAATGTATATCCCGCGGCTATTACGAGAGATCCCCAGCTTTCTCGTTCGAAGACCGCCTGCTGCCAGGTGCTTTCTTTTATTTTCATGAAAGCAAACTTTCGCCTGAGCTGGTCTTTGTGAGAGGACTTTAGTTCTGCTGACCACCATTCAACATAAAAAAGAATGCATTTCGCATACGGCCGTCCTCTAATTGACAAAATGTAGCAGTCAAACAATAAGCAATCTCTCTACACCAGGGGTTTTCAACCTGTGGTTCGATTGACGATTTGCCAGGGGTCGCCTAAGACAATCGAAAATATAAATTGTTATTGCCTACTCTTCTATTGCTGCATGTGCGTGGGCGGGGGTTGCGGCAGAGTGGGGAATAGTAAAAAGGGGTTGCCGAGCATAAAAGGTTGAGAACCGCTGCTCTACACCGTCCCTACCAGCACTTGCAATAACATCGCTATTTGTAGTGCGGTCTTGCCATTGTATGCTGATGGAGAGCAGACACCTTTGGTGAACGAATTTAGTAAACCTTTGTATCTTTCTGAATAGTACCCATGTATCAGTTCCGCACAGAAGAGTTACAGAATCAGACATTCTTATAGATGTCCAGAAACTAGCAAATGTTGAAAAGTTTATCAATCTGATATGGTGTATCAGCAAACGCCAACCTGGATGATGAAGTAGCCTTCCGTGTTGCTCGTGTCAGTGTTGCTCGTGTCAGTGTTGCTTTTGTCAGACTTCATGGACAAGTAGGGCAACGTAGAGGACTCAGCAAATCCACAAAACTGAAAGTGCTATAGTACTCCCTTCACTCTAATAGGCATCAGAGTCCTGAACCTTATATTCCAGCTACATCAAAAAGCTAAACTCTTTCCACCTACGCTGTCTAAGGAAAATTCATAAGATGCATTGGTCTGACCAAATACCAGATACTGAAATCCTACAGTTGTTTAACATGAACAGTATCAATGCTATAGTAAAAAGGTCCCAATTTGGAATGGCGGGACATGTAGTCGCATGCCAGTCAATCGCCTTCCCAAACGACTTCTGTACGAGGAACTGTGTGCAGGAAAGCTCTCCCATGGTGGTCAATACAAGCGCTATAAAGACACTCTTAAGAGCTCCTTCAATGAGTGTGATGTTGACGGTTGGGAAGCACTAGCTCTCGATATCTCCTAATGGCGTGGGGCTGTGTCACGAGTCACGAGATACGAAGCAAGGAGAGTGGCCAGCGTGAAACAGCGCCGAACCAACAAAAAGCTGAGAGAAGAAGCAGTCCTATATGCAACTGACCAAACCTACCCATGCCACGTATGAGGCCGGCTTTTTAAAGCGAGGATTGGACTTTACAGTCATCTTCAAGCTCATAGGATATGAGAAATGTGCTCATCTTCGATCACGACGGAGGAGCTATGATGGAAAGCTGACTTTGTAAGCAACTACTGATTGAATTCTTAGCCACAAAGTTGAACGGCTAAAGTGTATATCCAAGTTAAGAGATACAATGGTTAAAAGACGTATTATGTTTGAGAAAGCATGTGATGTTGAAAAGTGTATGCGTGCTTTTTTTTCTCTTTGACTTATCAAAATAACCGTAGGAAGCCGTTAGCCTAAATCGTGTGCAACGAACACAATTTTGATCTAGATACCAGACAAAAAAATAAGGAGGAAGGGGATGTGCACTACAGAGAAAGAGATAGATCATTAGGAATGCGATAATAGCATGCATTAAATGAACCTTAAAAAACAAATTGGAGATTTTTATCAATGGCCTTTAACTATAATTAGCTAGCTATTTTGGTGTATCCGGAGTACGAAAAATATGAAATTTTTTATTAGCTATGTAATTTAGAAGGAATACCGTCTATACCACTCTATACGATAAACTTAGTGCACCTTTTAGCACTGTAAAATCAAATGTCTTAGTTGGCAACAGTGATGTTTCAATAAAACGTCCTAGACAAAATTTAGAGTTGAAAATTTAATTTTGAAAATCCGCGATATTTCTAAATTAGAGTTACGTTAACCGTTTTATAAATACATGAGTAATACAGACGATGAGTTAATGATAAATCATATATATCCCTCAGACAGCTTGATAGATGCGATAAATCTGGTCCCCCCCCCCCTCCCCACCATGCTCAGGTCATACATCTGACTCTGACTCAGATGGTCTAACCCTGACACGTGCAATCGATTCGTATGGAAGTTAGGGGATTATGCACTTTCATATTCAGTGGCGTCTGGGCTAAGCTTGGATGGCTGATAGTCATTAAAAAAAAAACCCAGCATACAATTGAAATAAAGATACACACCAAGTCTATCAAGTTATAAAAATTCAGCCAACCACACCAGTATCTCTCGTATTCGGATGATAATCCACTATTTGGGGAAAGAGTGATAAGATACGTACTTTCAGATACCATCTTCAATCAAAGTGCCGCCCCTGGTTTCAATAATCTAACAGAGATCATTACAATAAACCATAGCCCTAGTATTTTATGTACACAGGCTTTACACACGGAGCTTAAGAATCACTTAAAGATTGTGTGATTTACTTATTTATTCACTTTCTATCTTGATTGCACGAAATTTTAGTTGGCAGTGATCTGAATTATATTGTAATAGAAAATGCCAGATTCAGATTTGTAAGTACGATTTCGTAATAAAGATTTAGAATAATATAGATTTATGGGTTAGGCAAGACAACGTTGCTTCTTTTAGATACCCGTTAACATTAGGGCTATTTTGAAAATAAAAGCAGAGCCTATACGTTTCTATTTACGAGATTTTCATACATGGCGGAAAAACTATAAATAGCTAGCTTTCAGGTGTATCCGGTGTATAAAATATAGGAAGTGTTGATATAGTGTGTTGTTGTTTTTTTTAAATGATAATTTTGTGCACTTTTAAGCACTGCGGAATCAAATGTTCCAAGTTCTTTCGATTACAGCACAAAATAATTTCACTATGAAGGAAAGATTAGAGGTTCATCTTATGACTTCAAAACTTGTTTAAAAACAAAATGGACAACTAGTTAGATGTAATAAAAGAGATCAACTGCCACGCATTGATTTATTTGATAATAAGGCTCAATCCTTTTTGATTGAGTTAGAAACAGTGACGTTCAATTTAGTGTCCTTGACATTGTTAGTTATTAGGCCAACCCCCCAAACGTGGACACGAGCTTCTACAGGCTTCATTGTGCGCTGTCAGCAGAGGCTTGTAGTGGCCGTATAGCGCATCGATAGTGCCGGATATGGCCTGTGGGTCATAGTTTGTGCATGACGTGCCAATCGAGAATACCAATCTAGGGCTCGATTACGTTTTATTATTTTTAAAATAAAAAGTTTAAGATCTTGATTGTAGTTTTAATTTTTTTTTTCTCTTCTGTATTTCAGATTACCAATTTTAAAGAATGTTGGTTTGGTGTCGTCTCATCTATGAAGATAATGATTACGTCGTTAATGTCCAGATAGTAAAGAAACAATCTAGAAAAATCTAGATGACATCTTCAGTGTTTCTATTGGTTGCTTCGCATGTATCAGTATTATCATAAATAGGACAGCCTACTGCTTTGTTTATCCGGCCTAAAATGTCAGCAACAGTTAATTTACTTACCAATTCCACAATCACCAAAAGGCAGGCGGAGGACCCTCACGCAGTGCCGCAGTACGAAGAGACTTTCCTTCAGCTGACACTGTTGATAGCGTACTTCATGGTGTTGACTGTATGGCTGTTTCGCCTAGTCTTATCCTTCGCAACCGATAGCTACCCAAAGAGACCATCAGTCGACCATGGTCTTGCCAATCACTGCAATAATGTGGATGCAGAGAGCCAGAACTCCAACGGCGACGCCTCTCCCCAGGCCTCTTTCAGGATCATCGTCTCCAACGAATTCATGACCCTGGAGCACAAGCCTCACAAGGCGGAGGAGATAAAAGAGGAGCCAGTGAATGCGCAGGCAGCGCCTCATGAAAGTAAACCTACACATGACAGCCCCCCAAGACCAGGACCGGAAGTCGTCTCACTGGATAAATTTCTTTCAGCATTGGTGTTATTTGGTGCAGTAATGATCTATTTCTACATGTGTGATTACAGAAAGGTATGTCTATATGGTTACATAGTAGAGTTTTTCATCTATTGCAGAAAAAATATTAATTGCTGGTTGTTTTGGTTTTGTCAGGTGTATAGAATAAAGGAAGTGTCCATAAGTTATATATTTTTAAAAGTTATGTGATAATTTATGAACAATTTTGACACTGCAGAATCAATTTTCTAAATATTTCCATTGGTAGCTCATTTAAAAAAAATAATAGGCTACATTGAAAATCAATAGCGTCCTTGATATTGTGTCGTGAAAAACCCCTATAAATCTAAAAGCATTGGGTATTTTCATACATAGCGGATAACTACAATTTGGTGTATCTGGTGTACAGAATATATGAAGATTGATGAGCAGCATGAGCTATGCATTATCAAAGTTACATGTTCACTTTTTTGCACTTCATTTAGCGCTACAGAAAGACTCACTCTATGACAGTGGCAGTGTGGCACCAGTAAAAACATGTTTTAAACACAGATACTAGCAGTATTAATGCAGAGTTGCTACAAAGGTCAACTGCTACCTTGGGATATTTAGTTGGAAACAATGATTCTTTAATGTAGCGTCCTAGACTTTGTTTATTTCATCTATTTATTTGAACATCTCTCCCTGTCTTTCTCTTTTTATTTTCTCTAGGTTCCATTATATCGCCTCAAGATTTTTCCATATCGCTTATTTCTCCTGTTTTTCAATGATATTATGTTTTATTCATTAGAAGAACGTAAATTGGATCTTAAATATCAAAATGTAAAATAAGAGCACATAGCTGTGATTAACATTCATGATGAAAATCTCTAATAGATATTTTACTTCGAAATGAGATACATTCTTATTCTTTCCTGTTCTTGAACTTTATTTTCATTAGCTTACAAAAGTATATTTTGTCTTCTTTGTTCAGATTTTTTTTTCTTTTAGATAGAGACATATTTGTACGAATTAATGTTGAAAATAGCTAATTCCTTACATTGATTGCTATATTTCAGTGTGTAATAGACATGTCAATGTATACGCACTTCATTAACTATTATTTTATGTTAAATTTGTTCAAACTCATAACGGGTGTGATTTTACATCTTTAAAATAAATTTGACAGAGATAATAATAATAATTATAGCTTTTATATAGCACTAATAATTATAGCTTTTATATAGCACTACTTTCATGCTTATAGCATGCTCAGAGCGCTATTGTCCAATCTCATTTGTGGACCAGTGGGGGGAGGGGTATCTGGGAGAGGGCTTTTCGTGCTGCCTTTGAGCGCTCGGTAAGCGCAACTCTGCTCGAACCTCGGGCCCCCTTCATATGTAGCCAAGCCAAGTTCAAGCGTACTTAGCCTCACGACCACGCTCATGAATTGGATAGGGATGTTATTCAACATTAAACAATGTTTCAATTTTTATTTTGTACTCCTATGTGACATCTCATTACGCATAACATAAGCCCACTTATTGAATACTTAATTGTAAGAGATTTATAGTTTTGAAGGTAATAGAGATTTTGTTTTAAAGCTTCGCCATGAAGTCATTCATTACGCGTCTTCAAAATATGTTTCATTTCCATTTGTATGTTTTAAAAGGATTAGGATCGCAACGTATTTAACTCTATAGTATTGTAGAGCATTTTGGGAAAGGAGAGGGCTAAATATCAGTGGGTTCAAGAGAATGAGACCACTGATATTGCGAATGTTGCAAATCTTTGGCGTTTGTGAGATTCGAAAAAAAAAACAAACAAGAAATACATGTCGATTTTGTTCCCCAGCCTTCATTTGTTCACACAACAAGAGAATATTTCTATAATATTGTGGAAAAAAAATTATGCAAGAGAAAAACATTGGTTGGAATACATGTGTTGCAAATAGCACAGAGCAAAAATTATGGTCGGAATTAATAAAGGACTCGTTGCAAGAATTCATAATGTTGCCCTAAATGCCATGTCCACACACTTTTGCATACACAGGGAGACTTTGGCAACATATGTTGTAAGATGCACACGTGAAAATAGTTTAGTACATGAAAAAAAGAACTTCCTTTGAATGCGCGGCAGTTTTTACAAATACGTGAAAAATGGCAATAGGGCGTGCCCATCTTCTTTTCCATTCTTTGGCTATCTTTAGCAATTATCACATCTTTGGAACGATGTCATTGTTTTCTTGATAGATATGAAAAATATTTAGATATAGTTTGCATGACTGGAAATGGTTATCTAAACTAGCATATTTAACAGCATATTCTTTGTTTTAATTAGTCTAATCTTATCGTTTCAAGATGAATTTATTGTTTTGCGGTCACGACAAAGTGTACTCTGCCATCGCAAAACTAAATTTATGGCAAAAGAGAGTTGGCAATGGAGAAGTAGATTCGTTTTCCCTCTCTTCATGAGTTTATAATAAGTTCGACTTTTAAAACTGATGCTGATAGTCTGAAATGCATGCCACAGCATTTGGAGAGTTTGCGAATGGGCTTAAAAAATGTAAACAGATAAAGGAAAAAGACTATAGAACGTGGATCCGCATCTCAGATTAAAATTAACAACCAGGGAACTGAATTCTATGATTTGTCATCTTAGCATGAAGAGAATTTTATATATAGATAGTTCGTTTAAAACATAGACATTTGTGGGACTAACAGACTATGCAAGAATAACATTATTAACTTTTAATTCAAAATGATTAGGGGCTACACGTTTTTTTTATAATGTTAAAAAAGTGAATATTATTTTTGAAATACCATAGAAGGGTTCGTAACATCCCTACACGTACAAGAACATAGTTCAAAAAGTAATGATTGCATAAAAGCGAGCTTTCTGCTAGTTAATTTATTTTTCATTTTATCTACAGCCGTAAGCGAAGAAAATAAAACGTTTTTCGCATTTTAACCTAAGATTTTAATTTTAAAAACCATTGTTATATAGATCTATATAATTGAACATTTTAATTGTGAAATAACTCATTAATGCTCACTGCTTTTCTTTTTCAGCTCTTTGAACAGGGGGAGAGAACCTATTCCAGAGATGTTTTCTTGTTCCTTGTTTTCCTCTTCTTCTTGGTCAGCTGCTGCTTCACGATAAAACCAAACTCTGACAAAATACTCAACAGGTAGGTCAGGCAACACAGTCAACGATCCTTAACACAATCGATAACCATCGACATTCAATCATCGATTTTGTCTGTTACACACTTCGGTGCGATCGATACTGGAGTTGAGGCCTTGGCATCTAACACTGTTATATTATTTTAAAAGATTTGTTTAAAAACAATTTTTTTTAGCAATGATTTGAGAAAAGTGGTAATCTATAGTATTATAGCCCCTACTATTGATGTTTAGCCCTTACACTGTAATAATAATCTCATTTGTGATACCAGTGGAAGAGGTCATGACAACTGACCTCGCAGAAATCTAAGCTCATTAGGTCACGATGTTAACATCATTGAGAGGATACGAGACACAGATCACAGACATAAGAACTCATTTGTTACCTTGGCAGTGAAATTATTTATAATTCATCTTTCAGATGTAAACTTCATATATAAACTTCATGGCTCCTTCAGTCTCGGAAGACAATGGATGCGCCCAAATGAGTTACTGGCTTTGGTTTCGTCTTGAGACGTGGCAGAATCTGGAGTTGAATGATCAAACCAATTCTAAGGCGGCAGAGTTTGCCACAGTTCGTGCATGTATATGCATCTGTCCTAGGACTAGCTGACTGAGCAGCTTTCTTTTTCTTTCTCTTGGCTGGCGCAGCTTCGTTTCTTTTGCTCTCAGCGAAGATTGTCCCAGCACGTACAGTCTGTCTCCTTGCTGACCTGTCTTGGGCCGTCTCCTCCTACATACTTGTTTGTTGCTTGTGGTTCTCATGTCTCGCTTGCAGACATCTCTGTGGGTTAGTCTTGGGCGGGCCTTGTGTCCGACTCCATCCGCAAGCTCAGCATATAGGATGTCTTTAGGGATTCTTCCATCTGGCATGTGAGTGACATTTCAGAACCAGCATAGTCTTCTCTGTGTCAGAAGAGCATAGATGCTGTGTTTATTGGCCCGTTTCAAAACGTCCTGGTTGGAGACATGATCCCTCCAGGAGATGCGGATGCACATTATGCGTCGCAGGAAGCGTAAGTTATATAACCTATATATCATATACCATTATACATTATACCATTCCTTATCTTTCATACGCTCTGATATCCAGCCAACACTTCCATAGAATTATTGATCGAGGACCTATCAAATTATTAGCTCTCCCGACCTGACTACTGCTTTTTAACTAAGTCATTAAGCTGCAGCGGATTTAGAGCAGTGCTGCACGGTTAGTTCTTCGCAAAACAAGACGTGATTCTTCCTCTGCTCTCCTGCGTTCATCTCATCTGCTTCTCGTGAGTGCAAAAATCAATTACAAGGTGGCCATACTTAGACATCAGCGCATTTATAAGAATGAAATGCATTCGTACAATAGTGAACTAATCAGTCCATGTGTCCCCCACAGAACCAAACGCTTCATGGACTTAAAACTTCTTGGTGTGCCACGTTTTCCCCTCAAAACTTACGATTCGCTGGCCTTTTCAGAAAAACGGACGAAAGGTTTGGAACTTGCTCCCTATTGAGCTCAGACAAGCAACATGCTTCACAAGATACAAAAAGAACATTAAGCCCGAATAGTTCAAAACTGATTTTGATTAGGATTTTGTAAATGTTTTCTTATAAATTACAGACGTTACTTAACTAAAGAAGATAACTACGCCCTATTCGTAGCCTATCTCTGATGTTTCCAACGCGCATTGAACCGAGCCCATTCGTTACTAAAGGCCTGAACACCGACCAGAAACATCACAGCCTGTGGACAGACCAATAGCTCGTTGCCACGTGAAACAGACCTGTGAAGTTGCAGGTCAGTGTTCAGGCCTTCTGTTTGTTAACAGCGCGATAGAATTATTATTATTAACAGTAATAAAAACTCGTATTAATTTCCAGAGACCAAACGGAAGAGTGGAAAGGTTGGATGCAGGTCATGTTTGTATGGTATCACTATTTCAAAGCGAAAGAGTGGTACAATTGGATACGCGTGTATATAGCATGCTACGTTTGGATGACAGGGTTTGGTGAGTATAGTTAACTAAATAACCTAAAATTTTTTGTATTAAAAAAACTTAACTTTTACTACTCATTTTCCAACAAGTCTACATATAGATATCTAGAATCTGTCAATCTATCTATCTATCTATCTATCTATCTATCTATCTATCTAACTATTTCTTCAGAACAGAATTAGTTTTACGATTTAAATAAAATTAAATCTCAAGGCTATTTTAAATGTTATGAAATGTATTGCAAACTATACCAATGTTTATTTTCAAGCATGACTTAATTCAGAAAAAAAAATTGTTGCACAATAAATAAAGTAAAAAAAAGATGACTTAAGAGTTTAATCGCGACGCACAACGAAGTATTTAAAGAGTTATAAATACATATGATGTAGGCCTATATCGAAATTCGTCATATATAGTCCTATGCTTTTTAAAAAATGTGATTCTATTAGTATTTCTTCTTTAGCTTAATTAACATAACTGCAGGCTCCTTAAACATTTTCGCAAAAAAAAAACACGAAAATACCAATCAATAAATTGGAGGATAAAAAAAGGCGTTCTGCGCTCGGATTTAGAGAGTTACTGTTAAAAATCGTTAAATGAGTGAAATTATTTGAATAATATTTGTTGCCATGTCTTGGTTGCAATTTTTTTAGGATAACCATATTACCAAATAAAATACAAATTAGCTCAGTCGTGTCATGTGGTCATAATATTATTTACGAGATGGAGATCCATTGCAAACTTGTTACTTGTTTTCTTTTTTAAAGTTAACTTTTGAAAACATGTTTGATAGGCGTGAAAAAAATGACAAAAAAATATATTAATAAAAAACAGCAGAATTTTCTTGGGTGAATATATGACAAACATAATAGTGACTCTGCTTTATAAATAATTTTATATTTATATATTTATATATATATAAATATATATATATATATATATATATATATATATATATATATATATATAAATGGAATGGTTTCTAACGGATGATATTTTATTACAACTTAAAATCTGAAGGTGAAGAGCGTCGTGTGTGTGATTGACTATCAGTTATAAATTGACAAGATCAAAAGACGTTGCTAACAATAATCATTTCTTTAAATGTGATACTTGGCAACTTTTGTGGTGATGTGGCCGTAACAAGTGTTGGAAAATGTATGTATTTATGTGAGCCCCGAGTCCCGGGCGAAAAAAAGTTTGACCATCACTGCCGTTGAATGTAGGCCTAATGTAGCGTTGACAGAAATTGTGCGAAAGATTTGAATAGCGTCATTAAATCGATTAGTCTGCCAACAAACGATAATTGATTTGCCAGAATCGATGCATCACTTTTGACATCAATCATATGAGAAAACATAGAAATCGTAAATAGTGTAAAATAAAGAGATCCATGAACAAAAAAAAAACAAGAATGTAAATGTGTTTCACTTCGCTTTTAACGTCCACGAAAGCAATCGACTTTTTGTTTTTATTCTGCCAAATATTTTTTGCTGAAAATTACAAAGTTGGGTGAATTAGCATAGCCTGCTGTGCTTGGAACCAATCACGATTTGCAGCCGTTAATATGTTCTATTCTATATCTATATGATTTATCTCTTCATCGGCAAGCGTTTAAATAGAATTAGTGTCTTTAGAAAAAAAAAAGGTTGGTAAATTTCCACACTCTAAAAATCGTCTTCATTTATGCCCGATTGCAAAACATATAAAACAAAATTAGGAATCACTGCAAAAAGTTTTTTTTTAATGATTATTTCTTAATAAAGAAGCTCTTGAAATAGAGAATGTGAGAAATTCTTCCTATTCTTTGCAAGCAGTCATTCTCTGACACTGCCATTATCTATAGTCGTGAAATAATTTTTTAGCCCCATAATTATTAATACTTTGGTATTAAATTTGACAAATTCATATTTTAGAAACAAAGAATGACATAAGCTGTAAATCAAAGCCTTATGGAAGCACATCTTTTGACTACAATTTAAAGGTTTCATCTAAGAATATTAACAATGTCAGTTTCAGATCACAACCATATGTACTTATTAATTTCATTCGCAGCAACCTATCTGTGAGAAAAAAAAACTCATATTAGGTTATCATGAAAATGTATCGTAATGTGGAAATGTAATAAATAAGGATTAGAATGTAGGAAGGGGGTGGGGTGGGAAGTTGCTTCACTCCTCTCATCTTTACCTTTTGTTCACAGCGTATGACTGTAACAAACTGCGTTTAGCCTTCTTTACAAGAAGATTAAATGAAGCTATTCACGAAGGGAAATGTACCTGAGTGTTAGACAACAAAGTTCGAATTTTCTCCCTTCCCGTGTGAGTGCAATTACACTATACGCACACTTTAGGGCTATAAATGCCTTGTCCATGGGCTCGGTCAATTGTTTGGTCGATGAAAATGATATACGCTGAAGATCAAATCTTCAATGAATAGAGTCCATAAATGTATAACAAAGATCTACCATAAGACGTCATGCTTTTTGTTTGCCCATACAGATGAGACAAAGGGAAATAAAACAGACAGAAATCTATAGCGGGCCTTTAATTGTCGGCCTTGATAGACCAGTGATAGCACAGGGACTGGTATGACAACAAAGAAAAAAAAAGGTGACGAAGGAGTGTGTATGGCACACTTTAGGTACACAAACTCACTAACAGTGTCTTCAAGTTGACATCTACCTGGGACCTGGAGTATTAGTATCAAATATTTCGTTGAAGAAAAATGACTTTTTAAAGTCTCATTGATTTGTATTACTTTTAGAGACGTATTGAGAATCTAGAGTAAAAAGCCATGTCAATATAAAATGTCTATACTACACTAAATGAGTTAACACTACATTTATCTAACATGCTGTAAACCCATTCGAAAGGCAAGTTACGAACAAGTGAAATATATAAATTCTTTAGAAACAAAACAAAGGTGTTTTTTAAGAGGAATAACTCCACACTTACAGCTTTATTTTTCATCTCAATAATATAGAAGTTATTTCACTTTTTTCGATATCAAACTAAATAGTTAATAATTATAGTTGATCGGCTGCCTGGTCGTGCGGTTTACGTGCTGGACTGTCGTTCATATCTCTCGATGGTCACTGATTCAAACCCTGCCCGCTCCCATCCCCCGTCGTCCTGCGGGAGGTTTGGATTAGGAAGTAAGTTATCTTCAATTCCGAAGGAACATCTGAAACATGTTTACAGACATACTTAAGGATTATTCTTGTTGGTATCGAACAAAATAAATAATTACTATTCATGTCATCTCATCGCCAGTGAATAAGTGTTCAACGTTTCAACTTGATCCGAGAATGGGTGTGTGAGAGAGGTATAGTTTTCAATTTTTTTTACTAGACAGACCGGCGATCCGAGTGAAGTACTATAAGTAAAAACACATGCAAACAGAAAAAGTGCAGCTGACACAATAAATCCCATTCATAACGATTAGTTACTGGTCATCCTGGACAGCTTGTATATTGTAGCCATAAATTTAGTTTCTTCCCCACTAGATCTGCCTCCCTGGAGCAGATGATGCAAATGCCATCTGTTTCAGTGGCATCGGTTAGCGAGAATTTGGTTTCCCTAATATCTGGTATCCATTTTTAGTGGGTTGTCTTAGGATTCCCGAAGGCTAGAGACTCAGAATCCCCCTCTCTTCGGAAGCAGCCACACGATAACCACATCCCAGTCCCATTTGTAAATGTAATGTAAAACAAAATGTGCAGTTGATAAGGGATCAAATGAAATCATTTGGCCAGATGAAATGTACTTGTGGGCTGTATAAGTTTAATAAAAATTTTCAAAAGCTATTACAAATTAATATGTCATTTGTATAAGATATAATTAGTGGAAAACAAGAACAACATGATGAACATGAGATCATTGAGAATTTATATTTAGACAGTTTTCTGTATTAAATCTGTTAAATTGTTTTTAGACTGTTATGTAGGACCTATTTTATATAGATTTGTTTTAGTTACAAAGGGCTTTATTTTTTTCAAATTTTATAAATATATTTAACATAGTAAAGGTCAAGTAAAGTACACCTTTCCGACTTTGCGATCTATGGGGCAAATGATGCAAAGGTCATCTGTTTCTGTGGCCTACTTTAATGAGGGTGCCATGTGGCTAGCATAACAACCAACCGGCTTTACTTTTACCCAACTTAATTCAACTTAATTCAGGTACCCATTAGAGCTGGGTGGACTCAAAGACGCCCTAATGATCCCGAAATTAAGAATACCAATCATCATCGGGATTCAAACCCGAGACCCCGGTTCGGAAGCCGAGCGTTTTACCACTCCGTACTAAGTAGTGACAACTTTTTATGCAAGTTCGTGGTGGCTGTGAATCTCGATTAACTAAGGCCAGATATTAAATGCTATGTTGATGAGTGTACACTAGTACGGTTTACATATATGTAGTTAGCATAACTGAAACCATATTGCAAATCAACTTTGTCAACTTATTCAAGACTAGAGGCGTTTCCAGGGATGGTGTCTGGTGCGGTTGGCTAATTTCGTCCGCGGAAAATCTCTTTCCATAATATTTTTTTTAATTAATAAAAGCTAACTTAATTATAAAACGTACAGCATCGTGTCATAATATCTAGCTAATGTAAATTCTTTTTTTAAAAACGTTTTCGTCCAATTTGGGGACACTCCCAGAAGGGTGTCAGCTGGTGTGGTCCGCATCCTCCCTACTATGTAAACTGGAGTTGAAAAAAATACAGAGCCAGGTGACGCAATTCTAGGATCAAAACACAATACAGTAGATGAGAGATCCAATTAGATCTGTACAAACAAAGAAAATACTGTGCAAATACTGTGTAGAAAAAAAACCCGCAAGACTAGTATGTTGTGTGATTGCCTCTGACCCGCAGGGGCCGCCTTCGAGTTTATATCGGTGTTTGTGTGTAAGAAGTTAATCTATATGATAGAATGTATGTTTGAGAGAAAAAACAAACGAACAACAAAACATACATTTTTCTAGCCTGCAAACAGCGGTGGGTGATTGCGGGTAATTACTATAAGCAGGAATCTTGCAAACACTTACCCCCCCCCCCCACACACACACAAAAACGTATACTGAAATTCAGTTGATCAAGACTTCTTAGCTAACAATAAGGGGTTTTTCTTATAAGGGAAAATGCCTATCGTCCAAATTCTTCTCCCTTGTTTAAATGCCAACAATCACGTTTTTTTCTTATCATGTTGCGACATCAGTTTCTGTCCAATAATTAAATTCATGGTTTTGAGATAAAATAGTTGGAAAGTTTCACCGCTTTTAAATAATTTGAATGTTTCACCGCTATTAAATAATTTGAATGTTTCACCACTATTAAATAATTTGAATGTTTCACCACTATTAAATAGTTTGAACGTTTCATCGCTATTAAATAGTTTGAATGTTTCACCGCTATTAAATAATTTGAATGTTTCACCACTATTAAATAGTTTGAACGTTTCATCGCTATTAAATAGTTTGAATGTTTCACCGCTATTAAATAATTTGAATGTTTCACCACTATTAAATAGTTTAAATGTTTCACCGCTACTAAAGACCGGCTAAAGACTATTTAAAATAAGAATTTAGAAGACATATCTGTTGTATTTTGTAAATATTTAATTATACTTGTTATTAAAAATAAGAATCCAAAAGACATATTATTTATATTATTCGAATATATAATGCGTGTAAAATTCTGCTGTAAGCTCTCTTTATTGTTCTAGCATTATATTATGATGTATGTGTGTCTTTGTTTGGGTTAATGTAACAAAGATAATTTACATGTGTGGTGTTATATTTTTCCTCAGGAAACTTCTCGTTTTTCTGGATTAGGAACGACTACACTTTGTGGCGATTTCTAAAAATGATGTTTCGCTTGAACTTCATGGTAATTTTCGTTGCCATGGCAACAAACAACGAGTACATGTTGTACTACATCTGCGCCATGCATACCTACTGGTTCATCTCTGTCTACGTCTTCATGCGCGTCCTGCAGTCGTGGAACCGGAATAGGAAACTGATGGCGCTCAAGTTTTTGGCGTATGCCATTTTCAACTCAGTCATCTTCGAAATCCCGGGCTTTGGGTACTACATTTTCAGACCGTTCAAATTCCTCCTGGGACTCCACGACAACTCTCCGGATGTTCTGCATGAATGGATTTTCAGGGCCGGCTTGGACCATTGGGCCTGCTTCTTTGGAATGCTCTGCGCATATAACTACCCTCATTTTGAGACGCTCATACATTACCTGGACTCAAAATCTATCTCGAAAAATGAAGCCTTGAAAAAGCAGTGCGTGCGCGCTCTGATGGGCGCCATTTGCTTGGTTTTAGGCTTCGTGTGGTACTTTGTGTTCATGACTAAAGACAAGTATCAGTACAATGGCATCCATCCCTACACTTCCATCATACCTATTCTGGTTTATATCGTACTGAGAAACATTCACCCTTATTTCAGATCTTACCATGTCAGTTTGTTTGCTTGGCTTGGTAAGTCTTTTTTTTTGTATCTCAACATTTATCGGAAAGTGAGATGCTTATATTTAACTACTTTGAATAGTAAAATTTGGGGGAAAAAACTATAATTGATAAATTTATTCTCACTGCTAATTTAAAAAAAAAAATGAGATTCCGTAACTATCACAATAAATTTCTACTAAACATCTTATTATTTGTGGCATTACTTATTGAATTCTTGTAATAAAATATATAGAAATATTTTGGTATCTTATTTTTAGCGGCCCCCGAAAGGGGAAAAGACGCTATTAGTTTTGTGCGAAATGTCTGTCCGTCCCATTTAGATCTCGTAAACTAGAAAAGATATTGAAAATCCGACATCACAATATTTTAGACCATTCAAAGTTCTGATGCAACGGCTACTTTTTTTTTCCTGAAAGCGAAAAATCTAATTTTTTTAATCAGTTATGCAAGCAGTTTTTTAAAGAGAAAAAGCTAATTAGTATGCATTATAAGTTAGACCTAAATTAAAACGAATACTAATCTTATAAACTTCATTTTCTTGAATAATTTATATGAGCCGGAAGTAACGGAGACTCGAATAAGAGATTAAGCCTTTTCAAAACAATTACATTATTCATATACCAGGAGAGGCTCGGTAAAGCGCTTAGCTTCCGAACCGAGGGCCCCGGGTTCGAATCCTTGGGCGCCTCTGAGTCTACCCAGCTCTAATGGGTACCTGACATTAGTTGGGGAAAAGTAAAGGCGGTTGGTCGTTGTGCTGGCTACATGACACCCTCGTTAACCGTAGGCCACATAAACAGATGAACTTTACATCATCTACCCTATGGACCACAAGGTCTGAAAGGGGAACTAGTTAGGCCAGGTTCACATCTAACTTTGCATTCACTTGCACCTATCCTTTGATCTGTTGCACCATTGGGGCACTACACAAGATCTGTCAACCTTCTTTCTCCATTCTTATCTCTCATTTGTCTTTGATATAATTTCATCTGGATGTTCTTTCTGAAAATATTGAAGCCTGCCTGGGTGGACCACTTCGGGGGCCGATTTTAAGTTTGTGTTTCCACAAAAACTGTCTTTGTAACCTTGTTCCCTCTAGGTTAATTAATGGTTAAAGGCTACTATCTATTGCATTTTGATGAAGATATAAAAATAAATACTTTAGAAATATGGCTCCTGTACTAAACTAAACCAAAATGTTTTATAACATTTGATGAACCAAGGAAAAAAAATTCAAGTGATTTTACGACAATAAATAAACAGAAATTAAAGTAGTGACGTACAAATCAGCTCTATCGTCTGTATTGGATTATGTTCAAAATAATAAAAAGTATACCCTACTCGCCAATAGACTTAAATCTAGTTACTATGGCAATTATTATTTTCATTAATTTGATTTTTTTAAAAAATACAACCTCCCATTTTCCACCATTTCTGCCTCCTCCTCCTCCATGTACCAATACCTTGCCTTTCTACTTTTTTTTTTCTGGAATATCAATTTTTTTTTGTTTTTGTTTCAGGAAAGATAACTCTAGAAACATACTTGTCACAGATCCACATCTATTTGCTGTCCAATGCTCGTACTCTGTTGGTTTTCTTGCATGGCTACCCACTGCTGAACTTCTCCCTGACCACAATCATCTACTTGTTCATGTCACACACCATGTTTTCCATCACCAACGACTGCAGCTCTTACTTCCTGCCCAAAGACCACAAGAAACTTCTTATGAATGTAATTTGCATGACAGCCCTTTTTGGTGCCAGTGCTCTGATTGCTTTTGGTTTTTCATACTAGCAGATCCACGTGTAGGTTCAGTGGCATAGATAGGGTGGGGAGGAGGAGGGAAAGAATTTGAAAATCTCTCAAGCCCCCACTTGAGGGTGGCCCCAAATGAGTGTTTTTTACATTAAAAATTAAATATTACGCAAGATGCAGGGGCCCCAAAAGAGGTCAATACCCCGTAAAGAAAAATATTTATTTACCAGATTTTTCTCTTTTGATTATTATCCTTATAGTGGTTAATATTGAAGCCTGCTGTTACATTCACATTAAAAAACGATATTGAAATTAGGAAAACTTTTGAATGTGTACCTGACATAAGTTCAATGTACAAAAATTAAAAGTTTCTTATTGACTTAAAACAGGGAAGGTTACTTGCTATAATTTTTTTTTAATTTAATTTTTTTTTGTGTATTTTGCAATTAGACTAGTCTCATAGATTAAGAAGATTATATGCTTCAATGCCTGTTTTGATGTATGATAGGTACCTCTTTTAGACCTTGCAATCTATATGACTTGATGTAAAGGTTATTTGTTTCAATGGTTAATGAAGATGTCATGTAGCCAGCACAATAACCAACCGTCTTTACTTTTCCCAACTTATGTCAGGTACACATTCAAAATCCTTATCTTCAAGACCTTCTCAGCTATCACACCCTGCCTGTTTTGAGCTCAGTGATTTTTTATACTGTGATGCTGTTTCAAGCTTTTTATTCTGAGAGTATTTTGAAAGGATATGTTAAACATATCCCCAAAATGTCGAATCTATTTTGTGTGTTCTGAATGTCCATTTATTAATAACAAAATACAGTACTTTGATCTGATCCTAAAAAATTAGTTTATCATTATTTTGATGTTAATAATTATGTAAAATAAATCTAAATAAAACTATACCACCCAACCCCAACTAAGCTTGTAACTAAGAAAAATAATACATTTTGCTACTCTTAAAATGGGTTGTACGTAAGTATTTCTTAAACAATACATTTTTTTTTAAAGAAAACGAATCTTGTTTTGGGTTATCTCCAGAAAATGTTTCAAATTGTTTTAGGGTGATATATACTATTCACAGTTTAGATTGAAATGTGTTCAACCAATGCTTCAAGTGATTTTTTGTTTCACTAATCAAAACATCTTCTATAAAAGATTCATTTTTAGTATAAGATATAAATTTGAGAGTGAAATCAGTCTTTACAAGGAGTTATGGCCCATATAAAATAGAACTCACTTTTGTTTACAAATAATTATAGTATATTACTATAATCATTATTGTTACAATTTGACAAATAATGTTTTTCTGTGTCAAAGTTTCTTAAAATTTGTGATATTGATTCAATGATATCTACATATATATTTCTTTTCATTATAACATAATAATTGTTGACATTTTTTAGAGAAACCATTTCAGGGCTTTTAGCCAGTGGGATTAACATTTTACAACATATTCAGTTATTATCTGGTACTTACACTTTTGAAATGTTGCACCTTATTCATACTTTTTATGTGTATTATTCTTTTTTAAATGCACTAAATTTACTGGGTATTTTTTTTAATTTTTTAAGAGGCTTTGAAATTAAGTGGATTAGAGGTAATCAGTTTGACCAAAATCCTGATATGAAATCTGACATGTTCCAACTGATGACTTTTGAAAATAAAGTGTTTTCTTTAGTAAATAATCTACAATTAGCACATCATCAGTGGACTTATTCCTTTAGATAAAATGATAAGAATGCAATGTTATAAAAATAAATAAAAAATTTCTTAAAATCAAAAGATCTTTGACATCTAAGACTGAAATGGCTTGTTATATTGAAAGTGTAAATTTTTGGTTTAGTATATTTTTATTGAAAGATCATTAAAAACTATTGATATATGTGAGGATCTTGAGAACTCATGTCCAGCAAACTTTCTACCTCCAGGGAGGGAGAATATTAAGTTTGAATCTCATTATCATAAGCATTTCAGTAATGGAGTTTTCATCAACTGCTGCTAAATAAGATTGGACACATCTAGAAATAAACACTCACTGAAGCTTAATTTACTGACATTTTAGCTGCTTTTTAGAAAAGAGCAAATGGCTCCACAAAAAATGTCTATATTACCATAACATGTATGGTTGATAAGTTATGTTATATCAAAAAGCTTACAATTTACACCTACAGAAATTTAAAAATAAAAATTGATTTGATAAATGTTGCCTTAATCTGACAGACACATTTTTATAGTTTTGTTGTTAAAACTTGTTTCATTTTGTATAAAATGTTATATTTTGTCATAGTTATATTTGATGTTTATATTATTAGTATTAAAAATGTATTTTTTACACTTTTAAAAAATATTGAATTAATTAAAAATAAAAAGTGAGGGATGTTAATAAAGTAATGGTGATTTATGTTTGTGTTATATAGTATTTTCTAAATGACTAAAAATCACTAAAAATTAGAAGTTGCATCAAACTTAATCATCTTGTGTTTTCTTTCTTGTTACCACATTGTTCTGTTTTTAAGTGTACTTTGCAGTGTCATTACTCTTTGGTATAAAAACGTAATAAAATACAGGGTAACCAAAAAAATAAAAGAGGCCTAGTATGATTACAGATAAAAAAAGAACCGGAGTCATGCTGAACATAATATTTGAATTAAGCCCTCAAGAACTACGAAATACTTACTATATTGTTATTATAATATTGTTTTTATTATTTTTAAATACACATTATAATATATCAGAATTTACTGTTCTGTTATTATTTGTACTCCTGTAATTATACCAAGTCCCTTTTTATCTTGGCCACTCTGAACTTATTTTCAATAGTTTAAAATTAGGCACTATAAGTGGTTAATACTCTAAAATTTTTGTAAATTGTACTTTTTGATAATTGTCTCAAATCTGCATCACATTTCTAGACAATCACTATCTCTTACACAGTTAAGATACTTGTTCTTTTAGTGTCTTCTTTTTCAGTGCCTTACAGCTGGTAAAGAATGAAATGGGTTTAGAGTTAACAGAAATAAAGTGAAGGTAAAGTAAAGGTAAAGTGTGAGGTGTAAGTTTTCTTTATTTTAAGCCTGGTGAAAGTACTGTCGTTATCATGGTTGGTACCTCTGCAGGTGAACTTTTGTTTTGCATTAATTATTATGGATAAAATAATATTCTGTATTTCTGAATTTGGAACAAACATTTTACATAGTTTTATGATCTTTTATACTCTAGTGTAAATAGAAAACAGAAATTTTATGACAAGTTGCATTGCATTTTTTTTTTGCTCAGAACAATACAAGTAATCAATAGAACAGTTTATTGTTGTATGTCAATTGTATAAAACATCATCATCAATGTGTTCAAAATCAGCACATTTAATCTACTGAGTTTGAAATAAATAAATAATTATTTCATTTACCATAATAGAACAATGTAGAAAAATCTAAACATTTTTTCAACTTTGAGATAATTGCTTTCATTATAAGAAAGTTTTGAGGTAATTCTGATACAGCATTTTTATTTGTCAATATCCTGTTAATATTTTCAGCCACTTTAACTTGTATCTAGTATAACTGATAGACATTGATGTAACAGGGTGAGTTTAAAAGTCTAAGGATTTGTTCCAAGCAACTCAAGTTGAAAATAGTAAATTTAAGCATCATATTTAAAAAAACAAAACTTTCTTTAGTGTTAAGAATATATAAAGAGATCTGGTTGGGCTGGGTGAGGCAGAGCATTTATAATGATTGCTGCCATCATGCATGCTACTTCACATTTCATAACAAACCTATAGCCTATGTGATTATGTGATGTGAATCATACCATGTAATAAAAACTTAGGATCAAAAGAAAGAAATTTAAACATCATAGAAACTATTTTGATTTTAAATAGTTAGCAAGCTATTGATTCAAATGCATGATTAAAATATTTTCCTAATCCACTACAAAAATAAATTGCAATGAGCGAGTCATAATTTAGAAAGAACTATTTACAGGATTCATTTTGAACATTGAATATCATTTACAAAATTAGTTCATATTCAATTTGAATTTAAGACCTGGTGCAGCTCTAAATCGAAAAGCTCCAGTCCAGATTTGACCCTCTGTATCATAAAATTCTCCTTCACCTTCTAGCCTGTAATACAAAATGAAAAAACACATTAAGTTTTGCAATTAATAATTTTCTTAATAAATAAAAATTTAGCAAAAATATTTAAACATGAATATTTTGGTTGATCTTTTTTCAAGACCTCCACATGAGTAAAGTGCTACATGCTGACATCTGCCTTTACATATAGTAGATTTGTAAAATATAGTAGATTCCTGCAATCCCCTCCTATCTGTTTTGATCTGTTTAATGTTTCTCTTAATGGTACCTTCAGACATTTTGAGGAGTGAAGAGTTACTCACCTTTTCCTGGTTGGTAGTAAAAATGTTCTGTTAATAGCTGGATTAAACTAACAAAGCAGTTTAAAAAAGATTCTTTTCTCTAATCTAAATAAACATTATTTGAAATCAATATTTCTGAAAGTTACATAGTGACCAGAAGTAATCCTTGAATGTGATATGGCTATGTGATTATTAAGTCATAGAAATGCTCATTGTATTCCATTTTCTAAAGGAATCAAGATTCTTGAGTTATAATTATGTTCCTATACAGCACATAAACATGGGGATAAGAAAAGGTTGCTGAAGCAAGGGTTTTGAATTTGAATCTTCTTGTTGGCTATTTTTTTTATAGAATTTTATGTCTATGATGCCACCAATTTGATGATGACAAAACAGTTCAAATAGGTACCATTCTTTGAAATTTATAAGTAATCGAAACTATTGCTAATGTGGGTTGGGCTGAATCATAATTGCTTGCTTCTCTGAGTTACTTGGACACAAAACTTTTTATTTTTGAAGAAATAAGAATACCATCCACCACTCCGCATGTGAAATTTATATACAGCTGGACTATACTCTAATCAGTATGATGAATCAGCAAGGTGTTCAGGCATTTTGGCCATTCATCATTTTCTAAGAGAATATTGTTTTTGTTCATCAAGGAAATAAATGAATAAAAATACATAAACAGACCTACCTGTTTTCTAGAAATGTCCCAACATAATAGGAACCATCTGGCCATGTGTATTTTCCATGTCCATGAAACTGGTTATTGACAAAGTCACCCTCATAGACTGCGTTAGAAGGATGAGTTAATTTTCCTTTACCATTCATATTGTCATTGGCCCATGAACCTTCATAAACAATACCAGAAACACTAGTGTGGGTGCCTTGACCATTTCTTTCCAGAGAACCAAGCTCTGTTTGTATGCAATCCCCTTCTGATAATTAAAACAATCATAGAAAATTTGATCACTTTTTTATTACCAAAAAGGAAAGTTTAACAAGGTATTATTTTATTTTACTTTCTATTCTTTGATAAAAAATAGAAGAAAACAAGATTACAAAAAGAGGCGGCCCCCATGGGAGACGGATCCGCATATTCGCTGGTCGACTGAGGATGGCATCGAGCAGGGTATGAAACCGAGACCGTGGAGATGATCAGTTCTGCGCGCTAACCGCACGACCAGGCATTGCTCTTAATCTAATGACAAACTGGTTACAAACTAATAGCCTACTATTGATAATATACCTATACATTACGGAATGACAACTACCGGATATGTACAATATGTCGGAAGAGCGATTTTAAATAATCTTTTGGTATTGAGCATTTTTATTTAGGCCTAAATGGAACTAGAATGAGGATGTAGATCTACCTAAATTAAACTACTAATTTAGCACTCTCAATATCTATATCTACTAGATCTAGATCTAAAATATATATTTGGGATAATGTAGATGTAATTTAGATAAGATTTATATAAAAAAAACACTAGATAATCAATTAATAGACTAATTGCAAAATCTAAATATTAAAATAGTAGATTAGTTTTAGTATTTTATAACATTGCAATATTGACAATCTAGACTTTAGAAAAAAAATCTACACTTTGAGCCTAGAAATTAAATTTATAGATCGATCTAGTCTAAATCATGGCTGTCTGGTAGTGTGGTTTGCGCGCTGGACTGTCGTTTGGATTCATCGGTGGTCCCAGGTTCAAACCCTGCCCGCTCCCATCCCCCGTCGTCCTACGGGAGGTTCGGACTACAACTCTGAAGGAACATCCGAAACATGTAAAACAACAAACATTCTAAACTAGACCAAGAAATTCTAGATCTAGATTCTATAATGATTTTAATTAGAATTTAAATCTAAATCTAGTTTTAAAAATCTAGCTCGTGTAAGAAAAAACTCTAGATCTAGTGTAAAAAATCTAGCTCTAGTGTAAAAAAAATCTAGATCTAGTGTAAAAAATCTAGATTAGATCTAAATCTATTATATCTTTTTAAAATGCGAGTCACATTACGAGGTTTAATAGACATTACTATACCGAGTTGTTTTAGCATTTAAAGAATTTATTCCATATGACGTCAAAGGAAAAAATTCCACTACGTCACACGGTCTAGTTAGACTAAAACATATCATCTATACGAGCAGCTTGTTGAGTGTTCATAGACATTGGTGCACCGAGTGATTTCTTTTAGCATTTCATTTAAAGAATAACTCCATATGACGTCAAAGGGAAAAAAAATCCAATACGTAAGACGGCCTAGTTAGACTAAAAATGTCATCTATACGAGCAGCTTGTCGAGGGTTCAAAGACATTGGTGCACCGGGTGAGTTCTTTTAGCATTTCATTTAAAGAATTAACTCCATATGACATCAAAGGAAAAAAAAAACATTACGTCGCACGTCCTAGTTAGACTAACAAATGTCATCTATACGAGAAGCTTCTCGAGGAATCATAGACATTGGTGCACTGAGTTTGTTCTTTTAGCATTTCATTTGATGGGCTATTTAGACTTAATATATATTTTAATGTATATATAAAAGGATCAAAGACGCTTTTTTTTGTTGTTTTGTCTGTCAGTTTGTCTGCCGTTATGTTAATAGCGAGAAAAAAAAAGACAAAATGCTATTGAAAATCTGATTAAAATTAATTTCCCTTCCGAAGCATCGCATTAGTTTTAAGTTTCTATTATAGATTGTTCCGGATATTTATATTTTTATAGTGAGAAAAAAATAAGAATTCCAGATTAATCAAATGCCTTTAATTAAATTTCTGAGATGGTCTGTTATGAAAATTAGATATACCATACCCATATGGAGATTTTATCAAACCATACTTTGGTGTTAGGAAGTTTTTTTCCTTAAAAATCAGAGCATAATATTAACGATAATTAGATTTTTTAACGTTTTAGATAGAAAGTTAAATGTAGTGTAAGAGAGAAGTGAGATTTTACATAAATAGAGTTAAACTATTTTTCATAAAAAATCCGGAACAACCAATTTTCATAAATGAGAAAATTATTTGTTTTATTTATTAGAAGAGGGATTTCAAACATTTATTAGCGTTATTAGATTTTTCATATAAAATTCGGATCATTTTTGGTGACGATTTGTAAGAAAATTAATGTAATGTAGGTCGATTTCTTTTTCGAAACAAAATCCGGAACATTCTTTACCGATTAAACAACTTTTATTATGTTTCAGCAAGAAAATTAACTGTAAAGTGAGTCTAAAAATTTATTTTCAATAATCGTTTCTAGTAAATTACTTTCTTATTTTAAAATCCTAAATAACCTATTGTCGATATTTTTGAAAAAAATATAATTATTTGACATAAATTTGTTTTTTATAAAACAATATCCGGAACAACTTTATAGTTAATGAAATATAAACCAGTATAGATATTTTTATTTAGCATTTATATGCTATTTACATTAAAAAACCGGAACAATATATTAAAGATCATGTGTTTCTTGCAACGTTTAAACATGGAAATAAAATCCACTATAACTTAGAAGAGCAAACAAAGATTCATTTGCATTGATTTGTTTTTTTACAAAACATCCGGAACAATCTATTATAGATACTTTAAACTATTGCAATATTTCTGAATGAAAAATTAAAGGTTAAATCAGATTTACAATAACCTCTAGTGTTATTTGTTAATCTAATCGTGACGGACAGACCGACCAACAGACAAAACGCACAAAAATAAGCTTCTTTATTCTGATGGGGGTACTAAACAAAAAAATAAAAAAAATCAGATTTTTAAAAAAAAGTTTAAGGAATTGGTTTAGCATCTGATCATGTTGCGACGTTACGCTACTGCACGAAAGTCGCTGCTTAAAAAGTCCATTTTAAAAAATGTGCATGATATTTAAATACAAAGTGCATTATTAGCCTTTATAAACAAACAGAAATGTTTTCTTGTAATTTTAGCAGCTAGTTAACCAGAAAAAACATCTTTAAGTATTATTTATATTTGTTGTAAACATTTCCTGTACATTTTATAAATATATTTGACTTAGTGATACTGAAAATACACAAACATTATTCATCTTTCATATTCATATTGTAACATTGCCTCCCTTACATTTACGACGACCAACCACTTTTACTTTTCCCCAACAAATGTCAGGTACCCATTAGAGCTGGGGTGGACTCAGAGGCGTCATAACCATTAAAAAAATTGTCAAAGTCATTTCACAATTTATCTTTATTTTATTTTTATTTTTTTTTTATAAAGATAGCAGTGAAAAAAGATGAAACGTTCTGACAAAATCAATTAATATGATCAATGAGATAACACTTCACTTTCTTTTTAAATAAAACTTCCCATATTATACCATCTCCTAGATCTGATGGATCACTAAATAATAAAAACAATATTATAATGAAACTCCGCTAGACTTAAAAAAAACAACAAAAAAAACTAAAACATATGTACAAAATATTAAACATCAGAAAAAGTTAAAAAAAAAAAAAGGATTGAAGAGTGTTCTATAGCTAATTAAACACTCACAAGAGACTTAATTATGTCTTTTTTTGTTATTTGACATCACAGAAGGTGATTTAGGAAAGGTATTAAAGGAAACATACAAATTACACATGGGGAAACAATTACAAAAATAGTAAAATAGAGCAAAACCAACAATGGGCACTATTTTAGATTTCATTATAAATTACAGACATTCCTTCAGAGCAGATTTGATATCTCACAAATCCATATGATGTATTATAAAAAGGGGGAGGGGGCAAGAATAATAGGCCTACTAAATAAAAAGTTAATTTCTAAACATAAACCAGGAATAGTCAAAGTCATGACTATGTCAATAAGAAGACAAATAAAAGAAGCAGTCATAATTGGATATCATAAATGTAAATAATGTATATCATTTTAAATGTTGAAATCCAATGATACATAAATGTGAACAAAACTACAAAGAAAAATCATACATAAGTATTTCAATAGTCAACATTATAATATAAAAAGCCAAAATATTAGTAGAGAGAATGGGAAGAAAAAAAGTCTACAGGAAATCACAGGGACAAACTGTTTGATGAAATGAAGAAGGAAGGCTGTGACAATGTATTTAAGTTCATTGGACAAAAATGTGAAAGTGGCTTATAGACATTGGGATAAATCAGGGGTGGGCAACCTTTTTATATCAAGGACCACAATTAAAAAAATTTTGGGAATATTATATATATGTGCTTTTTTTGTAAAAAAAAATAGGTGCCGGTACTCAATGATTGATTGCCTAACTTTTAACCACTAATAAATTACTTATATAAGCTAAAATACAAGAAAAGTAATAATTTTTTCGCCACATTAAAAAAGGTGCCAGTATGCCATAGTGGTGCGTACCGTCACAAAAAAAGCTGGTATATATATATATATTTGCAACTTGGAAAAATACAATAGCTAACTATGTATGTCTTATCATTCACATTTGTACTGTATTATAAATTTACATTACAACACAACAAGATTTAGCAATATCTGAAACAAATTTTTAAATTTTTACTTTATTTACTTTCTTAATATTTTTTTACATCACAACATTTCCCAAAAAATGTACAGTTGTACTTGGTGTGAAAAATTTAATTGTTTTCACTCATGCATAATGTTCCAGAACTGTAGAACTAGCTTACTAGTGACTTCTTTCCAATTACAGTCAGTCAGCATCAATACATTCTTACACTTCTTTATTTTCAAACAAGAATATATTAGTTCACAGATGAATGTGGACCCAAATAATGTGAAAGTTTACCAGCAAATGTTTCAAAGTGTCGATATGCAACTTTTGGCACCTATAAAGCCCCAGAAGTAGATCTGACTTGAATTTCTTTTTCCAGGTCATAATTTGCATGGAGTTATGACGTCTGGAGCTGAATCAGCTTCTGCACTAAATGGTGAACTGAGGGTATTGAAAACTGTTACAAGTTCTTGACGTCTTAAAATTTGTTTTCAATTTCCACAATCAAAGTATCAAAAAAAGTGTTGTACTTTTCAATCATAGTTTCCACCTTTCAGATAAGGAAAATGATAAAGCCTGTTGTCACGTGGTTGCCTGGAGAAATTGGATAGCTTCATTTGAAAAGATGCACATACATGTGCAAACAACACATAGTAATAATGTTGAAGGCAAACATGAAGTCTGTCTTCCACTCTTCTACAGAAATATCAGAAACAAAGTCACAAGCAATATCCATCATGGAACATCACAATTTCTTCCTTGAGATCCCATGTTCTTCTCAATACCTTGCCCATGCTAAACCACGCGGGTACTACATTATTACCGAACATCAGAATGCTTTGTTTCCAAATCTTCAAGTACTTTTTGTAACTGCCACTGCCTGTGGTTAAGGCCCCTAGCTCTAATAGGTTTGGTCCCTGAGATAATTGGATCAATAATGTGTTTGAAATTAATTTAAGTTTTTTGTAAACTTGGGATATTGTTCTTTAATTTTATTAACACTTGCCATATTCTTCCTTGTCAACTGAATACTTTCAACACAGTTCTTCATAGCATTGGATAAATACTGGCCTGAGTTTGCGTCTTTGACTGAATGTTACAATGTATTGCCAATTAGAATAATCTTTGTTTACTTTCAATTTTTAGAATGACATGTAGAGACAATGTTTAGAATAAGAAGTTTCAATAATGTATATAGATATTTAAAATTATTTTGTATATATATAATCTAAAGGCATATCTAATATTTGTAGGTGTTAGCGGGCCGCATAAAATGCTCCAGCGGGCCTCATGTGGTTTTCCTACCCCTGAGATAGATGAGTCTTTCAGAGAAAACAGAATTGACAGGCCCACTGGGTAAGAATGTGAGGAACCCAACTGAATTTCAATGGACTGTAAAACCAAAGAATGTTTCTATATTTCAACTATTTATTCCCAGTGAGACAGAAATAGCAATAAATTTCATATTCAGCTTCTGATATGAGCCTATCTTGTTTGGCTTTTATAGAGTTAATTGAGAATTTTACCAGAGAAAATAAGTCTTGTCTATTGGAAGGAGGAACAACATTCCAATAAACCATTATATCACAGAAATGGGTGAAAACTAGCTATCAGCTTAATAAATTGCCAGCATGTCAAAACCAAGAACTTACTTTTACTACATAGTTAATTCATATATAAAAAAAGGCAATAAGCATAAAACACAATGTGACCATTTCAAAATAAAAGCACCAATAAATAAAAAAGAAAGACTCATAAATTCTATAAAATAAAAAGAAAAAAATTAACTTTTTAAAAAATTACCGTATTTATCTCCATTGGGAAAAATAAAGACACCAGAAGTAATCTCAGGAGAAAATTTTTCTTTTTTCTTTTCTTTCTTGTCTCCTACAATTAGATTTAAAGATAGAAAAAGTCTAATGCACATGCAAAATTTATAGTAAATGCTATAAACAGATCTAGATATATATAGAGCAGATGAATAAATTTTGAGTATGCCAAGGAAAATCTTTTCAAGGAACTTAACTTATAAACATTTTTTAAAGAGATCAAATACTTAAATTTTATTTTTAAGCAGAAATATTTACTAAAATAATAGCTAGTTCTGCGAATAATAAAAAAAATTTGTGGAAAAACACCAAAGAGGACAAGTGTTTGTGGGAATTCATATTATTATATCACAAGGCAACTCAATTGGTTTCTTGCATATGGCTACAAATATCTTTACATTAAAAAAAACAAAAACACAACAATCACTACAATTAAGCTAAGGAAAACAGTTGGATATATATATCTAATATAATGCACTGGTCACGGATTTATTTTTCTTTTGCCAACTACATTTTTATGCATATTTCTTTGTTGATTGAACTGTATTGTTCTGCTAGCAAGGGATTACCCTTCTTTTTTTTATTCATTCTCTTCTTGCATCACATAAATCATGGTTTAATTTTTCTTTGCTTTTCCCATAGGACTTCAGAGGGCAACTTGTATAATACAAGTCTGATAGTATTCATGAGTCAAATGTACAAGGTTGATAGTTGCAAATTTTCCTCCCATGGTGGCCTCAAGCAATTCAACAATGTTTGGGTCTTTGAATTTTTCAATGTTGTATTTAATGCATGGGTTAGTAGGCTTGCAGTTCATTTGAATTTCAATTTCACAGTCATCAAAACCATACCATGGTCCCTGCCTATGTCAGCTCCAGTGAAAATTCTGGTTTTGGGTTTGTTGGTGCTTGATTTAAACCTTAAAGGAAACAGTGTATAGTTTATCTGGCTGTGTGTTTTGTTATCTGGTGTGAGACACATGGTTGCTCTGGATGGTTTGTGTGGGAATAAGGTGTTAGCTACAGTGAGTTTATAGCTGCTGGCAAAACTCTAAAAGCCTCATATAAATTTAACTGTCATAAATTTCTTCTTATCCAAAATGTAATGTATTTCTGCCCATTGTTGAAATGCATTCTTTTCTATCCTGGCATTCCAGTATCCCATAATAATAGGAGGTTGTGGTATATTGAGAGGTCTAGCCCTGGCTCAAATGGCAATCATCTTGCTGTTAACAGGTTTACAGCTTATTATGCAATTAACTTTCTCCTAGTGAACTATAAAACCAGCATCATATTGATGGTTTCTTTCATCGCCACTGTACCAGATCTTGTGACCTTCTTCTGTTGTAGTTTCTCCAAAACTTCTGAGAGAATATCCCATTGATATCTTTAGGTTCATGTTTGCCATAAGAAAAGATATTTTGTACATTCCATGTTCCAATAACTGTGCTGACGTTTGGTATTTTTATATTACTGGTCTAATTAAGGGTATTTAGCATTTTAGCTCTTTTTTTTGTTTGATTAAAAATACTTTTTAATAAATTTAACCATATGCTTCATATGATTTTTTTTATTTCACTCCCCCTTAATAATAACATTGTTTTATTATTATAATATGTTCATCTAGGTGAGTCCCCTATGTAGATTTCTCTTTTATGCTAAAAACTTATCTTTACTTTTTTATTTGCATTTGTAGTCTATGTTAAAAGAGAAAAGAGAGGAAGAGCATTACTGTCACATGTTTAGCTTTCTAGAGCTTAGGTAAATTGAAATAGTTCTAAAGATTATTTGATAATATTTTTACAATAAAATTAAAAAAAAACACACCAGTGGTCTAAATTATTCTATAACTATAAATATAATATACCATACATTCAGTTTTTGTTCAATTCATGTCAAAAGTCAGGGTTTTAAATATTTAAATAATTTATTGGAGTCTAAGCAGAGTGTGATTACTATTATACTATTTCTATATGTATGATTAACATTATAATATAAATTATAAGATGATGATGAGCTGAGGCATGTATAGTATCATATAATATGCTATCATTATAAATATAATTTATCGTGATGTAGATCTAGTATGTCTGAGTCTGATAATGATATACATATATTATAGATAGCAACTAAATTCACTAAGACATGCCGACATGGACATGATCTCGAGTCACATACTGTCTGATGATACTGACAACTGACATAGATTTGATACTGATAGATTATCAGATAGATCTATACTATAAATATAATCTATTCTATCATCTATGAATCTCTCTACTCTATCAGTCTATCACTCTATGTACTACCAACTATGTAGTCTTTACCAAGGACTCCATAATATAGACTTTATCAAAACTATCTAATTTTTTTGTTTCATAAAATTTATCATTTTTAAACCTGTCATTTTTTAGTTATTAATTTTTCTTCTCTGCAGTAGATCTAGTATTTAGATTAACTTAAATTAAAAATACGTTTATATCAATCACTTATTGTCGCCATTTGTAAACAACTCTATGGCAATGAAAAGTTGCACGTTAAAGCCAAACAGGCAGCATCTGACAGTCAAAAAATATAGATTGATATTGGTTATAATATAGATTAGAACCATAGATAATCAATATTTAGATTCAATTTGTGTATTTTTAATGCCTTAAATAGTCTAGATCTAGAGAGTCTAATAGATCTATAATTTGCATCATTCTTTTTTTTTTAAGCACATAAGAGTTTTTTTTGTTTTTTTGCGAAGCTAGATTACTTCGTGTATTTTTTTCCTGGACATATATATTCGTATGACCTTGAACTTCAATCTATGCATATTTATTTTTAGACCTATCATGAATGAATCGTAACACATCATCGAGTAGATCTAGACTATAATATAGAATCTAGACTTTACAATAGCTTGATGCTCATTGCGGTACAATGAAAAAAAAAAGTTGAAATTGAATGTTCCCCCTCTTTGAATTTTAACTAAATAGACAAAATAGTAGGAGATCTATTATTTATTGTTTTTCGTATGATCTATTATTTAGTAGTTGAAAAATTGTCACGCCGATGGACTAACAATATTGTGTAAAAGTGTATACAGACTATTGTGCTATCAATCCTGTTATTTTCTAGCTAGAGCATTGTCCGACCAAGATAAGATAGCGTAGGCGAGCATCCTATGGCTATGTATAGAGCACTTTTCTCCCACCGCTTAGGTCTATCAAATCCAAACAAATGGCTCTTTAAAACGTATCAGAACGTAATAATCAATTTTCAAGGAATGAAAACATTACAAGATCCACGTTTGTCATATTTTACCACTTATTCCATTAAATGCATATATAAACTGCAATAGATACATATACTGAAACTCAAGCACACCAGGGAAACTCACGCATATTTCTTTTCTATACCACATCAGATTCGAGGTGCAGCTTCCCGCCGTTTAAAACGGCGTCTTGAGGAATGGTGTGTGAATAGTGACATGGTTAAATTGTTAATTTGGGCTTTGTCCTTAGGCACTCCAACGTGGTTCTGTTTTGTTCGATCTCTCTCTATATATATATTAGTTTAATAGGCCTATGTATTTTCTAAGCATTTTCATCCTGGCTCCATGTTGAGGATGAAAAAAAAAATACCCTGTGTCAATCTAGTCATGCACGCTAGTCAGTACTTGAAACTCTGCTAAATCGTTGGTTTTGAAATCCTGGATGATTCTGGCAACCCATTGCATTCTTATCTTATAAATTTGAAAAATCTCTTGGCTACGTTCATGGAATTTGGTGACTGTATAATAGTCTGCTTTAGATTTTATATCTAAGAGGGAAGTTTCATCGTCATCTGTTGGGGAAGCCCCCTTATTAACGCTCATATAAATTGATGACTAGTTTGTTTTAGAATTATATATGAGGGCTTTTTTAAACCTCAAAACTCTCGGGTTTGGGGGGGGGGGGTAAATGATGGCTTTGAATCCTGATATGATCTCCCTTTAATCTAGCTAATTCTAATTGTCAAAATCTAGCTTTTTAAAAGTTATTTTAGAGTTGGCAACATTGGTGTAGGCCGCTGACCTTGCCTGTGTGAGATATCCAAGGATTAAAAAATAACAATGTTTCGTTCTCACACATTATTACGATCTTTAATTAGACAAAAGCCTAGAAGTTCCTTACAGTCTTTAGCTAATAGATGTGTATGTAGTGCCAACAATGCTATTGATAACTGCTTAACACATCGGTATGTGCTGTTGTGCTAAAAATATTTTTTTAAAAGTTTACACTTACTTGGTCTTGACTTAGTCTGACTTAGACTAACACTACTTTTACTACTACTTACAAACTTACGTTTACACATATTAAAAAATGAATCAATGACAATGTTAACTCGAACTGAGTCAATCTGAGTGTCTCACAGTGTCTGAGACGTCTGAGTCAACTGTTAGTTAGGAGTTTTAGTCTAGCTAGTAGATCTATCTAGATTCTAGTGAATATCTATAGACTATACTCTATAGACTATCTTATCTTATATAATACAGACGTTACTTCAAAAAAGAAGATGATTACATCCTACGCGCGTCATGCATTTAGTCATGCATATTAACCAATTACTTAAAATTCTGCCGTCACTGGTTTTCCTGGCTAGCTCAGGCAACCCATTCCATGCTCTAATAGCACTAGGGAAGAAGGAGTATTTGTACAAATTTGTCCTAGCATATGGGATGAGGAATGTACCTTTATCTTTGTGTCTTTCAGAGTATTTTATTAAAATTTTTGTTGTATTTAAAGATTATGGTTCAGTGTTTTATGTATAATTGCTACTTTACTTTTGAGTCTTCTGTCCTGAAGGCTTTCTAAATTTAGTGATTTTACTAAAGGTGTTACTCTAGTCAAATGTGAATATTCGTTTGTTATGAATGTCACTGCTCTATTTTGTGTCTGTTCCAGTTTCTTAATGTTTTCTTGAGTTGAGGGGTCCCAAATGGAGGATGCATATTCTATTATTGGCCTAACCAAGGTTAAATAACATTTTAGTTTTATGTTCTTATTTGATTTATAGAAATTTCTTTTAATAAATCCTAATGCTTTGTTTGATTTTTTTATAGTTTCATCAATATGTGGATTCCATGACAGTTTTTCATTTATTATAACACCTAGGTATTTTGCCTTTTTAGTCTGTGTTACTGGTTTGCCATGAATAAGATAAGTGGAATTAATTTGTTTTAGTTTTTTTGTTACTCTTAACAACTGACATTTTTCTGGGTGGAAAGACATGCTCCAATTTTATTCCCATTTCTGTAATTCATCTAATTCTCTTAATAAAATTTCTGTGTCTTGTGTTGTTTTATTGTTCTATATATTATGCAATCGTCTGACTTTTGTTCCTGAACAATTTGGTAAATCATTTATGTAAATTAAAAATAGTAGTGGACCCAAGACTGTTCCTTGAGGTACACCTGAGGTTACTGTTATCGGTGTTGATTTAGAGCCATTTATTATTACAGTTTGTTCTCTCCCTATCAGAAAAGCTTTAATCCACTGATGCAGTGGACCATTAATGCCAAAATATTTTAATTTTTTAAGCAAACTATGGTGGTGAACTTTGTCAAAAGCCTTAGAAAAATCTAGTAAGATAGCATCTATTTGTTCACTATTATCTAAACCTTTAGAAAAATCATCAATTAGTCCTATTAGTTGTGTTTCACATGAAACTATAGTGTGACTATAGTATTGTTATTAATGTTATTGTTAGAATCTCTCTCTAGTCTAGTCACTCTTGACTCTACTCTACTGACTTTAGACCTAGTCACTCTTTCTAGACTCTAGGTCTATCATCTATATTAGTTACTAGTAGATATCCAGAGTCTAGTCCTACTAGTAGAGATCTAGTACTATACTAGAGTTACTAGTGACTTACTAGTCCTAGTAGATCTATAAAATAAATTATATTAGAGTTTTATAGACTATTATAATTTTAGAGACCAAGCCTTGACTAAGGCCAAGCCAGCCAAGGAATCTAGTGACTAATGAGTAATGTTAAGATTAAGTCTTACTCATTACCCATAGTCATAGTGTCTCAATACATTATACTTATATAATATACTTATTACAATTGTATACTCTTTAGACTAATAGACATAGTCTGTATCAATACCTGGTGTCTCAGTTTACCAGACATAGTCTACCTATACTAAGTATACTCAGTACAATCATGCATAGATAATAGATACTTAAGATATAATTTAACACTAAGCTAAGACTCAGACTGTTCACTGTTAGAATCTATATATAAATATATAAGATAATATGCTAGGACAAATTTGTACAAATAATCCTTCCCTATAGTCCTATAGCCTTCTATTGCTGTTAGAGCATGGAATGGGTTGCCTGAGTCAGCCAGGAAAACCAGTGACTTGAAGAGTTTTAAGTCATTTATTAACATACATGACTAGATTGACCTAGGAACTTGCGTAGGACATAATCATCTTTTTTTTTTTTTTTGAAGTAACATCTGTATTATACAAATTAACAAGAGTAAAGCCGCCTTATCGAACCTTTTGTTTACCATATCAAACACCTCACCATATTTTTATCAATGCGTCTTAATTTTGATGGTTATTATCTACTGTGTTAGTATGGTGAGTGATCCATTTTTGTAATTTTTAACATATTTAATTTTGTATTCTTATGCAAGATCGTTTTTCTACTTGGTGATCAAGTGCACTGTTATGAAAGTGTCCTTTTTTTACATCGTACACATGAATGGGGGGTGCTTCAGGTACTAAGGCTATAGTATAGCCCAATGATGCATTAGCTAAACAAGATCTACATATTTGGCTTCAGGATAGAGAGGAGAACATATTACACTTACTTGCTTTACATTAGCCCTATTTGGTATCGCAAATAGTGTTTGATAAAGTTAATCATTTTAGAAAATTCTACAATATCAAACACAATTTCTTCTTGAGTGTTCATGTATTTTTATGCACTGTTTTCTTTAATGTTCAAACCAAAAATAAACTTAATAATCAAATTTTTAGTATCTAAAAGACAACAAAACACACAAGCAATTTATAAATATATACACACATGCTTATTAAACATTTTTTGTAAAATAATGCATTTGTTTTGTACAAAATAAACTTTTTTTTAAACATAATTACTTCCCTTTCCAAAAAAAAATATATTTAGTATGCTCTCCCCTACCATTGCTAAATCTATTATGGCATTGACCAGGCCTAAATTTTAAACAAAATAGAAAACACCAAACTGTGGGAGATGAGTGGACAGAAAAATATAGACTTGCAGATCCAAGAGAGGAAGTGGAGATGGATTGGTCACACCCTTAGAA
Organism: Biomphalaria pfeifferi; assembly: GCA_030265305.1. Lineage (NCBI taxonomy): Eukaryota > Metazoa > Mollusca > Gastropoda > Planorbidae > Biomphalaria > Biomphalaria pfeifferi. The sequence goes on along the minus strand of JASAOG010000082.1, from coordinate 1,895,766 downwards.
AAGATAACAACAACAGAGCTAGACATGCCTTAGAGTGAAACCCTCAGGGAACAAGACGTAGAGGGAGACCAAAAAGAATATGGCGACATAGTATACTAGATTAAGCAGAGAGGACAGGAAGCCATTAAAAAACTAGTGAGAGACAGTAGAAAGTGGCATGTTTTTACTGAGGCCCTACGTTCCATGAGGAACACAAAGGAAAGATATGATGATGAAATTTTGAACTATCGCTGTGACATGTGTATGGCAATTTTTTTCTTTTGCACATAGTAGTTCGTAGTTCACCTCTTGCTTGACTATAAAGAATAAGTTAATTTAAAAAATACATTAAATACATTTTGTTTGATATGGTTTATAAGGCGTTCGATATCTCTGTCTTGGAAAAAAAATTGTCTGATAAGGTTTAAACTTTGGCTTACTACCCCACCCCTCTTTGACATCAGATTTTATTTTAACTAGATGCGTATTGAAACTTGGCAACATATCTAATATACAGACCAATGAGTGTTTTCATTTTTTTCTAGGTCTAGCCAATTTGGAGCTACAACAATTCAAATAAGAAAAATTGCGCGATTTAGCTTGACTTGATTATGCAGCTTTACTCTAGTTGTAGTGTTAGTCTAGATTTCTAGATCTAGTAGATCTAGATCTAGATATTATAACTAGTGTTTAGTGACAGAAGAGTAATTTTAGATCTAGATATCTTTATTATTATTAGTATATATATATATATATATATATCTACCATATTCTATGTGTTACTTATTCAGTTACTGTAGAGTCATTATAATCTAGAGTAGCGTAGACAGTAAACTAGTGTACAAGTCTACTTACTCAGGAGTGAGGTAAGAGTCAAGTTACTCAGTTACTGTAAAGTGTAAGTGTAGCTGTTCTACATAATATAGATAAAGAAGGTCTATATCTAGACTTTTAGTGTCTGGTCTATTCAATGATTATTTAGGTTTATTATGATTACTTACTGTTACTGTAATTAGTGTAACTTGACTCAAGAATTAGAATTCAGTAGAATTACTTCAGAAGTCTATGCTATGTCTAGAAATAAACTAACTCACTGAGTAGAAGTCCTAAGTTTTATACTCTATGATAAACTATGATTTATGATTACTTTAGTTGAACCTACAGCACAGCTTTAAAATGGTGACTGGTCACTTCATCCCCTGTCTTGTTATCCCCAATTCATTTTTTTTTTTTTTAGTTATTGTGTAAAGGGTGTATCAAATGAATGAATATTAATTTTTTTTTTGGTATGGATGTTATCCATTTATGTTTTGAAATTTATCCACTCCCCTCATTCAGACATGTATACAATAGTATACACATTTCTTTAGAATTCTATAGAATTTAAACTATTTAAATTTATGGTGATATTTTTTTTCATTACAATTTTATTTGTAAAAATCTAGTGTGCCTATAAAACACTAAAACTTAGTAAAACTATGACTCTTGCAATGATTATTAGTCCCTTTTAACCCATGTACCTTAGAAAAAAAGAAATTATTTGTCAAAAATTGTTCACCTTTTTTTTTAAATTTTATTTTACAATAGGTCTAATTCTTCAGATGGACACTTACAGTTAAGAAATGCATGCAGCCAAAAAATTGCCAGGCGATTTTACAGTTCAGGTACTAAAAAGGAGTTGACAATTATGAACAGATTTACACATATAAAAAATAGGATTTTGTTATTAGCATAGTTGTTTAACATTTATCTAATAATACTGTTTTTTGTATAATCTTCTTTTTTTTTTAAGTTATATAGTTCGTCCATCGTGGTTCAATGATGACCACTTTGTCATCCAGGGGGCTGAGGGCTTTGCACTGGGGTTTTATGCTTCCTCATGTGGCTGGTGAGACCTATGTGAGCCCGGAATGTTCGGCCGCACACTGGGCAGGTTATTCCAGCTGGAGCTAGTGTCGTTTGTCTTGCTTTTCTTTTCTGGCGTTTTTCTTCTGCCTGCGTTGTTCTTTTTTCCTCAGCAATCTGTGCGCCAGTTTTCACAGCGCTACACCATGATGCTCTGTCATGTGCCTGTCTCCCTGGGTCTTTGCTGAACGCCTTCAGAGAAGCTTTGAGGGTGTCCCTGACGCGCTTTCTTTGACCTTCTTGCGAGCGCTTTCCTTCGCTTAGTTGGCCATACAAGAGTCGTTTAGGGATGCGGTGGTCTTCCATTCTGTAGACGTGACCTGCCCATTGCAGTTGGGATTGCATCAGGATTGTGTGGATCCTTTGCAGACACGCTCTTCGAAGAACTTCTGTATCTGGTATTTTGTCTTGCCATTTGACATTTAGTATTTTTCTCAGACATGTCATGTGGAAGTGGTTTAGTTTCTTTGCATGTTTACTGTACACTGTCCATGTTTCTGAGGCATAGAGCAATGTAGGGAGGATGACGGCTCTATAGACCCCTAGCTTTGTGTTTGTGGTGATACCACGTCTGTTCCAGACATTTGTAGACAGTCTGCCATAGGATGCACTGGCCTTGGCGATACGCAGGTCGATTTCACTATCGATTTTTCCATTTCTGGAGAGTGTGCTGCCAAGATATGTGAATTTGTCCACTGGGTTTATATCCTGTCCATTTATAGTGATGCTTGGATCCGAGTAGGCTTTCCCAGGAGCAGGTAGATATAAGACTTCAGTCTTGTTCGTATTGATGGTATGGCCAAAGTCTGAGCATGCTCTTGAGAAGTCACTGACGATGCTCTGCAGATCGTTTTCAGAGCAGGCATTTAGGGCACAGTTGTCAGCAAATAGCAAGTCTCTGATTACTGCTGCATTTGTTTTTTATTTTGCTTTAAGCCACCTCGGGTTGAATAGGCCACCATCAAATCTGTATGATATATTTATCCCGTTGTTTTCTCTATTTGTGAATGCATCTGTCAGCATAGCGGAGAACATGATACTAAACAGTTTAGGTGCTAGGACACAGCCTTGTTTTACCCCGTTTGATACTTCGAAGGGCTCTCATGGTTCTCCACTTTCTTGGACACGAGCCATCATGCCATCATGAAATAGTCTCACCATGGTTATGAATTTTTGTGGACAGCCATACTTTGACATGACCTTCCAGAGTCCTTCTCTGCTAACAGTGTCGAATGCCTTTGTTATTGAGAACAGGTCAGCATTTTGTTCTTGGCATTTTCCTGGAGCTGCCTTGCTGCAAAGATCATGTCAATGGTTCCACGCTCTTTTCTGAAGCCGCACTGGCTTTCTGGTAGTAGACCATATTCTATGTGTTGCATGAGCCGATTTAGTAGGATGCGTGCAAGGATTTTCCCAGCAATAGAGAGAAGAGATCCTCTGTGGTTGTCGCAGATCTGGTGGTTTCCTTTTCGCTTGTATAAATGAACAATTGTGGCATCTTTAAAGTCTTGTGGTTTTGACTCTTTTTCCCACATAATTAAGAAGAGCTTATGAAGTCTTTCAATCAGTGCTAATCCACCTTTTTTGTAGACCTCTGCGGGAATGGAGTCAGCTCCTGGGGCTTTTCCGCTTGCGAGCTGTTGAATGGCAAGATCGGTTTCCTGTAGCGTAGGGGGGTCATCCATTTTTTCATTTATTGGTACTTGCTGTAGCCTGTCTATGACCGCTTCATTTATGATGGAAGGTGTATTGAGAACCTTTTCGAAGTGCTCTGCCCAGCGTTTTAGGATTTCTTCCTTATCTGTCAATAGGATTGTCCCATCAGCATTTAATAGAGGGGATGAGCCTGACTTTGTGGGTCCATAGATTTTGTTTATGGCATGGTAGAAGTTCTTCATATCGTGCTTGTCAGCAAATTTCTGTATTGTTTCCACTTTCTTGCTAAGCCAGGTATCTTGCATTTGGCATAGCTTTTTTTGCACATTTTTGCGGATGTTAGTGAATGCATCATTAGTGGACTTGGAGTTTGGGTTGTTCAGATACAATTTGTGGAGCTTGTGCTTTTCGTCTAATATTTTTCTGATCTCAGTACTGTTTTCATCAAACCAGTCTTGATGCTTTCTCTCCATAGGACAGAGTATGTTTAATGCTGTGCTTTAGATAGCTTCTTTGAAGCATTCCCAGCTTTTATCTACATTTGAATTTTAAGTTAGTTGATATTGTGACAACCTTTTGGTAAAGTCTTGGTTGAAGGACTCATCCTTCAGTAGCACCAACATAAAGAGTCAAAATAAAAAATGTATTTTCCTTATTTTTAGATAATCTACCTCCCCATATCAAAATTGTCCTGCCTGCTCTGTCTCCAACCATGGAGTCCGGGACCATTGTTTCCTGGCAGAAGAAAGAAGGAGATAAGGTGTCAGAAGGTGATTTATTAGCAGACATCGAGACTGACAAAGCTACCATGGGTTTTGAATCATCAGAGGAAGGTTATCTGGCAAGGATATTTATTCCAGAAGGCACTAAGGATGTTCCATTGGGAAAGGTAATTAATATTTTTTATCATAGTTGCATCACTGCTAAGAAAGATGACTTGTGACCTGGTGAGTGGTTGCATGAATTTTTAAAACACTCTCAATGTGCATATGTCAAAAGACATTTAAAATGAAGTTATTGTTTTGAGTGTTTTCTATATCTGGATAAGTCACTAGAAGGCTAGTTTTAACATATCCTCCTTGATTGCCCCAGATACCAGGATATTAGAGGGAAATATTTTGGAGCAGACAACTTAAAAACACTGTTAGGTTATGTTGACCCTGGGAAAATACTGGGCTTTATTTAGGAGAGGGGATTGACCACAAAATTTTGATTTGAGATTGGGCAAAGTAATTGTAAATATATATTAGGGGTGCACCGGATAGTACTTTTTGATATCCAGCCGGAGCCGAATACCTAAGTGTCTTGTAAATAGCTTGTATTGCTGAACATTTTACGAAACTGTTAAATAACATACCTATATTTGTTGGTATTATTTTTTTCCTTTCATATTCTTTATTAGTTTAAACTCTGTTACTGATTGATTTATTAAAGATGAACAGTATTTATAAACAAAAATTAATCTGTGTAGCATGAGCGTGTCTGTGTGTATGTATGAGGCCACCAACTATAAAGGCTGTGTGTTGGAGGGTCAATGTAAAATATGTTAGTATATATTTAACTAGTTACTAATGTAAATCTCTCACCTGGCTTGTATGGTGGTTGGATGTATGTGTTCCAGAATTTCTGACCAACAACTGGTCATCAGACTTGTAATTTTAAGTCCAAAGACTGCTTCTGGTTCTGGCTTCAAGGGCTTAATACAGATAGCTGTTAGTTAATAGTTGGAATCTGAAGCGTAGTAGGTCATATATTTATTAATCCATTTGCAGCAAAAGATATGTTATTAACAGCAGGAACATCTATTGTACCTACTCAAAGCCTAAGCCTTAAATGTTGCGAGGCATAGATTTAAATGTAGTCTGTAGGCCTATTATTGATATCTATGTTTAGATCTACTGTTATATAGATCTAAGAGAATTAGGAAAACCAACTATAGAAGAAAAAAAAAACCCACACCCTCCTTACCAAAAAAAAACCATAAATAGACTTTGTGTTCGACTGATTGTAACAACCTGGTCAGATAGACTTAGTGAGCCTATACATGTAGTCCTAGTGTAGTGTGTATAGATGATTGTGTTGACTTTCACGCGTTTTTTTTCCTTGGGCATCTGCAATAGTATTTAGTGTGCAGGCAAAAAAAAAAGATAACACATTGGCATGGTCAGTCAAGCATATAGATAAATTATATCCATACACTAGTTACAGAAGTCAAGTGATTCTTAACATTCCAGCATATTTTTTCTTTGTTTGCTAGATCTAATTGTGGTGCTTTAGATCAATTTATTTTCTGCGATGTTAAATTTTACTGTAAGGTTTTCAATAGAATTCAATAGAATTAAACAATGAACTTAGCTTTTTTTCTAAAAGTTTTAATACAAGGGGAAAAAATACATACACGCATACATGCACATATTTGTTTTATTTTATTGTTCAACAAACGTGTATTCAGCGCCCTAAAAGACATTTCTCTTTAAGTAAACAAACTTAGTGTCATCATCTAGTGACCTCTAGACAGTGTCAATATTTCTCAACAATCTGCGTTAATCCATTTTGGATTAAGAATGGTCAATGTCTATCAATACATTGTCATGGATTAAACAAATAAGAAGTTGGGGGTGTTGAGACTCTTGAACCCTCCCATTAAAGATACCCCTGGTCAGTGTCTGTTTGGCTTGTAGTCCAGCCTCCTAATTGAGACTTAAAGTAAACAAACTTATTGTCCCGGCCAATAGTATAAAAGGTGTGGCTTGTGGTCCAGACCCTTGATTGACAACCTGTCTCATAATAAACACACTCATACCAGATTAACTTTATAGAGATTTGGCTTGTAGTCCCACTCCTAATAAAAATTCTTCTCCAAGTAAACAAACTCAGTTCCCTCATAAGATGTGACTTCTAGAGAGTGCCAACACGTTGACATGTGGCTTAATGTGGTCAGCTGCCTATCTGTGAACTCAATGTTATGGACTAAACAAACAAAAGGAGGTGGGGGTTGCTCATCTCTACCTCTGGAGATATACCCGCACATCTAGACAGAAACAGCATGACGTAGTTAAGGAATATTACATGTTCACTAGACCACTCAAAGGTCAAGACAAGCTTTTAAAATGTGCCAGACATCGCTGTTATGTATGTAATGCGAATTTATAATGTAAAGTTCTATTTCTATTTAGATTAACACGCCTTGTCTTTGTACTAAAAAATATTTGGTGCATAGTCGTAGTTTATAGTTTTAAAAACATTCTTTTATTTAAAACAAAAACGTTAATGTATTTCAGAACTGACATTATTGAATCATGTCCACTTTATGACTAGATGTATATTTTTATTAACATGGAGATTTAGTTTAAACCTTGTTGGACATCGTTTATCAGCGTCGACTACCTTTATATTGTTTGCCTTTCGCCAGTGTTGTTTCGATATTTAAGTGTTGCCTCCGTTTGGCATATCTGAAAAAGACTTAGCGCGGAGGCGCATAACAATATTAATAGAAATAAAGGTGTAGCTTTTACTATCCGGTTTACTATACGGTAGTGATATCCCACCGGAGCCGTATAGTGCCGGATTGTGAAAAAGGGCCGAATATTCAGCCGGAGCGACTATCCGGTGCACCCCTAATATATATATATATATATATATATATATATATATATATATATATAACAGATTTTTATCAAATATTATAATTTTTTAACTTTTTAACTATTTGAGCTATGAATGGACCTTATTTTTAATTACTTAGCTGTATAACATTTAGCTCTTGAACTATAAAGGGGAAGTAACCCTTGAGGGATTATGGTGGGCACAACATGGCCTAAATTGTGCAGATGTGCCAAAAACCCAAAATATCAAAAATATATATTTATCATTTCACATTGTAAAACCAGCAAAAAGTAAAGTTCTCTTTTCAGATGATGTAATGTTTCTTGAGCCCATTAGATTTGGGAAGAAACTGTGACATTCTAAAAACCCTGAATAATTCCAATCTCCCTTAGTAATCATGTCCCATATGATTTTTCACATATATTTGTTTTTGGTTTTGTAGAAAATGCTGTTATAAATTTAATACACACAGTGATATAGAATCATTTCAGTCATAATGTGGCCTGATTTTTTTTTCTATTTAACCTATTAATTTTTTTTTAATTCTGATACCAGCTAATGTGTATCATTGTAAGCTCTGAGAAAGATTTAGCGGCTTTCAAAGATTACAAGCCATCTGCAAGTGATGATCAAATACCCAAAGGCTCGGGGAAACCAGCTGCTGCACAGCCCCCACCTCCACCACAACCAGAAGTCACAGCTGCACCACAAGCACCTGCAGCTGTTCCTAAACTGGAACTTGCCTCTGCTCCAGTTGCCTCTCAGGCACCTGGAGGACGAGTCTTTGCTACTCCTTTTGCCAGGTCTTTAGCTGAAGAAAAGGGCATTGATCTAAGGGTAAATTGTTTACATTTATCTAAATATTACAAGCTAAAGTATTTGTTCTAAGTGTTGCACTGAAATCAGTCTCTTTTTTTTTTATATTATGATTATTTCTTTCCACAATCATTGCTTGGAGAACAGGATTCGGTCATTATTTATTTTGATGTTTATTTCTGTAAAATATTAGCTAAAACAATGATGCAACATTTTAGGTCATTGTTATTTTAAATATTTTTACAATTGTTTTAGAAATGTTAATATTTTACTCCTACAACACTTTTACATTATGCTCTTTTATGCTTCTTTACTTTGCAAACATAAAGTAAAACTACATACATGCTGGATAGTTATATTTTTTTGTAAATATATATGTATACACATAAATAAATCATAATCATCAAACTCCATTTGAGTGAGGGGTTGAGAGGCTCAAATCCTCTCTTGCAAAAGCTCTGGACAGAAATCCTGCTGTAGTGCATGTATGTCACCATACAGAATTTATGGTTTCCAGATATGTTAAGACAGAATATAAATAAATAAGATATTATATATCTATATATATATATTTTTCCAGACTATAGTTGGCAGCGGTCCTGATGGTCAGATCAGAGCTCATGATGTGCTCTCTGCAAAGCCTGGTGCTCCCTCGGTGGGTACTGCCATTCCAATCACTTCACCTTCAACATCAACAAGTTTTGTAGATATGCCGCTTACTAATATGAGACAGGTCAGTAAACACTCTTTTAAATATTTTCTCAGAATTAATGTTTTGAAAGTGGCAGATATTATACATTTGACTTTTCTTTGTTTTCATCCTTACAGGTCATAGCCAAACGATTAACTCTTTCCAAGCAGACAATACCACATTATTATCTTGTGACAGATGTTAATGTAGAAAGGATTTTGAGGTATGAGTATCTGTATATTTTGTTTCATTTTACATGTATGCTGGATCATATTTTATACCTATTATCTTATAAATTACTTATACATTATAAGATTATAATGTACTTATTCTTGTAATATACTTAATCATTACCTGTGATGTACTCTTGACTTTTTTTTTCTGATCTAGTGTTAGAAAAGACTTGAATGAATCATTGGAAAAACAAAAGTTAAAAAAAATTTCTGTGAATGATTTCATTATCAAAGCTGCAGCTCTAGCTTGTAAGAGGGTACCAGAAGCAAACTCTGCCTGGATGGGTGAATTTATTAGACAGTAAGTTTTTATTGTGCTCATTATTTATGTTAGTACATTTCCAAAGCGTTATATGGTCAGTATTACTGTATGTGAAGTATAGTTTTTAAGTGGTCATCCTTAGTGTCTTTTTACCAGTGTCCAGTATGGTATTACAGTAACTGTCCACTATATTTCTTGGATACTGGTCATTGGGTTCAGAAGTATGATCATTTTGACTCTAAAAAAAACCTTTTTTTTGTTTAATTTCAGACATAAAACAGTAGATGTAAATGTTGCAGTTGCTACAGACAATGGTCTCATAACTCCCATTGTATTTAATGCTGAAACTAAAGTAAGCTTAAGAGTTGATACCACATTTTGAATTAGAGCTGTAATCTTTAGTCTCAAAACATAGCAACAGAAAAACAGTTGTTGATATAGTTATTAATACTGACAACTTGAAATTAAAAAAAATCATATTTAATTTTTTTTTTCATTACTAATACCACTAACATTAAGGTATAATTCATATGTAATCAGGTATCTAAATTCAGATATAGGTAAGGATGTAACTCATCTGAGTGGGTGGGGGTGTCATATTCACTTTTGTTCTTCTCTTTCTGAATTAAAACAGGTCAGGATTTTAGGATCTTTATACTAGATTGATAACAAATTAAAGATATCCTGATAGCCTATAAAACCAATAGAAAATTCAATTAGACCTCTGTCTAGGAATTATCAAGATAGCTTATGCCATATCTACTGGAGCCAAAGCTTGTTTATTCAATAGTTTACCTGTTGACTTTAGTTTTTTTTAATAGTTTACCTCTCTTGACTGGAAAATTTAAAAAACAGGATTCCTTTTTTTATGCACACCTATTTTTGCAATGTACACCTCACATAAGTTTTTACATATGTTTCTTTTAAAAATTTTGTTTTGTCCTTTTATAGTATAATGGCAACCAAAAGTAATGTACAAGTTTCACCCAGCATTGCAAACTTGAATAAATTTTAAAAATCCTTTTCCTTGCAAGTTGCACTTTAAAGGACATATAAATTGTTACTAGTTATTACAAAAATCATCATATTGTGCAACTATGCATAGGTGGCTTATTTACTACTGTCTTTGTTTTTTGATAGGCATAGAAAAAAAAATTGGAATTAAGTTATTAATACAGAAATTAGTATTCCACTGTGCATGCACTTTTTAAGCGATTGGGCATTTGTTACTACTTATATTTTCATAGTCAATTCATTTCCGCTCTTAAATAAAATCTACAAATTACTGAACTTTTTTCTCAACCTTTTCTTGAAAGTTAAAATTTTTACTATTGATCTATTGGCATTACTCATAATAAAACTCCATATAAATTGTTGAACATTATTGTAAAATTTGTTAGGCTTGTACATGCATTACCAAGAATAAAACAAAACGGATCAAAACCTGTTGTGTAAGACCTTCTTTGACATTTGAGAATTGTGTGTACTAGAATAGTAATGTCAGGTAACTGTTAACCCATAGCTTAATACAATTACATGGGTATTGGTTTGAGGGAGATTAAATTTATTAATGTTATTAAAATGTAGGTAGCCAGGTAGATTTTAGGAGGATTCCAAAGGTTGAAAAATGAATTAACTTCTTTATCATTGAGATACTTAAATGTGTGTGACATGCATCTATTGGCCATCATCAATACTTATTTGAATAGTATTGCTTTACAGACATTAAACAAAAAAAACATTGAATTATAAATAGAGTAACTGCAGGGTTTCCTATGCAGCAGTAAAGCTTAAAAATTTTCAGTCGATGTAACAATATAGTATGACTTTATCCACAGGGCTTATCACAAATTGCTCAAGATGTAGCTTCACTAGCAGCTAAAGCTCGTGAGGGCAAGCTGCAGCCCCAGGAGTTCCAGGTTTGTGTTTTTTTTTTATCATTTGTCAGAATTTGGATTTTTATGCACGAAAACTCTCTTGAGAACATCAAACTTTTAAATAGACATAAACAATTGGTGAACTTTGTATTCGGGGGGGGGGGGGGGGGGGGGGGGGGGATTAAATTGTTTCTCATCACTCTGAGTTTTAAATTTGACTTCTGTGAACGTGCTTCTAATTCCTTGCTAAAGTTTTTAACCTATGTGTCAGAAATGTACCTCAGACTCCCTTCTTTGTTCACTGAAGCCCTATGTTTTTCCCAGCCACTTAGCAATTTTAGACTTAAAATTAAGTTAGCTGAAGCAATATTTATTTCAACTTTTAAAAAATTAAAGCACAAATCTCACAAGCTTGACAAAATAAAATATGAGGGATGTTTTCTCCTTATAATGTCTTAATGTTATTTTTTTTTGGGCTGTAAGTAATAATAGTTCATGTTTTGTTTCTATCAGGGTGGAACATTTACTATTTCTAACCTAGGAATGTTTGGTATTAAAAATTTTGCTGCAGTAATCAACCCTCCTCAGGTAATAACAATTTGTTGGTCACCTCTTAACAATTTCAGTTTTTCTTTGAACTATACTTACCTGTATAATCAATAAAAAATGTGCATTTAAATATACACTATCACGTATATAATTTATTGATTTCTTTAATAAAAGTATAAGTTGCTATGTTTGTGGTGTTAATGTTAGCCTGGAAAATATTTATACAAATGTGTCATGATAGACCAAGTCATCCTGTATTGACTTCCATTTATTGATTAATTCTCTGAATTGTTATTGTATGTGTACATTTTCATATAAGTTATCCTTGGTTTTCTAGTCCTGTATTCTTGCTGTTGGTGGTGCAGAGAAGAAAGTGATATCAATTGAGAGTGCTGATGGCAAAACCAGGTAAGTGACTCTGTTCATTTCATTGGTTTTAGAAACCCAGCTATGTCGGTCAGAGTGTTGCAAGATCATCTGTCATCATCGAGAAGTTCATAGAAGTCTAAGTCATAAAGTGGTGATTGTGAGGGTGTATGTGTTTCGTGTGTGAAAGTTGTTCTTATTTGCATCTATAATGTTATTGTTACAGTAGTTACGCTGAGGTTGTCAATGGTTGTCAAACTGAATTTCCATTTGATTGGATCAATAAAAATTATCTTATCTTATCTTAATATAATAAATTGTATGGGTTTTGATGCTCAGTCTAATGGTGAATGGGTTTATAAACTTTTCCATAAAAGAAATCAACTTCCTTATTCTATTTTTGTTTCTTTTTATGATTTGTGTAAAGTCAGCACTTTTTTTATCATAAAAAATAGTATAAAAAATGTACAGTCAATATAAATATAAACTGTGGCTTTTTTTAAATCTCTCCCTTCCCTTCTCAGTGATAAAGTATAAAGGTGTTTACATTCATACATTTTTATTTAGTAGCTGTATTTGGTTTAGTTGTGCCTGCAATTTTACTGATAACACATTTGTTTGACAATGATCATGTGTTGACCGTGCCAAAACAAGCCTTTTTGATCAGGAAACATGAAAAGGATCAAGATGCCTGTGTGTAGTTGCTGAATGAACTTTATGTTGTGTCTGTTCTATATATTTGTATGTTTCTGTTGTGTTGTCTTTATATGAGAAAAGAGTCCTTGTATTCACAACAAATTTCCATAAGGATCAATAAAGCAGTCTTAGTCTTGGTTGTCAGTAATTAAGTCTATCATTGAACTGGTTATGAGAAAAATCTTTAGTGGTGTTTGTAGCTTATTAGTACCAGTTTGGATGTGAAACATTTTCAAATGATCACACATGCATGACAGTAAAATAGACATATACCAAATGTATTGCTGGCATGATTTTATGCATTACAGATCTAGGCCAGCATCTTTACCCTTTTTTTTTTACCTTCCTTCCTTCCTATCTTTGACAGTATACAGCCTTTTCTAATTGTTTCTTTTTCTAAACATTATCTGCCAACTTTACTTCAAGTACCACTGATCTCTTTCTTTATTAACTTGTGTCTCTTTACTCTTTCTCTTCTCTTGAAAATTAAAATACATTTTCTTCAGGGTGTCGACAATAAAGTAATTTCTGTTTGAAGATTAATGTTAAAATTCATTTACTTTTTACAAAATCTTTTGATTTGATTTGTAAACAAATATACTTTGGGGGAAAAAATCTTTCAGTAGTGCAGATAAATGATCTTTTATGTGTATCTATTTGACTTTAGACAATTTGACCTAAATACCTGTGTTAATAGGCCTGTTCATATCTGCTGTGAAATGTCTAGGATGTTTTGCTTAGTTGCATAAACAAATATACTTTTCAATTTGTGGTGGAAAAAAAGATATTTTCTGTGTATGTATTTGTCTTTAGGTTGGTTGACTTAAATTACTGGTACCTATGTTAGTAAAACTGGTAATGAAACTGCTTTGAAATGTTAAGAATGTTTTGCTTAGTTGCATAAAATACTTGGCTACCTAACAGAGGGGGCTCAAGCTGGAATCCTAATGTAGAATAAGAATTTGAGATCTAAACTAAACCGTATGTTGTATCTTTATTGCTATTTTTTGTCAGTAAGAAGTGACAGGGTATGAATGCATTATTACCATACATTTTACTAAGAGTTGTACCAGTACTTACTTTCAATTAAGCTTCCATACATTTATTTAGGCATTACGTTAGTAAGGTAATCAAAGTGTAAACATTGCTCTATCCTGCTGATACTTAATAGTAAGCCAAAATGTCAGAAGCTCTGGTTCTGGAAATGTGGCACTACCACTGAAGCTGGTCCTCGGTAAGATGCTCATAGTTGGTTTCCAGTCAGCTGGATGTTCTTTGTTTCTGCTTTGTTAGAATTTTTTTTTCTTCAATATTTAAAGTTGTTTGATCAATTTTTTTTCACTGAAATATGTTTATATTCGATATACAAAAATCTTTGTATGTACTTTCCTAAGTTTAAAATTTTTCATTTGTTGTAATGTAGAATTTTAATGTCACCAAAAGCTGCAACCCATGAACAATTAAGCATAACGCGTTGTACCAAAAACCCAGAATATCAAATTTTAAGTAAAACCTTCACAACTTTTTCTGAATAAATTATTTTGGCTCAAAGAAAATGTTAATCAGATTTGTTTTAGTTTTTATTCCTTCTATTGAAAGACACATCGCAGGCAGTTTAAAGCAATTTTTAACATCCAAAATAAAATACTAGAACTATGTTATGTTTTATTATTTCATTGAAATCTCAATGTTCTATATAAGCTGATATGATTAATCCTCTTCTGCATGCTGTAGGCTCAGCACTTTAATATTTTATCAGTATTTTGTGTTCACAAAACATTGTATAAAATCTACAAACATTACCCTGAGATAGTGTTTTGCATTTTTGTTACCTATATATTACAATCCAATAGAAGTAAATGTGCTTAATTTTTCTGCAGTTGTTTTATTTATTATCATATATCTGGTTCATGTCATCTTTTCCTGTCCTCATCTCTGTACCTTGTGAATGTGTCTACTAGTGGAAAGGGCAAACAGCAGAAAAATAGATCAAGGATCTGTGACTGTGCAAAATTAATAGGATTAAATTATCTAGTTCTGATTAGCTAACATCTCATTTATTTGAGAAACCACTCCCTTCTGTCACTGGTCTCAAGGGCCTTTGATTTGCTTTTTTTCTTTGTTTTTTAGGAATAAGAAAAACAGTAACACAGCTTGATATAAATATTTTTAAAAAAAAAGTTTCTTCTTTACTACTACTTTACTATCACCAGTATTACTACATACTGTCTTTTTTTTTGTTGTATTGTTATTAAAAAAAAGGTGCATTTGGAAAATAAAACAACTTTGCATATTCATTTGAGAAAAAGAATACTAGCCTTTGTCCAAAATTTAGCAGGCTACTAAATAGTGTAAAATTGTAGATTCAAAAGTTTTTATTTTTTTAGAACTAAAGGTGACATTTGAACAGACAGACTACATACATTAATAGCAACTTGTTCCTTAAAAAATAAGAGAATGATGTTCACCATTTAAATTAATAAATCCAGTCTTTGAATTATTGGATTAAATCAGTGGTATCAGAAACAATTTGAATGCTTCTTTCAACAATAGCTTTTCTAATGATTGATTTTAATGCCTTTGTGAAAGTATCACATTTTTTTCTTTTTGTTTTGCAGTGTCAGCACAGCCCATGTCATGACAGTAACCTTGAGTTGTGACCATAGAGTTGTTGATGGTGCCGTTGGTGCTAAGTGGTTAGCAGAGTTTAAAACATTGATGGAGAAACCTGAGTCCATGCTGCTTTGATTTTCTGTAGTACCGTGTAAACAAAAATACTGAATTTCTATGACGAGACTAAATTGAGGAACTTGTGAAGTATTGCTGGCAAATTGCTTGCTTTATGCATATTACACATACATTTAATATCAAGGTAGTTTATTTCTACAAGAATGTTTTGAAGTATTGTACTGTTTGACCTGATCAAATGCATTTTTTTTTTGAATGAATGGCACACTAGTTATTTGAGGAATTATCTTTAGGCTCATAGTTTGTTGCATTACCTTCGTTAATATGAATGTAGCAATGAAATATATTTTAGTTTTTTTTTTTTAAGCTTTTTTTTATTTTTCTCTTACTTATCAAATACAATTCTAGAGTAAATGTTTTGCCATATTTAGTATGAATTTGTTCCTTAAAGTTGCACATTTTTGTGAAAGTCAACAAAGCTATCTCAGCTATGGACATTTTTTTAAAGTTCATTCTGAATACCTTAAAACAGCTTAGTATTTTCATTGACTTTCTGTAATACATTAAATACTATGGAATTATCTTAATTTAGTAAATGCTAGAAATGTGTTGCCATTGTCAATAATTCTTTGAACATTTTTTAAGCTATGATTTCTGAAAATCTTAACAAATAACAAAGTTTTGTTCATAATTTGCAACATGAGTAACCCAAGTTAGATGATTATTTATTAAATACTCATGTTTCCTGTACTATGACCAAGACCTGTACATATACAGTATTCTTATCTTGAAATTATTTATCAGTGACAATTATTATAATTCAAGATTATCTAATACTAGATTCTGTGTAAATGTGTTTAATGATTTAGCTCAGGAGAATGTACTTCCCATATAGTGAATTGTTTTTCTATCCCATCCCTAAAACGCAACTAAACTTGTTAGAATTGTAGCAATAACAATTACTAAATGTTTATGCTATAGTTTCAGCAATCATTTGACATGAATAGGAGTGGGTCTTTTAAACATGAAACAAATAATAAATAAAATGTGTTATAAAACAACAAACAAACTTTAAACATGTGACTATGTTTTATTATTTTGATGACTCAATGTCATTTCCATGATATGAATGTCAGGACTGCTGTAAAGTGGATCTTGCTTTTCTATTGGTATTTCTGTTATTGTAAAATGTTCAGACAGTTTCTGTTAAAAGAAAACAAAAACAAAAAATAATTTTTATAATTTAGAAGGGCTTGTAATTTCTAATGTGTTTGCCCAAATTGACTTTGAAAAACTGAAATGTTTAGCAAGGTTTCATAACATGCAGTTTTGAAAGGTTATGACACTTTGAAAGCAAAAATGTGCAGAAATGAACCTTGAAAAATTTGCATTGCAGCTCAGATTTATTTCCTAGCTCCCTGTCTTCATAACTACACAAGACAATTGTTTCAGGGGATGCAAAGTAAACAATAGTGTCGACCAAATCCTCAAGGGCCTCCTATAATAAAGGAAAAAAAAATAATTAAAAAACAAGTTATAATTGAGGAACTAAATATTCAAATTATGCTAAATACCACAAGAAATATATTGAAACACTTAGCAGAATAAGAAATGATAAGAAAGTAAAAAAAAAATGAAAACTCACCTCATAATATACACAGTCTGCCACTAAGAGAAAATCTACACCTTCAGAAAAATGGATCTGTTTAACTTTGGACATTTGTTCTTTGTTTCCCCATCTCAGCTCCAGGGCTGAGCAACTGCCCTTTAGTACTTTCTGGTTTAATTGAATGTTGTGATTCATAAATGGAACAATTTCTGGAAGATCTGTGATTATTACCCTTGCTCTGCATTTTTTTGGAATCAATAAAATTATAATTGATATCTAGGTTACAGTTCACTAAATAAGAGGCTATTAAACTTTGCATTTCAAAATTCAATAATGGTTTGATCTTTAAAAGAAAATAAAACTAGTTCCTCCTCAGCCTTTGGACAATAAAAAGAAAAAATTAAAAAAACTATTTTTTTTTTTTTTAAAAAAAACCTCCTTTATACAACTTGTGAGCCATTATTTTGCTCATAATAACAGATGAATGTTAGATTTAGAAAAAAAAAGGAACATTGTTTACCCTGCCCCTTTCCCTCCACCCAGAGAAAATAAGTTAAATATATGTGTAAATCTACAAGACTTGATAATATTCTTATGTTAGGTTTTTAGATCTAGACTTAGAACAAATTTTCCTGAACATTAATTTATTTAACTCATAAATGAATAGGGTCTACATGCGGAAATACCTGAAGAAGTATATTCTGTTCAAGAAAAAAAACTTTTTTTAATATTCCACTGTAACCAAATTTAAATGACTTTTAAAAAAATATACTTTTAACAAATTATAATGGTCAAACTAACAGTTTTGTCAGTGAAGCCAATGAGCTAGTAATTCTTTTCCCAATGATATGCATATAATAAACTTAAATTTCTAGGATGATGGTTAGAGCCATTTTCAAGAACTGTCCACCCAGGTTTTGCCCACCCATTCAGAATTATGTTACCAATATTTAAATATTGGAAATCATGGCCAATCAAAATGATTCTTCCTAAACCTTGAATATGGCCATATTGAAGGTATATAATTTATACTAAAATAACAAAGTTATCAAAAGAATTTTTAATAGACAACTTTGTAAATAATAAAATTAAAATTTGTTACATATAATATAGCACTAAATGAGATCTTGGGTGAAAACAAAACACTACTAGATTGGACATTGTTAAAAATTAAGTAATTTATGCAATCATGACCTATGCTGACTGAGCCAGCCACCCAGCTGTCATGTATATAATTCATATAATTATAATTGAATTAGTTGTGACAGAAATATGGCAAAGAGTTTGCTCTACATTCTTTCATCATGATTTATTTCATCATTGGTAATTGTAACATAATATCTAGATCTATAAACTCTAAAAAAAAACAACTATTTAAAAAAAATACAACAAAAAACCCCCTCATTTACCAAGCTATTTCTATGATGTCATTGTCACCCAATTACAATAACAAAAAAAAAAAAAAAACTACCCTAAAGCAGCTGTAACTATGCCAACAGCACCAGTTCCTGAACCTAATTCCAAAGCTGATTTATTCTGCACCACATTTCGTATTTTGTCAATGTAACTACACAAAACAAGTGCAGCATCCCAAACCACACATCCAACATCACCAACAGCTGATTGATCAAATGTTATGTCTGTAATAGTGCCGTCGTTTATGTTCTGAAGCTCAAAATTTCGTGAGAAAAGCTTTGTCAGGTCTACAGCGTTGGTGTTACTACTAGTGTTGGACATTATAAATGAATTAAATGTTTATCATTGATTATTTATAGGTCTAGATTCTATAATAGGTCTAGATCTCTAGATATATAATATATTATATGATGATGACTAGATTAGATTCTAGAAAAGATGTGGATTCTAGATCTATACAACACAACAGTATTATGAGTATACTTTACTTGACTATAGTATACTCAAACTATATATATAAAATATAGATCTAATTGAAATTATAATAGAGAATAGATGTAGTCTAGATCTAAATGATCGATATTTTTATCTAGACTAGATCTAGAGTGAAGAAAAATAGATCTAAAAGTCAGTCTACAGACAAGGGAGATAACTCTGTTTGATTTGTAAAGAGTAGCAAATACATGTCATCCTTGATGATCCTATAAGTTATAGACTAAAATAGATCTAAATACCCAAGATAATCTAAAAGTTGAGAAAGATTCTTATTTTGACAGAAGTCTAAAATATAGATCTAGATTAGATATTTAAAAAAAAAAAAAATCATCAAAAAATACACACATAGGCCATTGTTTACTTCGACTTTCGTTTTCAGGACACTTACCTATATTTTGCTTGATGTGATAAGCAATGTTCACTTTCACATTTCTTGGTCCGTTGGCGCACCACACAAGATTTGTCGATCGTCTTTCTCAATTCCTCTGTCTTTTGCCTTGGATAGAACCTCTTCCCATCGCTTTTTCTTTCTGACTCTTCTTTTTCCTGGTAATGTTCTCTGAAGGGAAATCAAGTTTCAATATAGTTTTTTCATTTATTGAAGTAGTTTGGGTCCTGTGTCTTGTTCATGCCTCTTGATAGAGTATAGTAACTTTGAAGGACATGATCGGCATTCTCAAAGTTAAATTTCACTAGGAGGATAGCATGAATTGGTGTAATAGAACTGAAGAAGATTCATATATTATGGACAAATGAAAAAAAAAATCTCCAGCTAACAAAGTAATCATTAGATGTAGAATGGCATAAAGACAACATGTAGGCCGAACATCTACATACGTGAGGACATCTGGTATTGTTGACTGGACTTGCGCTTATAATGCATTTGTCTTGAATGTCAGTACTGATTCAGTACTATTTTAACATTGAGTTTGACAAAGAAACAAAAAATATTATATTTGTTAAGTAGTTTATATTTTAGTGTCAAAATGTGTTTAAGAAAAATATACTGAAGTCTGAAAGTACTGGTAGGGGAACTCAGTTAAGTTACAGATTTTAACTAACAACTATTTTAGAGACAAAAATAAATTATTTTCTTATGAAAAAAAATAGTCAAATAACAAATATGTATATTATGTTAAAGCAATAAAAAATTAATCAAATTTCAAAAAGAATTTTAATTGGCAGCTTCATTTTATTTACAATAAATTATATATTTATATCACATAGATTGAGATAGAACCTACCAAGTAACCATTGAAAGTTTATATAACAAATCATCTATAAATTGACAAAGTAGAGAAAGATGGTTGGAAAGAGAAATATAGAGGTGCAGATTTTAGAAAGATTGTGGAGATCATTGATGGATTGGTCACACCCTAAGAAAATAAGCAAACAACATAACTAGACAGGCCTTAGATTGGAACCCCCCAAGGCACAACACCCAGAGGAAGACCAAAAGGAACAAGGCAATGCAGATGAAGCTGAGAGGACAGGAAAGACCAAGGAAGCTAATAAAAGACTGGCAAGAGGCCCTATGTTCCAATGAAATTTATTAAAACTGCAAAACTTATTTAAGAAAGATCTTTTTCTATCATAATATAGTGTAATTATTCAACTAAAAGAATTTAAAATAAATTTAATAAGAAAAGATCCAAACATTTCATTTATAAAATGTCAAAGATGATGATAAGATGTATTTTTTTTTTAAGAAATCATAAAACTTGAAAATGAATATTTAAAGCAAAATTAAAAAGGAACACAAAAATATAAATCATTGTATGAAATCTTTTATTGACATCAACAAATAAGTAATAAAAAATACAACTTTACTTTCTATAAAGTGATAGGGAGTTCTATACAGCAGGTTATTCAAAGTTCTGCATCTTTGTGATCAATGATTACCGGTACTGAAGAAGGTAACAAGTGGCTATGACAATGATCAACTGCCTTTACATATTTCTTATACATTTTACTATTCAGTTATACTAAGAACATTATGAAATTCATAAGTATAAAACCAAGTCTCATTCATATTCCTTTGACAGACAACCACTGCAACCCATATTTGAACTTAAGAAAAGGTCTAGACATACTTGAACTATTACATTGATTACATACTATACATGCAAACAATGTGTTTTAGAGTTATACATTACAAGAACACAAATGAATTGCAACAGAATGTTATTATAATACATATCCAGAAAACACTTTCATATTTTCTGTGAAGGTAACAGTGAAGAACTGTCATAAAAATGACATTAATATTGACCAATTACATATGCATTAAAATAAAAACTATTTATACACACTACAAATTTCAAATACGGTAATAGAAGATACTAAATACTACAAGGGAAAACTCACATATGAGTAATGCTATTTCAAGCAATCAGCAAAATATGTCTAGAAACAAGTATTTTTTAAAACGTTTTCATGAAATGCAAGGAATGATCTATATTCATTTCTTACAGACAACATTCAACATTACTGACATAAACTACATTCAAAATAAACAAATTTAAACAATGAAGAAATGCATTTCAATCTCCAGTCATTTTACAAAGCGAAACAGCAAATTTTTCTAATTAAATGAACACAGTTTCTAACTCAGATAGAATATTGATATTTTCTTCATCCAAATTGTCTTCATCACTCGCTAACTCCGGTTCTACTTCTAGCTCAGTGACCTGTTAAAATGTTGAAATAATTGAATTAGACATGTCCGCACTATGCTAGATTCAAATATTTAATACCCGGTAAACAAGTGCAAATATCCTGCTTTTTACACATCATTTCCAAAGAAAAGCTTAATATATTTGAATATTTATATACAAAATGTAAATCTTATTTTTCAATTACTGAAAATGTTAATTAATTCTTCTGATAAACAATAATAAAATACTTTAAAAAAATGTATGTTTATACAAACATCCATACTGGGCAGGGCAAATATCCAGTATAGGGGACAACCATATACCAAAGGCAATCTTTTTGGTGAGCTAAAAGGTGGTGTCGTAACAAAGGTGCCCACCCCCCCCCCCCCCCAACTTTAAAGACCAGCTTACTTTTATTGACATAGATCAGTGATGCCCAAAATACGGCCCGAAGGCCAGATCTGGTCCGTGACGTGGTTTTATCCGGCCCACCGAAATGTTGGCACAAAGTGTAGAAAATCCCCCATCCAAAAAGAAAATGTTGACAAATGTATCTTTACCTACGTTAGGGCCCTCAATTTTTCTTTAATTAATTGGTACAATGACCTTTAATATTTGGATGGTTAGTGAATGGAACTCTGGATGTAGAATCTACCAGAATAAATGATCGGTTCTTTACTTTTCGCGGAATATGATAATAAGCCAACACATTTTATTTGTAAAGAAAATGAGTCCATTTTTAGAAGAATATATGTAAATGGCATTATAAAACAAATATGGCAACATTCTTGATTTAAGCCGTGAAAAAGAAAATCTACTGCTGAGAACTGTCTTAGATGGCAGAAAAAGAGAACCTAAACTGACATCCAGCAGATGATGATTAATTATCTATGCTGGATGAGGGCAAAATATGTAGATCACAGCTAGAGCTGTGTAGCCACGTGAAGTATTGCAAAACAATACAATATCTAGAGTTAACTACTTATGAGACACAATGGATTGGAAGTTTTGAATCAAAAGTTTTGATATAATAAGAACTATTCTTTTGTCATAAGATTGAAAAAATAACTATTTCTTGAATATGTTTTCTTAATTTTCTTTTACTAAAATAAAAGTGCAGATACAACCATAGAAATGAAGCGTTTATGAGTGAGAAATTTTTTGCTCATTTAGTCATGGAAAATCTATGAAAATTCATTTTTTTTATTGGGTTGCAATTAGCTTTGGAGTTAAATACAGGTTTTTTTTTGAATATCCAGAATGAATATTGAATTACTAAGGGTCTATCAGATAATGATGCAAAGGAGGATGTGATTCAAAAATTTCCAAAATTTCTTTTATTATTATTACACCTTTATGAAAAAACATTAAAAAAAAAAAAAAACAATAATAGAAAATATACTTGAGTTGTAAAAATGCTATAAATAATTAACAGATTAATTTAGCGACTAGCCATTAATCATGGCTACCATGGCCCTTTTTTCATTGAGATTCCTGTACATTTGTCTGCAACAATATTAAAGATACTATTTTTGCTAACACACATAACAAACACTAAAATAAAACTTTGAAAGGAACACTAAAAAACATTATTATGTTATATGCACACAATTCATGTCCAATTAATATCCAAATTGAATCTTTAAAAAAATGTGATCCTCACCGCAACACTCTTGTATGATGGTTGAAACTCTTCTAAATCTTCAGGCACACTGGAATTAATATCTGTATACACCTTTCCATTACCTAAAATAACTAGAATAACTTTTGAGAATGCCTTCTGTATACTATCCTGATATGCTTGTTTCATACATCGACCATGTGCTTTAATTTGAGATGCTGGAGCTAGAAAATATCAGTTGGAATAACAAATATTTTTTTTTTTTCTTTGCAAAATTAAATCAGAACAGTGTTTGAAGTGTTTCTATAAATTAAATTTTAAAAAATTAATAAAAAGGTAAAATTTAGTCATATGTACCAAGTGGATATTAATGTCTGTTATTTGTTACCAGCCAAACGAAAAGCTTATTTCTTAATAGTTTTGCTCTATATACTAGGTACCTACAGGTACCAACTACAGTCGCTGAACAATCATCTGTCTTTTCTAGAGCGTAACTATAATGGTATAACAATAAAATAAGTTTTAATTTATCTTCGTCACAAACCTTCAGAAGAAAATTTTAACAAAGAGAAACCGTTCCCATTCACACTTAAGCCATGATGGTGTATAACAATATTAGTAGTGCATGCAAAACAACAGTAGTCTTCCTTGCTTGATAAACAGACATCAGTTAATTCCCTTTTCAACTAAGAAAGAAAATGCATCCAATACAATATTTGTATGTGATAACAAGTTTTAATAAAAAAAAACACTTCAATAAAACTACATAAAGGAAAACATAAACTAGTACTTATTTGAGTAGCTGTTATACTCAAAATAAAAAAAGAACTACAAAAAACAAATTTCTAGGGCCTAGAGTTTCACGAGGTATAGCAGATTATTTTTTTTTTATAGAAAAAAAAAAACAAGACTTATCCCTTTACCTTGATGAAGTAACTATTAGTCATTAGCTTCTAGATTCAATATTAATTATAATATTTAATGAGACATTGTCTACAAGAATAATGAAAAATGCAGTAATTTTCTCTGAGTAAATTCAACATTTTCTGAGCTATGTTAAACATAATAATGATCTAACTTGTGTTTCTTACTTACTTAGAACTTAGCAAGAAAAAAAACAACAATGTGAGAGTATTTAATGTTAACTACAACGATGCTCATGTATAAGTCTATTTGTAATCATTGAAGACTAACATTACTTACAAAAACAGTGTTATAATTCAAAATTGTACCTCTTTTATAGAAGATGACCAGCCATTGAAGCCCAAATAGAAATTAGCCAAGTCAAAACATTGTGATATAAACAGAACTTGTTTTTCAGATCCAGTTCTCTTTCTTTTTGCAAATGTCACCTTTGTTGTAAAAAAAAAAATTACATAAAATACAGTGTAGTGCAGTAAAGTGTGTATGTCAATGTAAAACGATAAATATCAAAAATACTTTTTTTGAAAATTCCTTTTCTTGTGTACAATATGTCTAGGTTGTACAGCAGGGGTGGGCAACACTTTTGCATTAAAAAAAGTTTGGGAATGGCGGGCCGCATATATGTATATATCTTAGAAAGATACTCTAGCTAACTGTGTAGCATGTCTTTTAATTCATATTTACACTGTATTATAGTCACGTTTCTTTCTTTTTTCTTTCACACTCAACGTTGAAAAATTACAACAAGAGTTTGCAGTTTTTTAAACCAATTTTACCATTTTTTGATAATTGCTGTTGTCTTTTTATATCACAATATCCCTACAAATATACAGTTGTACTTGATAAGCAGTATTTTACTTTTTACACTCGTGCATAATGTTCTGGAACTGTGAAACTATCTTACTAGTTGTTACCCCTGTCACTGCTGTCAAATTAGTCAGTCAACATTGACCAGTGATTATACTTGTTTAGTTTCCACAAAAAAATATTTGCTCACTGAATGAGACAATAATATAGGTTCTGGAAGTTAAATGTCGGGACGAGGGAAACCTGCCCTTATGGAGCATCCCCAGAGAATGCTGACCATGTCCTTTAATGGTGCATACTAAATCAAGAGACCCGAACAAGACTCTCCTAAGACTATTCGTAGAACTGCCTGATCTGGAAACCACTGCGCGGTTCATCTCAGATATAGAATTACTGATCTGAACCCTCCAACATGTAAAATGAGAATGAAGAAGAGGAAGAACAGATGTATGTGTACCCAAATAGTGTGAACAGCAGCAAAGTTTTTTTTAAATTTTGAAAATACAGTTTCTGACACCCATAAGACTCCTGTGGTAGTGCTGACTGGAACTTCTCTTTGCTTGGAGTTATGTCCTCTGGAGATGAATCAGCTTCTGCGATAAATGGTGAGCTGATATTATTGAAAACTGGTTCTTGATGTCTTAAAATTTGCTTTTATAAATTGCACAATTAAGGAATCTTAATAAGTGTTGTACTTTTAATTATTTCACTAAAAATAGTTTCACCTTTCAGGAAAGGAAAATGACAAAAACTATTTTCTTTTGCTTGCCTATAGAAATGGGAAAGCCTAGTTTGAAAAGATTTAACATGCATTTATATTTCATATATAAACAACCAGTTGCAATAGCAGTTATAAAAGACATGAAATCTGTCTTTCACTCTTCATTAGAAATATTGGTATCAAAGTCACAGTCAATGTCCTTCAAGTAATATAACAATTTCTTCCTTGAGATTTTATATTCTTCTCAATTGCCTTTCCTATGCTAAGATAGTGGATACATTAGATTATTTTGTTCATAAATCGGAACTACTTGTGGTTAACATCCCTAGCACTTATAAGTTTGATTACTATGGTACTTATGCCAATATGATGATGAAATATTATGCAACTTTATGCAAACTTTCCTGTTTAGAGTTTATGGTAGGGATATTTTAAAAAAATTATATTTTTCTCAGTCGAAGATCGAGTTGCATCAGTTGTTAAACTTGCCATCTTGTTCCAAGCCAACCCAACACTCAGAGATTGTGTCTTGAATCCAGTGTATTGATGTATAGCCAAAAAGCATAATCTTCGTTTACTTAAAACTTTTATAATGAGATAGTTTCAATAATATATATATATATATTATTTTTAATATTTGCATTTTTATATGTATAAACCGTGGGCACACCTGATTTCTATAGGTGTCGGCGGCATAAAACACTTCAGCAGGCCGCATGTGGCCAGCGGGTCGTAATTTGCCCACCCCTGTTATAAATCCAATATACATAAATAAAATCAAACGAGGAAAAAAAATTTGATAATATTTATTTTATTTTGCATGTAAATATAAACAAAACTATGAAAAAGTAAACAATTTAGTAAATTATCTTATTTTAAGTATGATATTCTTTCAAGATAAAATGGGACTACAAATCTTACAGCATTAACAAAAATTGCTGGTACAATTTTTTCCCTTCAAATTTAGGGTAAGTTATAGCAAAGTGCAACATATGGAATGTTTACCTTACATGCCTTTGTTCCAACGAAATGAGTTAAATTTAGTGCACTTTTTGCCTTTTCAGCAGAAACAGAGGAATAAAATTTGACAAAAGCATAATAGCATAGGTTCTCTATGTCAGTCAGAGGTAGAGACTCTGAAAAGGAAAAAAAACAATGTTCTTTCAATTTTCTAAATAAGTTAAGTATTTTTAAAAAGTACTGTTGTATGTTATCACAATCATTAATTAGTGGATGTCAGATGTCTATGAAGATGCAATGATAGATGTCACGTTGAAGATTATCTTAGTCTACATCACACTAACAATGATCGTGATTGCCAAGGATCTTGAAATCTTCTTTTAATAAGATGATCGTATAGGAGTAGCTAGATCTAGTTGATAATACGATCATTCAAAATGTTGCCAGTTGATCATCTAGAAGTTGTCTATCGCTAAGTCGATCTAAGTATATTACTGTATTCAATGAAGAAACTTCTCTTCATCTAAAACAATTACTTTATTTCAGAACTTGAAAAAGCTATTCACAAATAATTACAATGGTTCAACATACTTGAATAAAATGATAGATCTACACAATAATATAATTGAGTTCTAATACAAAGCTTTAGTGGATGTTTCACTTCCAAGTTCCATACAATGACTGACTAATAAATCAGAACTTTTCCCGGGTCCAGCACTGTCAAGTGTCCAACGCAGCTCATTGCAACCAATAAATGCAGCCCAAGTTACACTAATTAACATATCTCCGCGTGAGAAATTACCCGAGGTTGCTGACGAGCTAAATATAGATACTGTGTACGTGACATATGTATAGAAAGAATAATTCAATCTAATTAGGAAAAAAAAAAGAAGCCTACTCTAATTCAGAAAAAGGAATCCATGGACTTTCACACAAAAGCTGGAAGATCTGGAATTCGCTGATGACATAGCCTTATTATCACACAAACTACAGGATATGCAAGAAAAGGTCACAGCTTTAAGAGAAGCAGGAAAAAGTGTAGGCCTCAAAATATACCACCAAAAAACAAAAGTACTTAAAATAAACAACAAACAAATTGGTAACATAGAACTGAATTCTCAGATCATAGACCAAGTAGATAGTTTTATATACCTTGGAAGTGTAGTCAGTGTATCAGGTGGAACTGATGAAGACATTAAACGTCATCATATAAATCTAGTGGGTCAGACATTTACACACCTAAAACCATCCTAGAAATCTCCCTACATCTTTAACAAGACTAAAATAATAATCTTTAAGTGTAATGTCAAGGTGGTCCTACTGTATGGTTATGAAACATGCAGAACAACTGAAGCAACAGCAAAAAAGTACAGACCTTCATCAACAGATGTCTAAGAAATATCTTTAAAATACACTGGTACAACAAAATAGAAAACACCAAACTGTGGGAGATGAGTGGACATAAAAATATAGAGAAGCAGATCTTAGAGAAGAAGTGGAGATGGATTGGTCACACCCTTAGCAAAGATACCAACAACAGAGCTAGACAGGCCTTAGAATGGAACCCCTAGGGAACAAGAATAAGAGGAAGACCAAAAAGAACGTGGCGATGCAGTATACTAGATGAAACCGAGAGGACAAGAAAGAGCTAGGAAGCATTAAAAAAATAGCAAGAGAACGTGGAGAGTGGCATGTTTTTACTAAGGCCCTATGTTCCACGAGGAACACGAAGGAAAGATGATGATGATGATTTAGGAATGCATCACTCTGATTACAAACCTCTGCTGCCTTGCTATGCTAAGGCTTCAGAGACAACCTTAATGAAAATTAAGGAATGGAGTCCATTTATCATTCTAATATTTTTCGGTAATATTTCATGTAATTTGTTACTATTCCAATGTTTCAATGGATGTGCACTATGTCTTTTGGATGCTTATGTTGGTGTGGATTTTAATTTGTGTGGAAACGTGTATTTCAGTGGAGTTTTGTGGTAAGACGCTTGACAGTATGGACAACACACCCGCCATCTTGGAACCTAATAACGAGCCTAAGTCTAAGGCTTTAACTGAACAAATCCCTAGTGCAAAACATAAGAAGAGAGGACGTAGAGGAGGAATACAAGTTAAGTGTAGAAGAAGAGGACAAAGAGGCTTCCTTCCACCCATTATAACAGGCAATGTTAGGTCTTTACAAAATAAGATGGAAGAATTAACAGGTTGCTGTGAACATCTGTATCAATTTAGAGAGAGTGTTCCTTAATGTGTTTCACTAAAACCTGGCTCAATGATACGATACCCGACTCTTCTGTTGATCTCAATAATTTTACGTTTATAGAGCAGAACAACTAATAGTGGGAAGTCAAAAGGAGGAGGACTCGCAATCTATATAAACAAGGAATACTGCAACGCCAATAATGTGAACATCAGGAATAAAATTTGTGACCCTAATATTGAACTTGTGTGTGTCACACTTAGGCCTTACTACTTGCCTAGAGAATTCACCCAGGTGTGTGTTGTTGTTGTGTACATACCACTGACGGCTGACACAGCGACTGCGTCGGAAATAATTTTTGATGTGCTTCACAATGTACAATCAAAACACCCAGACTCTGTTTGTATCGTAACTGGAGATTTCAACAACCTAAATATTGACAACACACTGCCAAACTATTGCCAGTATGTCTCCCTCCCCACAAGGCAGGGTAGAACGCTCGACAAATGCTACGTAAACATTAAGCAGGCTTACAAATGTAAAAGTTTGTTCCCACTTGGAGAATCTGACCACGTATTGGTCCATCTTATACCAAATTACAAACCTAATCTTAAAACTACAAAGAGAGTTATAAAAACGGTCAAGATGTGGTCTGAAGAGGCTGTAGAAAAACTACGAGGATGCATTGAGAAAACTAACTGGGAAATCTTTATTGAAAACTATCCAGACATAAACGAACTAACAGAAACTGTTAACTCATATCTATCATTCTGCGAGGAGTTAACAATTCCAACAAAAACAATACAAGTCTATGGAAACAATAAGCCCTGGATGACCAAAAAAATCAAACACCTTATTACTGAAAAGAAAACAAAGTATAAGGCTAGCAACGAAGAGTTTATAAATGCTAAACATAAACTGAGAAAAGCAATAATTGAAGGGAAAAAAACATACAAAGAAAAAATTGAGAATTTCTTTACAAAGAACAACTCAAAACAATGCTGGGAGGGATTAAAGAAAATAACAGGCTGCGCCTCAAAACAAGAACAAATTTCAGTGGCTGATGATGAGAAATTCGCCAACGAACTAAATTATTTTTATTCTTGTTTTGACAAAGAAGATTTTGTTGATCTACACAAAGAAGTTTTCAACACTCTGTCCAAAGGAAAACAAGAGCCCTACGTCAATTTTGTAACTGATGATGAAGTGACCTTGTTATTTAAAAGAGTAGACGTAACGAAAGCTTCTGGACCAGACAAAATTAGTGGCAAGCTGATCAAGCTATGTGCGGACCAAATCTCTTCTATCTTCTGTCATATCTTTAACCACTCATTGCAAACGTGCGTAATTCCACACATGTGGAAAACTTCAGAGATCATACCAGTGCCAAAGAAACCAAAAATAGATTGCTTAAATGATTTCCGCCCAGCAGCACTAACACCTATTGTTATGAAATGTTTGAAAAATGTATGCTTAAACAATTTGTAGCAAAAGTCAATAACATCCTAGACCCTCACCAATTTGCATACAAAGCAGCTAGAGGAACTGAGGATGCCATTCTATTGCTTTGGACCAGCTTTATAAGCATCTTGATATACCCAAAACATATGCACGAGTCCTCTTCGTAGATTTCTCCTCAACTTTCAATACCATACAGCCACATCTAATGATAAACAAACTCAGTAACTTAAATGTAAGCCCTTACGTACAAGCATGGGTTCTAAACTTTTTAACCCAACGGCCCCAGTATGTTAAAGTCAACAACACCAAATCGTCAACTCGAGTACTATGTACGGGTGCTCCACAAGGTTGTGTACTTTCTCCTGTACTATACACTCTTTACACTAATGACATAAGAAGCATTTATGACTCAGTTAAACTCATTAAATTCACTGATGATACTGCCATAGTCGGTCTTATTTCAGGAGACGAAACTCAGTATAGAAGATCGATAGTAGAGTTTACAAACTGGTGCACCGACAACTTTCTAGAACTGAATGTCACAAAAACTTATAATAGATTTTAGAAAGAAAAAACAAACTATACGTGAACAAGTAAACGCATATAAGTATCTAGGCGTTATCATCAACAACAAGCTTTCATGGGAAGACCACCTTGGAACTCTGACAAAGAAAACAGCCCAGCGACTCTTTTTTCTATACAAACTCAATAGCTTTAAACTTAACAAGAAGATCCTTGAGACTTTTTACCGCGCGACCATACAAAATCTGCTAACATACGGAATAACTTGTTGGCAAGGCAACGCCTCATCTAAACTATTGCGACGTCTAGAAAACATCATTAAAAAAGCATCAAAAATTACACTCACATTACCACATTTAAAGGAACTTTTTGAACAAAAGTGCCTAAGAAAAATCGAAAAAATCATGGAAGACAACGGCCACTCGCTCCATCAGAACTACGTCAGGTCGTCGCGAAGTGGGCGACTGCTGTCAATCAATACAAGAATCAGCGGTACAAAAACTTGTTCGTACCTTACTCGGTCAGACTCTATCACCGCCACTCATTGACCAGGGAACATAAAATGCACCAAGATACCTGTGTGTAGTCGCTGAATGAACTCTTTATGTTGTCTGTTGTATTTATGTGTATTTTTCTGTTAAGTTGTCTTTATATGAGAAAAGATTCCTTGTAATCACAACAAATTTCTGTAAGGATCAATAAAGCAGTCTTAGTTTTAATACTATCAATTTTATTTCCTACAGTAGATTCAGCAACAGAGTTGGTGCCAAATGTAATGTAAAACATTCCTTTGGAGCACATCAAGACGACAGTGAAAAGAAACACGATGGATGGGCCACCCATGTTCCCTTTATCAAAAGCCCATGAATGCAGCCCAGAGAAAATTCACATGAACACATCCATTGTCTTTTGAGAACAGAAGGATCCATACATACTTAGATAGTAGAAATCAATTTGTTTGCATTCAACAAGAAAAACTGTGAAGAAGAGTGAGGTGTGCTAAGTTAAGGAAAGAAACTGTTGATAACGTTGTGACCCAAGTAGAGAAAAGCTGATACAGGTTTTGCATTGCTTCTTTACCAATCTATCACTTTTAGATGCTATCTTACCAGATTTCTCCAGGGCTTTTGACAAAGTTCCCCACCATAGTTTGCTTAAAAAATTAAAATATTTTGGCATTGATGGTCCATGCATCAGTGGATTAAAGATTTTCTGATAGGGAGAGAACAAACTGTAATAATAAATGGCTCTAAATCAACACCAATAACAGTAAACTCAGCTGTACCTCTCTATTTTTAATTTACATAAATGATTTACCAAATTGCATTACTTCAGGAACAAAAGTCAGATTATTCGCAGACAATTGCATAATATATAGAACAATAAAAACAACACAAGATATAGAAATTTTACAAAGAGAGTTAGATGAATTACAGAAATGGGAATCAAATTGGATCATATCTTTCCAGCCAGAAAAATGTCTTTATCTTATATAATACAGACGTTACTTCAAAAAAGAAGATGTCAGTTACTAAGGGAGTAACAAAAATACTAAAACAAATTAATTCCACTTATCTTATTCAAGATAAACCAGTAACACAGACTAAAAAAGCAAAATACCTCGAGGTGTTATAATAAATTAAAAACCCTCATGGAATCCCCATATTGATGAAACTATTTAAAAAATCCAACAAAGCATTAAGGTTTATTAAAAGAAATTTCTATACATCAAATAAGAACTTAAAACTAAAATGTTATTTAACCTTTGTTAGGATGGATAATAGAATATCCATCCTCTGTTTGGGACCCCTCAATTCAAAAAAGCATTAAGAAACTGAAAGAGACAATAAATAGAGCAGTGAGATTCATAACAAATGAATATTCACATTTGACTACAGTAACACCTTTAGTAAAATCACTAAATTTAGAAAGCCTTCAGAATAGAAGACTTAAAAGTAAAGTAGCAATTATACATAAAACACTGAAACCATATTCTTCAAATACAAAATTTAATAAAATACTCAGAAAGACACAAAGATAAAGGCACATTCCTCATTCCATATGCTAGGACAAATTTGTACAAATGCTCTTTCTTCCCTAGCGCTATTAGAGCATGGAATGAGTTGCCTGAGCTAGCCAGGAAAACCAGTGACTTGGCAAAATTCAGGTCATTGGTTAATATCCATGACGCGTAGGATGTAATCATCTTCTTTTTTGAAGTAATGTCTGTATCTTAATCATATAAGATAAGATCTGAAAAACAGTATGCACTATTAAAAATATTGATTTCACCATCACCTGTATCAAACTTGAACCTATATTTTTAAACAAGATTGTAAAGTCTTATTACTGTATAGTAGTCAGTAGAACCTCATGTCATCAAACAGTTTTGTCTTCAAGTAACATATAGATTTATATTTATTTCATTTTTTCTGGTATACTTTTCAAGTGTAAAAGTTAAGGTACAAATTTCTAATGAAAGTTGAGTATTTTCTATTTAACCCTTTATAAAAGCAATCTTAATAAATTGTACCAATCTTACATTTATCTTGCTTTGCCTTGTAGCAGCCTCAATAATTTTTTTTCTAACATTTGCTTATATGTCAAGTTGTCCTTCTTAAAATAGAAATATACCAAAAAATATTTTTAAACAAAAGGAGAAAATCACTTACTTTCATCTGAAGTATTTTCTTGAAGTTTTGAAGTCTGACAAGGTAAAACCTGAACCTCATACAATAATCCATATCTGGAGAATGTTTTGTGCAGTCTGTGCTGTAGAAAGCATCAAATACTTCAAGTAGTAAATCAATGTGTATGATTCTAAAAATAGTTTCAAAACACTCTTTTTTTTTTTTTTATACAGAATTGAATAAAAGAAAAGTTGTACAACTCCTTTTATCATGAGGGAAAGCATTAGGCTATTGAACCTAATGAATGTATGTTTGGGATTTTTTAGGAGTTAATGAGGGTGTCACTTGGGCAACACAATAAGCAACTTTTTTTCCCCAGAAATAGCAAGTTCTCATTAGAGTTGTTTAAACATAAAAAAAATAATAATTTAAAATTTACCATCCTTTACCAGGACTTGAGAACTTAGATTCAGCTTAACCACTCAGTCACAATAGTCTTAGCAGTCTAAATGATTTGTAAAATGTGTGAATGTTGTTCGTATTTGCATCTATATTGTTATTGCACAGTAGTTATGCTGAGGTGGTCAATTGTAATCAAACTGAATTTCCATTTGATTGGACCAATAAAAATTATCTTATCTAAACATAAAACTACCGGCTGAAACTACTACTGTCTGAAAAGTATAAACAACTGATACTAAACAGAGCAGCATGGCCTAAAATTTCGTATTCTTTGATAAAGCCACTGTAACAATGAAATCTGCTAATCTTTCATGTCCTTAGCTTTAGCTACCTAATTTTTATAAACATACTGAGAATAATAACTAGCTGAGTAATGCTATTAAGGCTGTGTTATAATTCACACTGTAAGTTAAAAAGAGTTGATTCTGTTTAAGCACACATAGTTTCAGAATTCTAAACTATGTAGGTTAAAGTCATGGACATTCAAGTAAAGGAATGGTGGATAAAATAAGTTTTACCTGTTTTTATAGCCAATAGTTAACACTTACAAAAGAACAAGACAATATCTAACTCAAAAGCAGACTTAGTGTCAAAATTTGATTTGGCATTGCTATTCAATCTGACTGGCATAATGTGTATTTTTTTTATCAACATATGTTATGTTTGATGATGCATCAAAAGGCAAGCATTGTGTTTGTTGAAACTTATTTCTACGTGTCAGTAGGCTGGTAGTCTACTTGCTATCTCAATATGTTGCAGTGGAACCATAGAATACTCTACTCTGTAAGTAGTGGGTTGCCTTATGGATTCTCATGTTCTTTTAAATTACAGACATACCTAGAAAATAAGACAGATATACATGTCCTGTGCATATCCATGTGTTAATCCACTTTTTGCTGGCCCCTTTTATGAGAAAAATACAATCTTTTACACTTACAGGCTTTACAATCATTCAATCAATCAATATGCAAATGACCACATGGCCAGTACCTGATCTAGCTGCCTTTAGAACTCCTTACCTCAAAATGTCTTACAACCTTTTTAGATATGTTGTCTCAGTAAACACTAGAATTCCAGATAAAAATTGAATGTCTACATCATGATTTGAAATGAAAACCCTTAGTTGTGAACCATTTAATATTACTTATAGTATAATACATATAACCAATACAGGGCCTGGTCTACCTAAAGGAAATGCAAGCTTATAGCTTAAAGCCAACAAGTATTTAGCTGAGCCCTATTATAATCCAAATAGTTTCTCAAGTATAAATATGGCACTGATAACTTACAGTAATAACTTGTTCCTGATCAGGTATATTTGATGGTAAAACAATATTTCTTATGAAGAGATTTTTGTTGTCTTCCAAAGGTTTGAAAAAGTCTATAATTTCTAGTCCATTCATATCTTTTAAATCTTTTGAGTTTTTAAAATCAATACTTATCTACCTTCGTGCTGATATGTTTATCTAGAGATCTATATATATTAACTATTCTATGCTTCAATCAATACAGACTGCAGTCGTTTCATATTCATGCTGACATTAAGTTATTACTCTTATTCTTTAAAAATTATAACTTTGCTAATGGTAACAAGAATTCGAAAGATGGCCCCTCCATTATCTTACATAAATCTAGAATATTAGATAGATGTTATAGTAGAGTAGCTCCTGATCCAGCTGAATATCCAGCCATATTTAGTATCACTGCTGGATAGTTGACCAGACTCAGAGAGACAGTAGACTAGCTACCAAGTAGGCCTACGAGATCTAGGGCTAGTGTTATACTCAATTCTGCTATACGACTAGATGACTAACTATACTATACTAATCTATATATTATAATATATGCTAGATAATTCATATAATATAGTCATAGTAGTTTAATTACTAGTTATACTAATACTACATTATAGTACTATAGTAGTAAATAAAAAGCACTAGTAGTGCCAGTAGTGGCACTAGAATTCACTAGATCTAGATAAAAGTAGATTCTATATTAAATTCTGGTCTATAATATAGACATTATAGTAAACTTATACTCATTTCTAGTTATAGACTAGTGACTTAGTTTATACACTATAGTAGTGTAAGTTGTATATATTTAATTACTATTCCATGTCATGAGACTCATGAGTGGCATAACTTAATAAATTATTATTATATGACTTATGCCTTATAGATTCTAATGTATTAATTATAATTTTAAATATAAATATAAGTAAAAGTTAAAGACCAACTGAAGAGGTTTTGGGGTCAGACGCGGAAACCGGTGTAATAATTTTTTTAGTTTCATAATGCTTAAAAAAACATACATACGGAATATTAGACATATATTCTTTGTAGTTATTTAGATATAAGCAATTTAATGTGCGTTTTAGGGACTATTAAATTTCACAATCTCGAAGCCATTCGAGATCAGTATTTCCCAGACAACCAAGGTCGATGACGTAGTTTAGGGGAAATTATGTCAAATTTTTCATTACATGGCTTAGCGTATTTCCGTATTCCTTTTTACAGGAATGCCAGTTTCTGAAAACAAAGGCGACTAAACACACCAATTTATAAAAAGTGGATGTTAGAGTTGGGGAAATTAGGTCAAATGACGCAATTTATGACTTTGCACGTTAGATCTAATGTTTGTCGGCTTATTCTTGATCTAGTCAAGCGAACAGCGTTTCAGCCCACGCAGACGCAGTACCGCGTGCCTCAGTTCACATGTTTCGTTTTAGTCAAGTTACGCAATTTATGGCTTATGTCACTGCTTCAGGCTTATTCTAGTTCTACATCTACTGCTTTTGATCAAGAGCTAGATCTTCTTTTCTCAGATCATTAATGATGTATGAAGTAGACCTAAATTCAATTAGATGAAGTCTAGATCTAGTAATAGTAGTATTGGATATTTAGAGATGAGACCTATCTATATAGATCTATCTAGACTGATCCAATCGAGGTGCTGGGCCTAGATCTAGAAAAACAAAGTTTAAAATTATATACCCTATCTATACACTTAATAGTGATTATTAACCTATGGTCGTCCCTAAATAGGCCCAATATGGGAAAAAAAAAACATTAATTACAATGAGCTGTAGTTCTGCGTTTTTAAACTTATTCAAATTTTGATCATTTCTATGTTATTGCAGATTTGAATGTCCATTGCAATGATGACAATGTAGTTATTGTAGTACACGATTAGCCTATATTTAGTTTGAATCTTTTCACAATCCCGTACAACACTAGCAAATAGCTTTAACCTTAACCTAATCTATAAGGCAAAAATTAGATTTAGATCTAACAATTCTATAATATTATTAATATACGACTTAAGTTAAATAGTTCTATAAATCTATTTGTAAAAATTGAAGAATTTTAATTTATCCCACACTTGATTCATTTGTTGATTGGAATAGAATCATTAGATAGTTGGGAAGTCAGGGAAGTGGAAAATAAATTGTAGTATCAATATAATATTAAGTAATGCATATAGGCTACTGTTGATGTAGTTATGCAACTCATCTTATTAAATTTTAGTAACCCAATTATTGCCAGTTAATCACTGAATATATATATATTTTTTATATTGTTATTAAAAATGCAGAGCTATTTATAATTTAAAGTGTTTAATAAATAAGGCTGGCAGTCGAGTCGAAAGATTAATGAGGAATGCAGTATTTTCCATGGCTACGCAGCCCTAGCTGCAAACTAGATATTTTGCCGCGTCCAGCAAAGACATAACCATTTTCAGCTGGTGGTCAATTTAAATGTTTTTTACGATGTGTACGTCTTCCCTAGGCAGTGGATTTTCTTTTGGCCTCTAATATGTATTCCACGTTGCAATTTCTAATAAATAGCAACATTCGAAGAATGAGATCCAACTCTTATTTTTTTAAAAATGTAACCCCTTTACAGATTAAGTCATCATTGCAATGGACATTCAAATCTGCAATAACATAGAAATGATCAAAATTTGAATAAGTTTCAAAACGCAGAAAGTTGTGTGGTTTGCGCTCCGAACTGTCTTCTCTGTGGTCTCAGGTTCACACATTAACCACTGCCATTAACTAACATCCTGCTGGAGTTTTGGGCTATGACATAATAATATTAAATATTAATAATATTAAATCCTGATTCAAAACTTTGTCTAAACCTAGCAAGTGAAAAGGAACATAACTAAAATAATGTTGTGTGTATAATGAAGAACTCTATTAAAATGTGATTTTGTATTTACATTTATTGGTATTTATTATATAAAATAAAATTGTAGAATGCTTCTGTGATTTGTTTCACAATAGAAACAGGGAATATTAACTCTTCTTGTATTTCCAAAATGATGAAAGATCCATCTAGTAAACTTGTCTGTATGTCATGTGTCATATATGTTTTCTGTAAAATAGATTTTT
Organism: Biomphalaria pfeifferi; assembly: GCA_030265305.1. NCBI lineage: Eukaryota > Metazoa > Mollusca > Gastropoda > Planorbidae > Biomphalaria > Biomphalaria pfeifferi. Next base: position 1,857,550 of record JASAOG010000082.1, on the reverse strand, counting down.
TAAAATTTATTTATTAACATCTATACTTAATTATGTATACATATATATAGAACTAGTGGTTATATATATATATTATGTGTTATACTGATTATCTGATCTAACATTAACATCTAACTCTTATTGTTCTTAATAATAATTAATTACTCTACTCTAGGTCTAGGCAATCGAATATATTTAAGACCAGGGCCGGTCTTAAGCCACTGCAACCTATGTGGTCGCAGTGGGCCCTGCACTCTCATAGGCCCCGCGCTAATTCTAGGTGCAATTGTTAAATTGCAATATATATATATATATATATATATATACCGGTATATATAAAACCTGGAAATCTCATAAAAATCTCCTGAAAATAGACAAAATTGTCATTTGTGGGTGTCATTCATTCTGGAAAACGCTAATCCTTCGCACAATAAATGAAAAAAGGCATTGTCAGCTTTCATGTAATAAAATGTAAAAATCAGGCAAATTTTCACTTTAATCGGGAATTTCCATCCTATACTTTATTTACTTTAATAGTGACTGACATATTAATATGCCATAGGTTGCAAAGTTCGTAACGTAAAGTTAATTTGATCGTAATCTTGTACTTAGTAAATATGAATTCAAAGTCAAATTTTTTTAATACAATATCTTAATTTCCACTTATTATCCTTTTTCCCACCCAGACTAGGCCCTGCGCAATCAGTTTCACATAGGGCCCCGCAATCATTAGGATCGGCCCTGTTTAAGTTTAAGACTTAAAGACATGTCACTTGTGTTTAGTATAGATCTGTATTTAATATTACCAATATAGATGATGACTTATTATTTTTTTAGATCTTAAGTCTAGCCTTATTAATAAGTATAGTAAAGGGCTATATAATTACTATGTATTAGATCTATTATAAATATATTCTATAAAGATTTAGCTTAAGCTTTAGTCCTTGACTAATATAATATTATATTTATATCTATGAATTATGCTAGGACAATACTCACTATGTCTTACTATTACAAATTTTCAGAGATATACAAATTCAAGCATTCAAAAATTAAAATGTTGGCGACTTTGGCTTAGACTTAACATAGAAGCTAGTCTAGATTACTCTAGATCTACTTCAATCTACTAGTTTATAAACTATTAGTATTATTACATTGTGTATTACAAGTCGAGTATTATAAACTAGATCTAGTGAGTGATGAGTGACTAGTACAATGGTTAAAAAGGCCTAGCTAGAATTAGAGATAGATAGAAATATAGATCTAGCCATTTAGTTTTAATATAATTAAAATTATAATAGACTTATATACTGTATAATATACGGTAGTATACCTAGATCTAGTGACTCTAGTCAGTCTACTCACTACTCTATCTATAGTATACTAAGTATACTCTCTCCGTCTCTACTCTAGTGTCTCAAGTCTAAGTCTAAGTGACTAGTAAGTAGTCCTATCTAAAATTAATCTATCTATAATTATATTAATTAAATAGTCTGCTCTATAATATATTTTGGAAAAGTAGAAGAGTTATCTTCAGGGCATTTTGGTGCATCCCATGATAAGTATCATTTAAAATTGTTTGACAGCTAGATTTAGATAAGCATATCTGAATCGCTATCAATAACGTATCCAGCCATGTCTATTTTTATTTACATTTTCTCAGTCCATTACAAGACGTCACTTCCGCTTTCGGCCATTGAAGCTGATTTTCAAATCTCGTTATTTTTTACACTTTCAAATTACTTTTTCTAATATAAATACGCTTTTCTAAAATCTCAAAATTTTAGGAACTAACTTTGATGCTATCTACTATCTAAATCAATCGCTATCTCAATTTCGAAAAAAAACCTCTTCAGTTGGTCTTTAAGGTCTAGATTAGCGATATTCATTGAATATTGCCAATAAATCTTTTAATGAAGTAATAATTACTAAGTCTAATAAGTTAATAACATTCTTTAACTCTACTATACTATCTACTAATCTAGATCTATAAGTAAAAGTATAGATCTAATCTATGTTTAGTTCTATAAAAATTAAAATGGGACTAGATAGATCTAGATCTCTAAATTCTAATGACCTAAGTAGGGTAAATAACATTCTTTCTTGGAAACGACTTATCTGATATATATATGGGTTAGTGATAGGATAAACTCTGTAAGGTAAAAATAGTTGGCATAAGAGTCATACCTAAATTTACTACGATATTGAAAATGACAATAACAATTATTAGAATCTAGATCTAAACTAACTAAAGTCTAGTCTAGAGACCTAGATTCTAATCATAAGCTGAATGATTAAATTATAATCTAATTACCTAACGCTCCTTATCTGAAAAATGATTATCAAGTTTATAAGTATTATTAATAGAGTCTACTCAATCTAGTCTAGTTTCTCCTGCTAGTATTAGTAATCCTAACTCAAGACTCAGTAACTGTTCAAACAGGTTGCCAACATTTGTTTTTTTTTTTTTTCTGAATTATTTAGATAGATTCCAGAAGCAGCATCATGACCGAAACTAAAACAAAGTTGTGAATCACGATTTAGACATCTAGATCTAGTTAAGTTAGTTTTCATACAGTAACTTACTAACTAAGCCGTCAAAGCACCAACAACCCTATTTTATTAATCTAGATTTTTTTTATTTGTATATATTAGAATCTTAAAATCTATTAATATTTCTTTTATTATATTTTATAAGATCTAGTCAATCTAGAGTTCTAGACTAGACTCTTAGTCTAGAGACTAGTTACTAAGTCTAAGTTAGTAGTACTAGTAGTAATAATTAAATATATTTAATAATAGTAATACTAGGCCTACTAATACTTAGTAATAGTATAGATTCTAGATCAGTAGATCAGATGTAACTTACAATACATATATTATAATCATATTTATATAAGTAATAATTTATTAGTCCTACTACCTAGACTTAGGACTTTTAATAAATTATTGACATTATTATAGAGAAATTATAGATCTATTTTTTATAAATTATATATCTATTTATCTATATCTAGATTATTCTAGATCTATACATGATAATAAATGATACTCTAAATCTAGAATCTAGGTGCTAGACTGTCTTAATCAACTTAATGTTAAAATGTTGAGAATGTCTCATTGTCTGTTGCACAGACTAGTACTAGTACTACTACTGAGTCTAGTGACAATACTAGATCTAGATCTAAAGACTAATTACTAATTGTAAAAATGCAGTCTGATAAAATTTTGTAAAAATATGACAATAAATCTCTGCCAATGATAAGATAATTTGCTAGTCTTTCCTTTTAACTATCTTGTTGTTGTTTTTTTTGTCGCTATCACTATCAAGTTTGCACTGATGCGCCATTTTTACTTGTAATAAAATTTTAAGCCAAATTAATAAAGTATTTTTTTTTTCTATGATATACAGAAAATGCAGAAATAAAAAGAAGATTTCATATATTATGATATAGCTGTAATCATGGATTTGGCCAATTGTGAATATTTTAATCCTAATACCAAAGATCTCATTTACAGATTTTGGCAAACATCAGAAACAGGTAAGTATAACAACACTGATCATTTTTTAAAATCCTTAAAACTCAATGTTGTAAAATTGCAATTTTTATATGTTTATTTTGTATTATATTCTGTTGTTAAGAAACATACTATAATGTAAGCTTAAGTTACCTTTTAAAAACATAATAATAGACATTAAACAGGACTAACATTATGTTTGCATTGTTAAGCTTTTGAAACATAACAGTTATATTATGGTTATTAGGGAAAAATAATTTAAAAGAAAATAACAAGGATAACAATAAAAACCTCTGGTCATACATTTAATCTAAGAAAATGGAAACAACAGGAGTAGAACCATTAATAGGAGTTAATAGCTTAACACATAGTGATAATGAAACTAAAGCTATCAATCTAATCAAATACTTTGAATCAGCTTTCTCAGCTCCTAGAGACAAAGACATATTATAAATTTAAAACAAGTAGAAAACATCTGACTGTGGCAGTTAACATCGTGAGAGATGATCTTTTCCATTTGCAGCTTCTTGTGTGACTAAAGAGGTAAATCCTTGATACACAGCTGCGGTCTGAGTTTGGGCATCTGTAATTACCAGGCGCGGTTGCACTTTCACCCTTCTTTCTACTACTGTTGTGTATGGCATCTGCGATCCGGGACTCTTCTTTTATGCTCACTCTCCGTGTGGATCTATCCAGTGCCACTTTTTCCCAACTGTTAAGTGTTGATTTTGAAGAGCTTCATATTGCGTTTGCATACATCAGTATATCTTAGAAGTGGATGACCACCATCTCTTCTGCATTCTGTTAGATCACCATACAGAATGTTGTTGACCATGTGGCATTCTAAGGCGTGACCAAGCCAACCTAGGCGTCTCCTGCTGATAACAGCGCAGATGTTCTGGCAACCTGCACTTCCTTTATTAGCAAATAGATGCTATTTTATTGGATTTCTCAAAGGCATTTGATTAAGTTCACCACCCTAGGAAGGGGTTTGAAAACCCCTGCACAGTTCATTCATGTATTGGTCTAGTCATCGGAGCGCTCCAACATATTAACAGGAAGGAGGAAGAATAAGAAGAAGTTTGCCTTGCTTAAAAAATTTTAGTATTTTGGTATTGCTGTATCATTACATCAATGGATTCAGGATTACTGATACTGAGAGTACAAACTAATAATAAATGGCTCTAAATCAAAACCAGTAATACTTAACTCAAGTGTACCTCAAGGAACAGTATTAGGTTCACTATTATTTCTAATCTACATAAATGATTTACCAAATTGCATTAGTTTAGACACAAAAGTCAGATTATTTGCAGACGATTGCATGATAGAACAATAAAAACAACACAAGATACAGAAATTTTACAAAAAGAATTAGATGAATTACAAAAATGTGAATCAAATTGGAGCATGTCTTTCCACCCAGAAAAATGTCATGAGTAACAAAAAAACTAAAACAAATAATAACTACTTGCTTTTTTCATGGTAAACTGGTTACACAAATATGACAGAAATAGCTGGGCTGGAGTTGGTCCCATAAAAATCATTAAAGCTTAAAATGAAATTGACTCCCAATAATCAATGCATATTCTACATTATCACAAAATAAAAAGGCTGTGGGTCTTTGACTTCTTATTTAAAAGTGCTGACTTCTTGGGACCAAAAAGAATGTAATTTATGGTCTAACTCTTCAGAAATAATAAAATCACTTAGGTTTAGGTACACAGAAACAGTTGACCTTTACATCATCTGCCCTATAGACCACAAGTCTGAAAGTGGAACTTTACTTTACTTTTTTTTACTATGTTTAGGTTTTTATTAAGTCACATACTTTTGTTTAAAGTTGCTTATCCCCCTTTTTTTTATTTTATAGATTCTAGCCTTTGTTTTATCTTGATCCAAGCTTTGAAAAAGAATGCAGAAGATCACATAAAGACACATAGTTATGAATTTGCCGAACGCTGCTACAAATTTGCTATAACTGTACAGGAAAATCTATTCCACAAAACTAGTAAATTAGTCCTTCCCCCTCATGATGAAGCTTTGCTTTGGAGCAACATCTCGTTCGTCAAAGAAAAGCAAAAAAAATATGTAGAAGCTTTAGAAGATGCTCTTCATTGTATTGAGCTGGATGGAACTTACTCCAAGGTAATAATTGTTTGGTTAACATGGTTTAATATTCTGTATTAGCAAATGAAGATTATTATGTGTTAAAGATTAGAATATTTTTTTTTTTTACCCAGCTTTAGCTGTTCTTTAACTAACACATGACTTTTTTTTATAATACTCCCCTTTCTTCAACTTTATTCTTTTAGGGAAATAGCATCTAGTAGGATGGACCAATCCATCCTTAATATCATTCATCATCTCTTGTTATCTTCCTTTTGTCTTCCACCTAGTATAATATCTGTTTAGTAGACTGTTGTAACCATATAATATTTTTTTGGGTCTTGATGAATAGTTGTTGGCCTCCTTCAGTCGTAATGACTATGTTTCATCTTGTAGAATTTTTCATGTGACTGTAGAGCCTTATTTAGGAGAGATGCTCCTGTCCACTTGTATCACAAGTTAAGGTGGCTTTCACTTTGGTGGTAGAGGAGCCAGCCATTTTTCTTTTGGCACGCTTGTCTTCCAGAGTTGAGGCCCATGTTTTTTCACTGTTCATGGCTTTCTTGGTCACCATCTCTCTCCACGTAGTGTGGTCTAGGGCTAAGTCTTCCCAATGGTCAGTATCAATATTCACTGCTTTGAGATCTTGCTTGATTACATCCACGTAATGGAAGTGTAGGGGACCAGTTTTTCATGAGCCAGACGCGAGATGTCCATAAAGAATGACTTTTGGGATGCAATTGTTCTCCATCTGGTTAATATGACAAAGCCAGCACAGACTTTCAAACCCTCTTTTGTAACCATACTATATATCCATCCATCCCAGTGGGGTTACAGCCCATAGAGGGCTACGGCCTGCTTCAACACATCCTTCCATTCAGATCTCTCATGGGCCTTTCGTCTCTATGTCCTAACCCCAAGCTGTTGTAGATCTGTACCATGCTATATAAGCACCAAGTATTATTTTTTTGTCTTGATGGATAGTTGATTATCTAATTAATGACCTCTTTGATTTTTATTTGTTGTACTATAATGCAGTGTAATATTTTTAGGGCTACTGGCGTGCATCTCGAGCTTCACGAGGACTGAAGAAATATGCAGAGGCTGCTTTCTTCTTACTCAAGTATTTGGCTTTTGGTCTACCTAATGATGATGATTTTAAAAATTTCATGACAGAAGTGGCTATACTTGTGACATATTTCAAAAGTAATTAATTTACCACAGTTCTATTAAATTCTGCCTCTCTCTTACCAGTGTTTTTTTAGATTAAATATAGAAAGGATTCACTCAGGATTCACATTAGCTTGTACGTTTTTAGAAGGATAGAAAAATGAAATTTACAAAGTAGAGCTAACGCTAAAGTCTGAATCAGTAGTACATAGATCTAAATAGAATTATGTCAAAATTGTTTGTGTTTTTACAGGCTTAGAGGATTGTGGTTTGTGTGAAACAGAAAATATATACACCACAGAATCCCCGTCTGTATGGAACAAAATTTTAAAAATGCTCTGTGATCATGCTGAGTACAAAGCCATTGGAATACTGACCATTGGTACCTCCGGTGACCCACAAGTTCCAGAAACATTTATTCATAGGATGGCAGCTGTCCCCAAGCTTGATCTGTCATTTATGAATGTTGGGCAGATCCTTAAAGCTCTTGCTGCAAAAGAAGGTAACATATGTATCTAATTTTTGCATTAATTCTGTGTTGAAGGTTTATCAAACAGTTGGTTGCATCAAACCTTTCAGTTATTTGTACTCCTTTCTTCACTTCTGCACTATTGTAAACTTAAATCAAATTAGCAAATTAATTCTTTATCAAATTCAACTTGGAAAAATAATAATCTATTACATGCTGTTTCATTATTGTATAGATTGATAAATGGTACAATAATTTATAGTTTTAAATTTTTCTAGCTTGTCAGAGATTCACATAAATCTTTTATTACTGAATAAAAAAGGTTTTTAAAAAAAAAAATTGTTTTTTTCTATTTATTTCAATTGCGTCAAGATAACAAGATTTACAGTCATTAAACAGGATTTCTATTACCATAGATGAGGCTCATTCTTGAGTTATATGATCCAATTAACTTTGGTGATTTATTCTTGAATGAGCTTATCAATGCTTCTTTGTCAGAAACTTCTTCACTTCGTGCTAAGAGAATTAATCTTGGACTATTTCAGAGTGTTATTGTTATACTTTTTATGTTGCTCATCCATTGCATAATTTTCTGTAAAAATCTTTGGGCAGTCAACTATCAGGCCCTAGTGTTCTGCCCATCTTAGTTGGGATCTTTTTACTTTGGATAAATATTATCCAACAGCCACATTAGCAGTTTACTAAATTTGATATGTTATCTTACCAGTTCATTCCCGAAAGGGGAAAAGATGCTATTACTTTTGTGTGGAATGTCTGTCCCTCCGTCCATCCCATTTAGATCTCATAAACTAGAAAAGATAGTGAAAATCTGACGTCATAATATTTTAGGCCATTCAAAGTTCTGATGTAACAGCTACTTTTTTTCTTTTCTGAAAGCGAAAAATCTAATTTTTTAAATCACTTATGAAAGCAGTTTTTTCATAAAAATACAACACTTTTACAACTATTCACTATTAATATAACAAACATGGAAGGCTCTTTAGTAGGGGTTAGGGTTAGGGTTTTAACACATTTATGCAAATGGTTTTAGATTTTATGTCAAAAAAATATTATTTTTTTTACATTTGTATTGCTAAGTTAAGTAAGTTCTGTCATACTAACTACTACATTTACACACAAAAAATGTTTACTTTTTTTTTAAAGAGAAAAAATCTATTTAGTATGCATAAAATTTAAAACAAAAATTAATAAGTAGTTTTTCATATTATCTCGTGAACTGCAGTGGTATTTTATGACTATAGAACACTGAAGTAAAGAAATTTTTTTTAAACGGATATATTTTTTTCTTGAGGATAATAACATCAATAAGAGATTAACCCTTTACAAAACAATTAGATCAGTTAGATATTCATTATAAGACATCAGTTAGGCCAGGTTCACACCTAACTGCACATTCACTTTCACCTATCCTTTGGTTTGCTGGACCTTCTGATTTTGAGTTTGTGTTTCACACAAACTGTCTTTGTAACCTTGTTTTTTCTTACACTGTGCATAGGAAAAGAGTTCAATTCAGTTGTTCAGTAAAGCTAAGCATCATTACCAAGAGGACAGGCATGACACTTACTACAAATTACAACAGAAATTGTTCTGTGAACTCACTAAATTATTTTAGTAAAGCTTAAAACAGCTCTGGGAATACTGATTTGTGTATTTATCATTCTATGATGTTTGAACATCTTCCAGAAATTAATAGAAAAGGTGTACTTAAAAGGGGGTTAAAAAAAGTTCAGAGAGCTAGTTGTATATGTGCAATTTTTTTTTCTTTTTTAAATTAATGTAAGTGTGGATTAATTGATCAGTTTAACAGAGTTGTGTAGTATTCAAAGAATTGATTGAGCTTCTTCATTCTACATATCAAGTTTATTCATGTGTTAGTTTCAATTGTGTCCTTTTATCTATTCATCACTGACCCACTTCACTTGACCTAGAATCACTATAATTTGACAAAATGACACCATCAGCTTGACATTCAATATATGCCCGGGATCCTGAGATATAAAAAAAGTTTGGAGAGTAAAAATTTTGTATACATTTTCAGCTTTGAGACCACTAAATTGCTCATTTATCTAATATTTTATAATAATAATACTGGCAATGTCTTCGATTCCAAAATTTAAGGATGAGTGCCATGTTTTTCATGACTATGCTAACCCAGTTGAGACCTGCCTTTTTGTAACATCTAATGCATTGTCCGCCTGGGGTCTGTTTAAGTTTTCTTTTTGTCTTCTGCGCCTGTCCTTTATAAGCGTTTACATACATATATAATTGACAAATTAAAATTATTTGTGAAAACAGAAAAGATATACTTAATAGCTAGGGAGTTATCTATATTATAAAGTAGAATGTGAGGTGTATTTATGTATGTATGTATGTATGTTACTTATAGAGATCAAAACCGCTTGACCAATCTTGATAAAACTAGGCAGGAATGTTCCTTGGGTACTAACTTAGACCATAGTGTATGTATTGTAGCCCTAAAACAAACTTAAGACCCTCAAAAAAAATAAAGTTGTCCGACTCTATTACAGCTATAGTATTTTATGGATCTAGGCCATGGTTAACAATGTTGACATGAGGAAAGATCGAAAGGATTTAGACCAAGATCTAATTTTAGTTTTTTACTTTGACACAGGAAAATACAAAAGAAGATCCATTAATTTCATTATGTAATAAAATTAAACTTCAATTTTGTGTTTCAAAAGCATTTTTTACATAAATTAGTTCCTGATATCTGTGACTACAGATTTCCTGGCGAACATTCTTTCATTAGACATTACCAATTGGTTACACATTAAGACATCTCTCTACTGAGTCTATTCCTAGGTCTAGGTCTAAAACTCTTATTGAACTCTAAGATGATAAAACTTCTTTTCGTAAAGATAGTTTTGTGCTTTAACACATAAACATACTAATTATTGTCCATTCATTTCATATTTTAATCAATTTAACATTCAAATTTGTTTTTCTAAAGCATTTTTAATACATTTGTTCGCTGTTCGCTGAAGTTGCGTGGCCGTGTTGAGATAGGCCTATATTCATTCATGAAAAAAGGTCACGCATGCGCAACACAGAATGAACTCTATAAAAGCCAATTTTTAACTCTAGATTAGTGTAGATTTAGATCTATGTCTACCTCAAGATCTACTTTATACTTTAACACATGAACATACAAAATTAAGTCTATTCATCTCAAATTTTAATCAAATATATGTAGGCCTACAAGCAAATGTTTTAATTTGAAAAAATGGATTTAAGCCTATTAGCTATTTTTATTTGATAGCTTCATTCACACTATTTTTACATTGACACATTCGCTTTAGTTATTACATTATTATTTCGTTTAATTGTGACTATATCGACAGTAATGCGCAAATAAAGACCTGCGGGTCACGGGTAACATATGTCTAGTTTATATATAAAGGTTAAATAAATAAATAAAAGGTTGTACTTAGACATAGTTTCAATAAGTATTAATATAGAACTAAAAAAATACACATATTGACTATGAATTTAGAAGTATAAAATAGTGCGTAAAAATACACATTTCAGCATTAGAGAATACATATTCTTGTCAGTCCTTGTATTGTAAGTATCTCTGGTATTGGTATTAAGACAGTCTTGCTTACCACAATATATTGCTATTAAATAATGTTTGCATATTTTAAATAATTAAAACTTTTTCATTGAAATGTAATTAAGTCATCCTTTTGACTATATTATCTGCTTTCAATATTTCAGGGGGAACTAAATCTTGGCATCTCAAATTAGCAGAGTTTGCCATTATCAGGGGAGCTAATATTAGGACCATTGCTGAGGCTTTTTCAAAACCTTTAATTGTTGCTTTAACTGAACTTTGCATTGCAGGTGGTAAGTATTGCAGCACATGGTTGAATTTTTTCTATCTTCTTTAAATGTGAAAATAATCTAATCTAATATAAAACCAAAGCTTTGACTCTCTCTGACTGACTTACTAATTATCTTACTTATTGGCAATGAAAAAAAAAACTAAGTTAATTTACAAATATAGTCTTCCAACATAGTGACACAAATAGTGTACTGGAAAAAGTAAACTCTTCTTTTTCTAAATATGGACATTCCCAAATTGAATCAGATGTCATTCATGAATAAATAAATAAATTATAACAAACACTTTCACTAAACCCTTGTAGAAAGTTATATTATTGGCACACACACACTTCTAAATTCCTTCTGAAATTTTATAGTATTGTTACAAAAAGTATTTAAAATAATATATTTATTTCAATGTAAAAATGAACCTGGTAATGTAATTTGTATTTTACTTTTTTCAAAATATTTGCATGTATATCTTTTTATACAACGAATATTTAAGCAAAAATATTAATTTATTTAAAAAAACCTAATTAGAATGGGCAAGTTTGCTATCATTGGTCTGGGACAGAATAACCTCAGCAGAGTATGATGCCACAGACAGTGATGGAAATACTGCAATGCACATTTATGTGAAGAGTCCAAAGCGTTCAACCAATCAGGCAATAGTAAGACCTAAATTATTATCATATTTTCTTTAGATAATTTCCATTACAAGTCTTTCATATTGAATACCTGGTACTTTAAAAAAAAAATAAAAAAAATTAAGTACTTATTAAGAATTAAAAATGTAGAAAATACTATGAGTGAAACTCATTAACTAGAAATGTTTATTTTTATTTTTTTTCGTGTTCATAAAATATTTTCAAAACCTATTTCAATTGCATAAAAACTCTTCTCTCAGACTCTTATTATAAAATTGAAATATTAATAATTGAACTAACATATTTTTGATGGTAAGATAAGTAAAAAAAGTATTTTTCCTTGACCATAGAAACATCAATTATACTTAACCTGCCATGTAAACCTTTTAGCATCCATCGTTAATTTTATTTTACATTTCTGATGTGCCTTTAGAATTGAAGATTATTACACCTTAGCCCAAACCTTCCACATGATTGCAAGGTTAGCTGTGGGCTGGTTTTAAACCAAGGACTATTTGAGACCACAGTCCAAAATCACATACCACATGACCAGTTGGCCATCAATTGAAAACTTCACTTAGTTTATTTATTTATTTTGCTCATATTTTAGTCAGCTAGATTTAATTCAGATTTCTTTTTCAGCATTTTTTTTTCTGTTCAGATTTTCCTTTTAATTTCAGGTCCTATTTCACGAGTTGGGTAAAAAAGGTTGCTTAACTTTCCTGAAAGATAGACATGAGAAGATACCATTACATTATGTTACCAAGCAAGATAATTGTTACTTTTTCTTAGAACAGGCAGAAGCTGTTTGCCGTAAGTAAATCTTATTCCAGCCATTCTCATGTAGTATTGAAGGGTGCAGAGCATAGCACTTTAAATCATAAACTTTGTGTCTCTACGATTTATTAAGTAGTGCAACAAAACATAATAAATGAAGGTCTTTCGTTTTTCTGTTTTTTAAAGATATTAAAAAGATAAAAAAACACGTATTAACCGAAATGTAGATATTGCTGTAAGGGGTATGAAACTGTTAGGGTTACATTGATTATGACCTTAATCCATGATCAAAAGTTTAGTATACTGGACATAAACTAATAACATTGACAGTAATGTTTGAGGATTGTTTATAAGTAAGTCAAGAGAGATATGGATTTGGCGTTACTGGTAGATTGGAAGTGGGAAGCGTGGTCAAGAGGCTAAGTGCGCTTGAACTTGGCTACCTAGAAGGGGGCTTGGGGTTCGACACCCGACTCTGGCAGAGTTGTGTTTACTGAGAACCTAAAGGCAGCACAGAAAACCAACTCCTAGATAAAACCCTCCCCCCCCCCCCCCCCCCCCCCCACTGGTCCACAAATGAGATTGGACCAAAGCGCTCTGAGGATGCTATAAGCATGAAAGTAGCACTATATAAAAGCTATAATAATAATAGGCATTTTGCAGCTTTCCTTCTTTTTTATTAAGGGATTTCTTCTTTGTTCAAATCATGTTCCTAAAACCTTTCAAAATAAATAGAACTAAATTTTGTGGGAATGGCAACTTTTTTATTTCCTGTTGAATGAAAAACGTAAATTGTTATTTCAGGGGATGGGAGATTGAGAAGACTTAAACTGTTACATGATGAAGGAAACAAGGCCTGGAAGGAGAGCAGATGTGTGGAGGCTATACAGTTTTATAATTTTGCTATCCTCATAGCCAGGGTTTACAATCAGGACTCTCTGTCAGTACTGTATAGCAATGTGGCAGCAGCATATTTGGCCATCAATGACTTTACTAATGCTTTAGAGGCTGCGGAAAAATGTTTAGAAAGCGATTCTTCTTTCTTTAAGGTGATTTTTTTTTTTTTTAACTCGCAATAATTTTGGAGTTGTTCAAAGTAAAGTCTTTAGTGAATTTGATAGTTTTGGACAGTGTTTTAAGTAAAAGAGAAACATATAAAGAAGCAAAGCTGAAGTACACACTTAAGTTAAAATAAAAAGCATTAGACAAAGAAGTAAAATTGACATATATGCTTAAGTTGCATCATGTGCAAATACTGGGATTTATTTTTTTATACAAAGAGGATATCTGAAATGAATGCATAAGAAATGTTTATGAGGGTGCTATCAGCAACATAGCAACTTGACTTGAGCTCAAGCTATTCCAAATCGTACTATAACAAGCTCTTTAAAGTGAAGTAGCACTTGTTTTCTTATTTCAGGGCTATTTCCGTAAAGGGCAGGCCCTGGTAAAGTTAAATGATAGTGTCAAAGCCTGTGAAACATACATAACAGGATTTAAAAAAGCTACAGATGCAGCATTTAAGTGTTCTTTTGCAGAAGAGGCTATTAAAGTACTGGACACAATCCCTGGTGAGAAGTTTCAAACCTTCTTTTATGTAATATATGCAATTTACTATTAGAGTGGGAAGCGTGGGCAAGAGGCCAAGTGCGCTTCGCTGGCTGCCTAGAAGGGGGCTTGAGGTACGACACCCGACTCGGGCAGAGTTGTGTTTACTGAGTGCCTATAGGCAGCATGGAAAACCAACTCCTAGATAACACCCCCCCCCCCCCCCCCCCCACCCCCCACTGGTCCACAAAAGAGATTGGACCAAAAGCGCTCTGAGCATGCTATAAACATGAAAGTAGCACAATATAAAAGCTATAATAATAATAATAATATTTCCTGAATTTCATTTTAAATGCTAATGAAGAATGAAGAGAACAAAAATTAAAAAGTGAAAAAAACAACACAAGTGTATTTCTCACTCTTTAAACATTACCTGTAGATAGACTTTTGGTTACCCTGTATCTGTTGCCTTTACTTCACTTTTGATGTCTTGCACCAGGGTTGAGTTTTAAGCATTGGCTTTGTATTGTGTGTTTTCATGCTATAGCATACTTAGTGCCCTATACTTAGTGACCTATGGTGCAATTTTTGTGGATATGGGGAGGGATGGGGGTATAGGGTATGTGGTAGAAGATTTCTGACTTAGCAAACATATTTCAGCTCAGATCTGAATTTGTACTTGAGCCTTCATATTAAATAGCGCATTATGCCTCTTAGCCATGCATCCCACTAAATATTGTGTATTTAAGATCGTTTTTTTATTTTTTACAATGTTAGCTAAAGCAAGGGCCAGACTTGTGTTGCGTTGGAAGACGTTGATGTCAGATTCATGGCTGAAAATCCTAGAATACATTACACAGAATAAGAAATGGGAACTGCTCAGTCTAATGATGTTAGGACCTCCTTTTGAAAGTCCTGGTAAGTAAATGCTTATTAGCAAGAAAATATTTTTCTCATGTGATAGGATTTTTGAAGCTTCATTGGGCTTGTATTTGTTTTTTAGTCTCTAGTGCTTAATCAAAATCCCATAATAAATAAAATAGCTTGTGATGATTAATTTAGAAGTTTGCTGTGCAAAAAGAATTCTTCACAAGTGTAAAAGAATTCAGTTGTTTATCTTCTGTTGAGTTTCAGTTCAGAAATTCCTCAGTCAATTAAAACAAAGAGCACCTTACTGGCTGTGAGTGAGTGAATAAATTATCTATGATGTCTATCCTGTACACTTTTATGGGCCTTTATTCCTTGCTGGCTGGAATGATTTTGTGTGGAGTACATTTTTTCAGTATATTTTATATGAACCCACACTAAGCAAACTGTTCAGAGAGAGGCTTTTATGTGTTTATGAAATACAAAAGAATGTACCCATATATATTTGATGACAATAAACATATCCTGAGTATCCTACTACAGTAATGCTTTGTACACTAATAAATTAATAATTTACAATCTTCCTTGTCACAGACTCAGCCAAGCAAGGCATCATGGGCAATTGTGATGTCAGCAGTGCTGTGCTGTCTACTTTTCTGCCAACATTTTTTGAGTCTGCTGCTGACACAGACAGAATGTCTGCTTTGCTACTAAAGCTTTTAAAACAAGGGGCAGCACCAGACAAGCTTTCACTACCAGAAGAGACTCACTACCACAGTTTGGTCAGGTTCTGCATCAGTGCAAGTAAGTGTATATGATTCCTATTTTTAGCCTCTGGAAAATGTGTTGTATCATTTTGTTGTTCCTTAGGCAAAAAAAAATTTGTTGATCATTTTGGGATAGCTTGTAATAAGCAGAGGCCATAAGCAGATGTCTCAGTGATTGAGCTGTTAAGCTTTTGACTTCCGAAACTGGGGTTCTGTGTTTGAATCTCAATGAAGACCTGGATTTTGAATTTCTGGATTTTTGGGTGCCCCTGAGTCCACCCAACCCTAATGAGTACCTGACTTTATTTGGGGAAAGTAAAAGTGGTTGGTCATTGTGCTGGCCATATGACGCACTGCTTGTTAATTGTTGGCTAAAGAAATAGATGACAATCTGGCCCCAAAGTTCAGATTTGTCTAAATAACCAGACATTTTGAAAATGTTGTTTTTGTATTTTGTTTCTCAATCATTAAAGTAAAAAACTATGTTACTTGTTTTTCAGGAAATACTGATGTGCTAGAGTGGATCTTAGAGAAAGGCAGCACCAAAGAAATACAAACAGCTAAAGATAAGGATAACCGTACTCCATTACACACACTGTGCCTAGAGCAAGAGAAGAGGAAAGAAAACAACATGATTTATATGAAGATTGCTGAAATTTTGTTAACAAATGGTGTGCCTAAAGAAGCTTCTGACAAAGTGGGGCAGCCTGCTCATGAGTATGCTCTGAAGGGATCTAATTTGCAGACATTCATTCGGAACTATGCAAAACAAGCAACAGGTGAGTTTTTATGACTGTGTTATGAACATAGTGATAACAGAGTCGAAAACCAGTCCACTTAGTATGGCTTTAATACACTGAATGACTACACAACACACATTTTTTGAACACATTCTTACGGACGAGTTACAAGCACAAGTAAACATAAGAATGATAACCGATACAGCAAAGTATTTTCATAACACTCACCCCCAGTTCAAATTGTGCTTACTAGTATAAGTAAACACAGAACAATAATAGAGATTCAAGTAAACCAACCATGTAAAATAGCATGACATGCTGTAACAAATAAAACATGATAGATAAAATAGCTTATTAAAATATAACATGATAAATCAAATATCATATTAAAGTCAAGTAACAAAGTAAAATGAACAAATGTCATTTTGGAGACTAGTATTGACTAATTCAATGTCAACTTACGGACGAGCTATAAGCACATGTAAACATAAGAACAACAACCGATACTGCATAGCATTTTCATAACAGACTGCAATGCAAACTCTTATTATAAACATTTGGATTAAATTGTTTAATATGGTGCAAAAGTTTTATTGCATTAAAGAAGGAAACCAGAAAGTAAGCAGACGGCATGAATGCCTGTGACCGTATGAGGATTTTATAAAGTAATAATTTTAAATTGTTCTATTGGTCTGATTTATTCTAATGTTTGTGGTTGATTGGGATATAGTTTGGAAGTACACATTGCATCTAATGCTGATACAAATCATCACTGTGTCCAATGAATTCATTCAATACAAAAGCTTAGTTTGTAAGCAGAACTCATTTTAAAGCCAATTATTAATATTTATGCATTCTTTTTGATGAATGTACAAGTAAATTAAAAAAGAATATTTTTTCTTTATTATTTTGTTGTTTTCAATATGACCTGGAATAAGTATTTGGTCTATATATAAGTTCTTTCATTTTGTTTTTCTTTTAATTCTATTTACTGATATCAACATTAAAAAACAATCTATCTACTTGTAATGTTTAACACATTTTCCTATAAAAATCAATAAAGAAAGTCTAAGTCATAGTATTATCAAATGTATAGATTTTTAAAAATCTGATTTGTATACTTTGGAAATAGGATCCATTTCTTTTATATTATTTTGATACTTAATAAGCAATATATATATTGCAAAGAAAATTACAAACACTGTTCAGCAATATGAATTGATGGATAGTCTTCTGTACTTACAAGCAATAGCTTATCTATCTTATTGATGTAGATGAGCAGAAAAAACACTTTTTTACATTACCTCTATATTTATACATGTTCAATTTTTTGTTAGTTTTTAATGGCATTTAATTTATTCTTATCTAATGTATTACACTTTTTGTCATGTAAATAGAAATGAATATATTAAATATTGCTTATTTCATGATATTTACATTTACTTTTTATTAGATAAAATGACCAGAAGATGAAAAGAACGGGAAATGAAATGACCAGGGGATGAAATGACAGGAAACCACATATATATATATTTATTTATTTGTATCTTAATGAATAATTCAGTCAGACTTTAATTCAGGAATCAAAGAGTGAAGTTGAGTCTTAGTGCACCAACAATCACCAAAACAAAACCATTGATTGTTTGCTTTAGAAGCAGATTGTAAATGGCATAAAGTTTGCTGGAACTTATGAAAAATTACATTAACCTTCTAAATGTCTATGATGTAAATCAATGGTATTAAAAATCACTGAACTAAAAATAAGCCAATGGTTTGTTCATCTCCTCTAGATCCAAGCAGTACTAGGAACAGCACAAGAAAAACTCAAGAAGTCAAAGTAGAAAGCAAAAGAGGTAAGTTTTTATTGGCACCAATTCTAGAAGAAAAAAAAAGTTTTATGTCAGCATGAATCATTGATTTTTTTTTTTTATAGCTTCCCCAGAGCCAAACATCAGCATTGGTGAAAAAGATTGGAAGGTTCTCAAACAAGAAGGCACTGATGCCTATGCCAAAAATAATTATGAAAAAGCCAAGCTGTTGTATACTGAAGCAATCATATCTTTAGAAAATGAATTACAGAAAAAAGTACCAAATTTAAGTATGAAATAAACTTTTTTTTTTTTTGTATTTGGTTTGTTTAACATATACAGTTTAAATATCATTAACTAATACTAAATCTTCACACTGTAGACATGTATTTAATAACAGCACACCTACTGATACAGAAGATGGAATTACCATTCATCACTATTACATTTTTTTGTAATTTCCTGGCTTTTTTATTGTTTGGTTTAGTATATCTATTACTTTTTTGTGTTGTTTTTGTTTTAGTTTGTTAGGTCTAGGGTGGAGATCATTGTCAGGCTACTTCAATGTTAATCTTTTTTTCTCACACTGTTGTGCTAGAACTGACTATATTAAAGTAAAGTAAAGCTCCCCTTTCAGACCTTGTGGTCTATAGGGCAGATGATGTAAAGGTCATCTGTTTCTGTGGCCTACGGTTAACAAGGGTGTCATGTGGCCAGCATAATGACCAACTGCCTTTACTTTTCCCTAACTAAGGTCAAGTACCCATTAGAGCTGGGTGGACTCAGAGGCGTCCAAAGATCTTGAAATTAAAAATCCCAGTCTTCACCAGGATTTAAACCCCGCTCCCCGGTTCGGAAGCCAAGCGATTTACCGCTTAGCCACTGTGCCTCCCAGAACTGACTATGCTTATTCTTTTTAAGCCATAATCCCAGTCAGATATAATTGTTGTATATGCTGACTCAGTTTTATTTTTCTCTTTGATAAATCATCTTTTTTTTTTTCTCTAAATCCAAAGTGCTAATAAACTTAGAAGATGGCCACAATCTGGCCATACTCTATGGCAACAGAGCTGAATGTTGGTACAAGATGGGTGACAAAATACAGTTTCTTGAGGATGCTAAGAAGAATGTAGATTATGACGGTAATTGGTACAAGGTAGTAAAATTTTAAAATTTCTTTACAGTTTGCATAATGTATTTAACTCATCTGACACATTTCCACAAGTGCCAACAGCCTGTTTAACTAGCTGTAGATGCCCAGATTAAATGTTTAACAATAACTTGAAAATTGTGTTGATCGTAAAGCATTTTAACTAGTTTTAAGTGATCTAGAAAAAAAGACTCAATGTAGTAAATTGCAATGTTCATTTGATTAAATTTTAATCATTTTTTTAATTTTTATTATTTAACCCATTAGCTCCTTCTGCAGTTGGAAATGTTTTCCCGTTTTTGTCCTAAACCATTGTAGAACGTTTCTGAAATCCCCTATTCAATATACTTGATTTAAACTTTTTAAAAAAAGATTTCTTCTAGTCTCATTGCAAGCGTGATTACAAATCATTTTGGAGATTACCGATTCTATTTTTATTACAATCGGGAAGATTTTTATTGTTTAAATAATTTTTCTAACGAACAGGCCCATAGCCCCAGTGTATAAGCCTCCACTTAGGAAAATTGGGTATTTTTTAAGCTTTTTTATATTCTAATGGTATTTAAAATATATATTTTTTGAAACCAGACATATCGTTTCGTTTTACTTTTTAAAGTTGTTTGTTTGTTTATATGTATTGATCTTAAATTTGATTAAGTTTTCAAAATAAATATTTTTTAGGATTTTTTAAATACGGAGTTAATAATTCTTTGCTTAGGGCCTGGGAAGGGTTTTTTTTAATGGGAAATAGGATCTATTGGGTTAATGTTAAGCAGATTTCTTAAAAATATTTTTTTTAATAGCTTTTTATTTAATTATTAGGGCCATCAGAGAGTTGGTAGAGCTTTCAAGGAAAAGGGTAACCCGAAGAGCGCAGTGAAAGCATTTACAAATGCTTACAAAATGTGGAAACCATCTGAGGGTGAAAAGAACAGGCTGGCTATTTTATCTGATTTAGTGGACTGTGCTTATGAATTGAGTAAGTTTTTACAATCTTAAACAGCTGGCTATCTTATTTGATTTAGTAGACTGTGATTATAAATTGAGTACGTTTTTACAATCTGAAACACATAGATTGCCTTCAGAACTATTTTTTTTTTTTCATTCAGGTGTAGGATGTTATCACTTGGGTCCTTTTAAATTAACTTTTTTTGCTGCCCTATTCTCATGGTACATTTTCCACCTACCCGACTTATGTGCCTCATCTAGAAAGAAAATTGTACATAATGCTCTGTAACCTTTGGATGGCAGTTCTGATAGTCTAATTATAAATTTGTTCTTGGTTTTATGTTATTTTACTTGTTTCGGGACTATCAAGACCATCAAAATAACAGTCCAGTGTGCATACCATATGACCAGACAACCATCCTCTTTTCTCAACAGTCAAACCCTATATTTGGTCTCATTTATAGGCCCGAACTTGCCAAAATGGTGTCTTTTATCCAGTATTCAAAATACAGAATTATTGATTTGTATTTTGAAACTGCATATAGTTATTTTGCGCACTTTTTAGCACTTCAGAATCAAATTTCTGAGCTCTTCTATTGAAGCACAAATATCAAGAGATCTTACAATTAAGTTTCTTTGACTAAGTCTTTTTTTTTACTGCATTTTTCATAAGTTGTTCCATTATACTGGCTCTCTCATTGATACATATTGCTTTCATTTTTTTTCTCTCTTACTGCATTATGTTTCTGAAAGAATGTAACTGGATCTTAAAAATCAAATGTTAAAAAGAGCAGTTTACTGTGATTAACTTAGATATGAAAAATCCTTCTGTGATTAACTTAGATATGAAAAATCCTTTATGACAGCTGTTAAAGAATGTAAGTATATAAGTCATTTAGCTCCCACGCATGAAACATTCTTGGTCAGAACTACTAAACTTAAATGTTACTCTAGAACTCCACATTGTATTACATAACATTATTTTCAAAAGCAAAAAAAAAAAAAAAAAAAAGGCTAGCCTGGCTTAAGTTTGTTACAAAGCTTTGTACTGAGACAATGAA
Source organism: Biomphalaria pfeifferi (assembly GCA_030265305.1). Classification (NCBI taxonomy): domain Eukaryota; kingdom Metazoa; phylum Mollusca; class Gastropoda; family Planorbidae; genus Biomphalaria; species Biomphalaria pfeifferi. The sequence goes on along the minus strand of JASAOG010000082.1, from coordinate 1,836,124 downwards.
GGGCTTAATTACGATAAAGAAGCCTGTCAAGTATCTGAAGTCCACAATTTATGTTATTAATTTACAAACAAACAATATCTATCTGCATCACTAGCTGGATTGGTGTGTGTTCCCTTTATCACAAGCACAATTATTTGAGATGATTTATCCCCCACTATAGCATAAAGTCAAAAATCAAGTTAGAAGACTATTTTTGTTAGTCTTCATTAATTGTTTTGCTCTGTTAGACTTAGACTTAGGTCCTCCCGTGCCGTTCGGTGCATTAGGCGGCTAGCTGTCTCCATAAAGATCTGTCATTGGCAATGTCTGAAGCCTCCTCCCACCTGGTGTCCACTGTTCTGAGGTCCTCCATGAAGGTGCGTCTCCAAGTAATACGAGGACGTCCCTGTTTGCGCTTTCTTCGTATTGGCTTCCATGTTATTGCAACTCTTAATGTGCATAGTTCATTTTGACGTAGAACATGTCCCACAAACCTCATGCGACGCTCTGTCACAACCTCACAAATTGTTCGACTCTCAGTTTGGCATAGGATTTCCTTGTTTGAGACTCGATTTGCTCTGTTATGCTTGGTCTAAATCTTGTTCATTCATTGTTTAATGTTTTGTTGTCATAGATATTGTGTTCTTTAAAGAAACTGAACTTTGCTGGATACATTTATCTAATAGTAATGTTAGAATTATTACATTAACTATATATTTATCTTAATGCTTGCTTGACCTACCTCACTGATGTATTTTTTTGTTGCCAGAAATGGATCCAAGCAATAGTTTCCAGAATGTACCAATATCTAATTCAGCTTGGGCCAAGTTGGCCTATGAGTATTTGAAAAAAAAAGATTGGCTGAAAGCTGAGTTCTCTGAGAGTCTTGCCTGTAATTCTCAGTTCAGAAATGAACGCTTTGACCCTACAGATATTAATTTGGCACATCTCTGTGATGAAAAAAAATTGAAACAGCATTACAAGTAAGTAATTATTTAGTTATACTTACCAGGATTATAAAATAATCTTTGGATTATGAAGTTAATATAATTTAAGTACCGCTATTAAGTCTTCCACCTTTGAAGATTGTCTAAAATACATAACACATAAGTAATTTGTTCAAGAAGATAAATATATTTAATTAAATGGAGTTTTTAATTACTTCTTTGATCTGAAGATCCTTTTTATTAGAGGAGAAAAATCTAAAAACTGTTAAGTATAAAATGAGAAACTAATTTCTAAAGTCATTTTTCTCTAAAAAGTACTTTTGTTTAGTTAGAGTATTGTTTTCATACCTTGTGAAAAAATAACTTTACTGATTCTTCCCAACACGTTGCTTCTAGTACATAGCTGTATGAATATTCTGTATTCAAGAGATATTGCCTCTTGAACTGCATTTTTTACAAGTTTAGGGCCAATGATTGATTTATTTTTAAAAAATTAGTAATGGCAGAAGTGTTTTTATTTTTTATTTATTCTTGAGTGTAATCACTTGGATTAGCAAGAACCTCTTTAAAATAACTTGTCATTATGGTATTTTGCAAGCACAATTACAAAATAAAAAACAGGTATGGGATATTGTATCTTGGTAATTTTACTTGAGCTGAATAATAGGGTATTAAGAAAAAATTAAGAAACTAAGACAGAAAGAGTCCTTAAAATGTACCTTAAAATCAAACACCTAACCCAAAAAGTTAGCAGACAGTTGCAAAGTGAATACATACATAAAGTAATAAAACAGCAATAAAAACTAATGGTCATACATTAAATCTATAAAAGATGGAAACAACAGGAGTATCTCCTTTAAAAAGTGAAGATAACTTAACACATAACGATAATGAATTTAAAGCTTACATTCTTAATAAATATTTTGCATCAGCATTCTCAGCCCCAACAGACAAAGACATATTAATAAATTTAAACCAAGTAGAAAACATAATAGATATAAATGTACAAAAAAAAGGGATCCAAAAACTATTAGCTAGCATTAAACCAAATAAAGTTTCTGGACCTGATGATATTCCGGCTAGATTGCTCAAAGAACTAATCAATCAGCTAGCATCAGTGTTTTGAAATACTTTTTCAGGCATCACTAAATAAGGGAAGGGTACAAAAGGACTGGAAATGTCACTCCCGTATTTAAAAAATAAAAATCTGATCTGGGGAATTACAGACCAGCATTATATGTAAAATACTAGAAGACATAATATGTAGCAACATTATAAATCATTTAAATAAACATAATGTCCTCACTCCATACCAACATGGCTTTAGGAAATATAGGTCATGTGAAACTCAACTAATAAGATAAATCGATGTGTTTTCAAAAAAATTAGATAATAGTGAGCAAACAGATGCAATTTTATTAGACTTTCTAAGTCATTCAACAAGTTCACCACCATTGCCTGCTTAAAAAACTAAAATACTTTGGCATTAATAGTTCATTACATCAATGGATTCAGGATTTCCTTATAGGAAGAGAACGAACTGTAATAATAAATGGCTCTAAATCAACACCAATAACAGTAAACTCAGGTGTAGCTCAAGGAACAGTCTTATGTCCTCTATTCTTTTTAATTTACATAAATGATTTACCAAATTGCATTAGTTCAGGAACAAAAATCAGATTATTCGCAGATAATTGCATAATATATAGAACAATAAAAACAACACAAGATACAGAAATTTTACAATAAGAATTAGAAGAATTACAGAAATGGGAATCAAATTGGAGCATGTCTTTCCACCCAGAAAATGCCAGTTATTTAGAGAAACAAAAAAACTAAAAACAAATAAAAACTACTTACTTGATTCATGGAAAACCAGTCACACAGACTAAAAACTCAAAATATCTAGGTGTAATAATAAATGAAAAGTTATCAAGGAAACCTCATATTGATGAAATTATTTAAAAAATCAAGCAAAAAAAAAAAATGTTTACAAAACAAACAAAAACATAAAAACTAAAATGCTATTTAATTTAACCTTAGTTAATCTAATAATAGAATATGCATCCTGTGTTTGGGATCCCTCAACTCAAGAAAACAAAGAAACTAGAACAGATACAAAATAGAGCAGTGAGATTTATAACAAACGAATATTCCAATTTGATTAGAGTAACACCTTTAGTAAAATCACTAAACTTAGTGACACTTCAGGACAGAAGAATAAAAAGTAAAGTAGATATAATACATAAAACATTAAACCATAATTTACAAATAGAAAAACAAAACCTAATAAAATACTCAGAAAGACACAAAGATAGAGGCACATTTCTTATTCCATACACTAGAACAAATTCGTACAAGTGCTCCTTCTTCGCTAGTGCCATTAGAGATTGGAATGGGTTTCCTGATTCAGCCAGGAAAACCAACAACTTGACAGAGTTTAGGTCATTCATTGACATGCATGACTTCTTTTTTGAAGTTACATCTGTAATATACAAGATAAAATAAGAATAGGCTAGAGTTATTTTAAAATTATGCATGGCTCACTTAGAATGGTTGTTTTACTTATTGAGTATGATTATTTTGATGAAATAATCTGTTATACAGATTTAGGCCTTTAAAAAAAATAATATACTGGAATTTTAATAACGTTCACTGAATAATATTAATGTTAATCTTACAAAAGAAAGTTTCTTTACATTAACTTACTTCACTTTAAAATCTATCATCAACTATGTCACACACTGGAATTAAACTTGGCATTGTGCTTTGTAATAAGAAATAAAGGAACACTGAAGAGTAACCTAAAACAAGGCTTTATTAAACTAGAACGACACATAAACTGACGAAAGAGACTTGGATAGTAGCACACTAAATCAATGTTGTGAACACATTCTCACGACGTTACACAAACATAAACAAATACTAACTATTTCACCACATGCTTATTTTTTACATTTTTTGTTTTTACATTTTTTGATGGCATCGAGTGTGCAGATTTTGTATCTTCATACCAGTAAATGGTCAAATAAGGAGGTACTGGCATGTTTGATTCATTTCTATTTCAGGTGGATTAGTCGTCTGCTAATGTTTTTTTTAAAGTACAATGTGGATCACACAACACTGAAGTTCCACCCAGAGGACACATTCTTTCATGCTGTCATTGCCATTTCATTGATGAATCCTATTCCTCCAATAGAGAGGAAATATTTGGATGATTCTCTTGTGCTTCTGTTTCAAGTGATGGACAGCATCATTTCACCACAGAAGTTACAAAATTTAACAGATGCCAAAGGAAATACAGTGTTGCACTCACTGGCTATATTAAAAGTAAGCTCACTCAATACCTTTATTCATTATATTTTTAATTTGTCCGCTTTGTCTGTGAATGAAGAAAGCTGGTCATGAGAAGTTTTTGGGTACATTCTAAAAGGTGCTTCAATATAATTGATTGGTGTTTGCTGACAGATGTAGTGTAAATTTCTGTCTTCAGTATTATCTTCAGCCACTAACACTTTAATGATCTTCCCTCTGCACATAGAGTGATTTACACCCAGATAGTACCTGTTTTATGTGAGTTAAGGTGCTACTCTATACCCCTAAATCCATTTGCCTGCATACCAGAATACCCTTGAGCTGTAAAGAGGGAATAACCCTTGAGGGATTATGGGCTCGACATGGCCTAAATTGTGCTATTGTGCTAAAAAAACAAAAATATCAAATACCAGAATACACCTCGAAGGGCGGTGAAGAAATTCTCATTTTGGCTTTCAAAATCTTTGTTAGTTTATTGAATTGCCTTGAATCCTTTCTGAAATAAAAAAAACACAACTTCATTATGACATTTATGTGCTCAATGTGCTTTGTCATGTATTCAGTTTACTTACAACTTAAAAAAAATAAATTCTGCTATTGTTTTGTTACAGGGGTCTGACCCAATGAGGCAGTACTTAGCTAATTATCTGGTTGAGAAAGGAGTCAGTGTTATGGCTAGAAACCAAGACAATGCACTGGCTTATGATTTAACTAAATCCAATGATATTGTCAGATATGTGCTACAGAGTTATATGGATAAAGGTAATTGACATTTCACACTACAGTGTATCTGTCTTGATTCAGAAGTTGTATGCCTTTCCATTATTAACTGGTAAAGAGTGTTTTCAAAATCAATTACATTTTCAGATCATTTCCTAAAAAAAAAATATTATTTCTTTTTATTTTTTTTTGTAGCATTCTTTGAATTATTTGAACATTTGTGGTAACTTTTTGCTTAAATTATTAAGCTTGAACAAAATGTTTATACATGAGCATATGATAAAGATATATTTATTGGTAGAGACAATGTGTTACTTTCAAGAGTTGAAAAGGAGAGAATTGAATCTCAATCTTACTAATCTCATGTATATATACCTGCAATCAGTTGAGTTGCACTGTAAGTTATGACATAGTTCTCATACATATAAAACAAAATCTCCTTTTTTTTGAATGTCCAAAAGGATATTATCTCTGACAAACCATATTGCCTCATCAGCTAAGTCTATCCAAAACCTCTTTCCTACACTTGATAAGAAGGGCACCTGTTATTTCCTTTTGGATAAGCTTGAACAAGACTTTCATAATTCCTAAAGCCAGACAGGGGCACTTGCTTAATAGAACGTTTGCATGTGAAGTAATTTGTAAACCATTTCATTGCATTCTTCTGTTTCTTGTCATCCTAAGTGTCACATCCAGTGAGAAGACGGGTCCATTTCTTTGTTGTTGTCTTCCCATTATCTTCCTCTGCCTGCCTACCATTTTCTTTTTTTGAAACTTTTTCACAACCTCAACTCAGAAGTTAATGAGGTTGTGACAGAGCATCCCATAAAGCTTGCAGGACATGTTCTGCGACAAAATGACAAAATGAATCAAGCATACCAAGAGTTGTGATGACATGGAGGCTAATGCTAGTACAAGGAAAATTTAAACAGGAACGTCCTTGTATAACTTGGCACCACTTTTTCATGGAGGATCTCAGCAGTGGAGACAAGGTGGGAAGAGGCTTTAGACATTGCCAGTGACAGATCTTAGTGGAGACAGCTTTCTGCCCAATGCACCGAAAGGCGCTCCAGAATCTAGGTCTAAGTCTAAGTAAATCAATTTGTATTTTTGATAACAGAAGGGAGATCTCATGAGGCCCAATTATCTTTTTGATGTAGTCACCTTCTGCCAGCTTTAAAATATTTTGGTTGAAAAATGAATTAAAACAATTGTTTTTGTCACTAGGTGAATTAGTTCTTAAACAGCATCACAATATTTTTTTATTGTTGTTGTTTTTTTGGTTATAGAAGCAGCTATCATAAAAGCGGCAGAGAAACAAAAGGAGGAGGAAAGCCGAAATAGAAAACAACAAAAAAAAGAAACTGCAAAGGGAGATACAGGCACCAAGAAAGTAATAGTATCAGCCTCCGAGGTCAAACCCAAAGTTCAAGAGAAGCCTCTGAACAGCATTAAGCCCGATGAGACTGATAAACTGAAGAAAGAGAAGACTCTTGTCAATGCTGCTTCCAAGAAGCTATGTGACTTCTGTGAGAAAAAGTTAGAAGATGCTTTGGAATATCAGAAGGAAGAGGAATATGAAAAAGGTTAATTTTTAAAAATCTTTTCACTTAATTAAGGAAGTAAGTTTACTGTGTTAAAACTGTTTGTATACAACACCATGTAGAAGTAGAAATAAAGTTTGAATGAATCTGGGATGCAAAAGCAAATGACAAAGATTTTTACAAAGCTTATTCACTCTGTCTGTCTGGTAAAAAGTGTGTAGGCCTACATGTTATTTCTCTCACACCCATTCTCAGATCAAGTTGAAACCAACAAGAAAAATAATCCTTCAGTATTCACAGATATGGCTAAATTTGTTGGATTTAGTCCCCATACATAATTGTTAACACTATTTCTACCTTACACAGTCTCCAATCAAGTTAATAGTTTAAACAATTATTTTTTGTACCTAACAAAACACTAATCAATTAAAAAAATACCCAGTTACTCAATTAATTATTGATAATTAATTATTTTGTTTGAAATTGAATAAGGGAAATAACTTGTACAATATTGATATAATTTTAAGGGTGGAGTTTTTATTATTATTATTATTAAGCTTGTTTTCATTAGTGATTCAGCATGTATATTTTTGCCCTTGAGAATAGTTATAAGTTTCATTTAGGATGTTTATTTTCTGTTGTTTTTTTTTTTGTCAGGATGTACAATCTTAGATTTGTTTTGGTTTAAAATGTGCTAAAAAGTATTAACATTAGATAAATACATCAATTTTTAAGTGTCCTAATATCACTAGCTAACAACTGAGACACTAAAGATTTATTGGTTCTTTACTGATCTTATTACTTTATTTATTAGTAATTATTTTGTATCATTTTAATCAGAATAAAGAATTAAATTATTATTACTTTTTTTTTTAAAAATCTCTAGCCTACCTGCAGCTTGTGGAAGTTATCAACATCAAAAAACATGGGACAGATCCAAGACATAAGAATTTGAAGCAACAAAGCTTAACCAGAATTGCAACTCTTTTATCTTACGCTGACACAAATGGTTAGTTCTCTTTTCCTTTCACTCAAATTAACAACAAAAACAACGACTGTACATAATTAACATAATTAATGTTGGAAGGAAAGTGAAAGAGTGTTGCTGTAGGGAGGGGGGGGTTAGCAACTAGAAAAAAAAAGGTATATATGTGCTGATTTTATGCAGCCCATTGGACATCAAAATGAGTATAATGCAATATATTTTGTATTTTTTTTTTTCTGAGGGTTGTGTGAAGTCTAAAATATTTGAATAGAATTATACTGTGCCCACTAAGGTAATGGAAAATAGATAACAGGTGATTAAACAAAAAATTAATCTTCTGTAAATAATTGATTTAATAAATTAAAATAAAAGAGTAGTAACAGTAGGGAAAAAGATAACAGGATAAATAAAACTTTATAGCTGTCATCACTAATTGCAGATTTTTTTGGAATGTGAGTGATCCGTTATCTGTTTATCTTATGTTTTTGATCCTTTTGAATTTTCTGGTAAAGGTTAATGTGTTCCTGCTCTTGGCATGTTAGGCTTCTTACTAGAACACAGTAGTTAACAGTGGCTCTAATTCCCACTTCATATGGGACTAGATTGCTATGCTGGACACTGTTGATGCTTCTGTAGCTAAATGTTTGCCAGCTATTACTTTTCTTTCCTCTAAGAGTGAAGACAGCTATTGTGATCAGAGGTTATGTTAACTCAGATTCAAGTTCAAGTCTTGAATGAAGGATTTCTAAGGTCCATAGGTCTGGAACCATATAGTGTTAACTCAATCAGGAAGTGTTTTCCTAAAAATTCCAGAATCAATCCCTCCACATAAGCTAAAAAAAAAACAGACACTTAAAGTGTTCTCTCTCTAAAGGAAAGAAATAGCTGGAAAAAAAGTAAACATAATCCTGATGATGTAAAGCTCATCTGTTTCTATGGACTATGGTTTAATTCAGATGTCATGTGGCCAGTACAATTACCAATCACTTTTGCTTTTGCAACTTTTGCCAGAGTAAGGTGGAATCGGGGTGTCCACAAAATCTTGAAGTTGAAATCAAGACCCTTCTGTTCAGAAACCATGCTCTTTGGGACTCACCCACATCGCCTTGCACTAGTACTGGCAACATACAATTTCTTGAAATGAGTGTCTTACAAGTATTTAAACAGAACTATCAATAGTCCATATGAATGCTCACTAAAAGGGAATAAGACAAATTGTAATGTTTATGTCTAGGTCTGTAAGGACATTTCTAAATTCAAGGGGAATGTTGAAGAAACATGAAATTGTGGTATAGAGATTTGAATTGACCACCAGAGCTGTAGATTAGAAACATTGGCTGGAAAAATAGAGCAATGATCATCTAAACCTATCTATGTAATAAGGTTTATTAATAAGATGCTGTGAATCTGTTGTTTGGAGCTGAAATTCAGAATTCTTGTATTAAGGAAATCACTCAGGTGGTCTGGGGAGATAGGTGTAAATATCAATTGTCAACTAAGAAGGAAGAATACCTTAAGTAATTATCCTCTGCTTTGGTTTTCATGAAAATCTTATCTGTCCTTTGATTTTCATTGCAGGAAGTAAATTCTTCTAAAGTTTCTACTATGATATACTCCAGAAATATGTTAAAAAGAAGAGGAGAGAGAATGCATTATTGCTGCACTCCTATAGATGTCCTAAAACTTTCTACAATTTGGTTGTTCAGAAGTACAGAGCTATTTGCATTTTGCTTTAAGCCTTTGATATGTTCAGGCTTCCGCGCGGTGTTGATGCTTGGAGGTATATCTAGTGTAGATCTATGTCTGACTGGAAGTAATGCTGAACTCGAACTACTTCAGTAACACCGGCGAAAGGCCGAAATAATCAAAATAGGTAGTCGACTCTGATGTTGTTTTACAAATATATTTAATAACTAAGAAGGGAATCGTCCGATGTCAGCTATGTCCGTAAATTCGTATATCTATTCTACTGCTCTACACGAAGCGTCCTCTTTCTATTGTCACTAAGAGCGTTCTTGTTTTTTACAGATCTGTCACGTCATTTGTCGCTAATTAAAACTTTCCCCTTATTCCCGAAACAAATAACTAATTCCTAATCATGTCATAACAGATAACATCAATAATGTTTTTATCTTTGTTGAACTCCCTTGCCATCATGCCAAAAGCTTTTTTGAAGTCAATGACATTGTGTACCAGTTGTTTTGGTGCTGAAGAATTTTCTTTTAATTTAACAGTCTAATGTTAAATATTTGTTCAAGACTGCTTCTGCTTGCTTTGAAGCCTGTCTGTTCTTTGGAAAGGACCTTCTCGTCTTTTCTCTTCAGTCTGTTGAGAAAATTTTTTTTTAGTATAATCTTGCTTGGATCACTGATAAGACTTATCATTCTATAGTTATAGCATTGTCTCTTTCTTGGAAGTGGAATAATTAAAGATTGGGTCCATTCTTTTGACCATGTTTTTCTTCCCATATTTTCTGGCAGAGTGTCCAGAAACATATTGTTATATTTTCATGAAAAAAGCTTAAAAACATATTTATTGTTGAAACTTTTTTTTGTTCACAAGGCTAATTAAATCACTATGTCTGCATTGTTGTTTACAAACAGAAAGTCCAAAGTCTCTTATAAAGAACATAAGTTATGATGGAATAGTGGATGTAATTAATGAGCTGGCTCAGACAAGAAAGTGGATTCAGCTGGAGAAGTTTGTGGCACATGTTAAAGACAATGACAGGGGCAAGGCCTTGACAGATTTTGCCAAGTCCATCAACCTGCAGGATGTCATTGTTGAACCTTCCCTTGATGGATTGACTGATTCTAAATTCAGTATAATTGATCTGCTGCTCAGTTATGGGGCTAAGTTGGATAAAACTACATCCATAACTGCTTTGAATCATAGCATGGCTAAGTCTGATTGGATGGTAAGGAATAAGGAATTTATTTTTAGCTCATTATTTTAATAAAAGCCTTGTTTCATTAAATAAGAAAAATTAAATAAATTCCTGTTACAATAATGCATAATAGACAGATAATTTTGAACTGATTTGTTGCACATCATTGATTGCATAGTAAAGTACTCCTTTGAGACATTGTGATCTATAGAGCAGATGATGTAAAGGTTCATTTTAATAGCCAACAGTTTACGAGGGAGTCATGTGGTACGCACATTGACCAATCCCCTTTACTTTCACCAACAAATGTGAGGTACCCATAAGAATTGGGTGGATTCAGAGGTGTCCTGAAATTTAGAATCAACACACGAATTCTAACCCAAGACCCCTCATTTCAGAAGCCTAATTCTCTACCACTCAGCCACTATGCTCCTACTGCTGGCATAATGCTATCATATTGTAATTTATACATTTTCATTGGCAGCATTGTAGCTCTTCTTTATTCTCCACAGAAACCTTTTTTTAAACTTTGACTCTTTTAACTGTACACATTTAACTTGCATTCTGGACATTCATTTTCACAATTTCTTTTTTACTTTTGTCTTTTTCAAAGCCATAAGTGTTCTGTGTATGCAAAAGTACATTGTTTTTGTTTATTCTACTAATGACTTAAAACACTTACAATAAAAAAAATGATGATATTAGTGAGGCTCTTACTAGTTTTATCTAGTCATATTTTTTGCAGCTTGTTGTAAAGTTGTTAAAGATGGGGGCTAACCCAAAAGGTGTGAGTTTAAATCCTAAAGATACACCAAACCATGCAGCACTCCAAGTTGGACTGTCATTAGATCCAGGTAATTAGAGAACATCTCTTAATGTCTTAGTAATAAATCATGTTATATATTTATATGTATCTGTAATGAATCCTAGTCTTCAATTTCATTTAATTTTTATCTAGAAAAATCATTTTAGAGGTAGGCAGTTTTAATTCAGCTATCTTGAATATAATAGATCCCAGGTAAAATTTAGGGACAGGCACAATATTTAGTCTACTTAAAAGTATGCATTTTTTAAAATGAAAGTCTGATTCCTTGCCAGCAAGCTAGCCAACTCTGACTTGACACCTATAATCAGTGAGGAAAAAGATGTTGTGGTAATCTCACCTTACCATAAAAGTCATATGCTTTTTTTTGTATTTGTAGTTTTCTGCATTTTACTTTTTAAAGTTATTTCTTTGACTTTTTTTCCAGGCAATTTTACAATATTGGAAGAGCTGAGGAGCATTTATGTGAGAGAGAAAGATAAAACTGGATATGCCTACCTTTCAGAATCCTGCAAAGATGGTGACGGCAACACACTTTTACACTTGGCTGCCCAGGTGATCTTCACTTTAAACTAATGAAATGGCAAACGGTTGTAGTTTATATCTTCAGTCCTTCAGTGGTTTCCAGTCTAAAAGAAACAAGTTCATTCATACAAATTCATTGCTGGCTTAATATCAATGTGAATTAATCTTATTATTCATAATAGATTTAAATGATAAAGACAACTTATGGGGTCAGGGGAAGCACTGTAGGGTCCCCGGTAGGGTCAGGGTGGCGCCTTGGAGCTACATATCATTGACAGCGTAAGTTCAGAAAAGAAACTTTTCAATCTTCTTTTGTCAGAAGAAGTAACAACGATATGTTGATGACTTTTGCGAAACAAAAAAAAAATTCCTTGAAAGTAATTTTAGCAGCTTCGCCCCCCCCCCCCCCTTCTCTTGATTGTCAGGGCATAAATTTACTCTTTGTGGAATGGCAAGGGGGGCATACTCCCCAGTTTGAGAAATGCTGCATTAACCCATTGTTTTCTGGGGTGCATTGTGGAGTAACAAAGTTTGTTAGTTAATTCTTGCTTTGGGAATAATACAAGTGTATTGAACAATAGTGTTTTTTGTTTTTTTCTGAGTGATTTTTTATGTATTTTTTAAAATCTTAGATATTTCTTAATTATAATTTTATCTTCAAGTTCTTATAACTAAACTGATATTACTAATGGCGATTTATCTGTCTGTACGTCTCTCTCTAAATAAATAAATAAATTATTGCTTCTATATAGCGCTACTTTCATTCTTATAGCATGCTCAGAGCGCTTTGGTCCAATCTCAGTTGAGGACCAGTGGGGGGTAGGTATCTAGGAGAAGGTTTTCCGTGCTGCCTTTGGGTGCTCAATAAACACAACTCTGCCCAAAAAACCTCGAGCCCCCTTCATAGGTAGCCAAGCCAAGTTCAAGTGCACTTAGCCTCTCGACCACGCCTCCCACTCTTCTCTATATCTATATCTGTATTTTTCTCTCTCTCTTTCTGTTTCTAAAACATTTCTAATTGTCATTAAACCTATTTATACTAAATCAATAAGAAACAAGATCTCTAATTTATTTAAAAGTTGTTGTTTTTTTCTAAACCTCTCAGGCCAAGTTTAGCCCCCACTCTCTTAGAGCAGTGGAGGTTTTGTGTGAGTGGCAAGTACCAGCGGATGTGTGTAACAATGTTGGGAAACTACCAGTAGATTACCTGACTAACAGGACAGACAGACGAGCTCAGTACATAAAGGTCACTATGAGCTCAGACAAAAGGGGCGGCACAGCCTCCAATGTTGCCAGACAAAAATCCACTACCAAAAGTAAGCTTCAAATCATTATTGCCTAAATTTCTGCAAAAAAGCTGACTGTTCATGGGTCAAATCAAAGTTTGGACTGCTTAAGATATTAGTGTTTCTTGATAGAAAAATAACAACATATCATTATATGCATTTGCTGGAAACAAGTTACACAACACATTTCAGCTTAATATGTTGAATAATTTTGCTAATAGTACTGCCCTTTGATGTAAGATAATTCATAAAAAATAAAAACAGTGATTACAAAGAAAAGTAAAACTATATGTTTTTTTGCCAATAGTACTGTCCCTTTGTTGTAAAATAATTCAATACAAAAATAAGAACATTGATTACCAAGAAAAGCAAAAATATATATATTTTTTATTTTTTTTTTAATTCATAACAACGGAGTGCTTTGTTTTTTTCTACATATCATGAACTTCTCTCATAAAAAGGTTAAACTAAGATTGTTTGTATTCTGGAGTTTGAAAATCTAGCCAGTAGACTTTTCCTCTTCTTCTTCTTCATTCTTATTTTCATGTTGAATGAGTATTCCTACATCTGTGACGAACTGCGCAGAGATTTCCAGATCTGGCAGCTCTCCATATATTTTTTGTTCTATAGAGGGGGTTTGTGCCTGTGTCTTGTTCAGGCCTCTCTATAGAGTATGGAACTTTGAATGATGCTTCACATAGGCAAATCTCACTAGTTCCTATTTTTAGCTTCTGAAACATATTTGTCTCATTCTATTGTGTACGATTCTGAGATGAAATATTATATTTTGGTCATTTCTGGACAGCTTGTAATAGATATTGATTTTTCTTGAACTTTGAGAGCTGGTCTATTTCTCATTTATTCTACCTTTTTTTTTTTCATTTCTTCTGAGTAGATAAGGATTTTTTATTGTTTAGTCATTTTCAACTGTGAGTATATTAACTGAGTCCAACATTATCCCAACATTAAAATGTATCACCTTGGTTAGAACTGTTGTTAACACTACAATGTTCTTTGTTGTAATGTTTTTATTCCTCAGACCATCCAGTGACTGATGGAACCAAAAATGTCTATCATGTAAGTAATTTTCTTTGATATCTAAGACTTTAACTGTTCAAAGTTTGTCCTTGAACTTTGTAGTCATTAGTTCAAGGCTAACCTATGAGTGACTGAGAATGACCTGGGAGTGGAGAGTGTATATTTTTATCTAATGTCTTTTCCATTTTCAACGTGTCCAGAGCACAGAAAACAATTTTGATGAATTAAACTTGAACTGTTTCTTGCTTTAGGAAATATTTCCCTATTAAATCATTATTACTGCAACTTTTATTGCCATATAGGATTTAATTTTTTTTTCCAATGCATTTAAAGTAAAACCCTAACAAAAAGGTTTAACAAATTTGTTTAAAGTAGAAAATGCTGTAAACTTTAAAAGATAAGTTAGACAATTTTAATGTTGTGACTTTTATCTTGTCTAGTGATGCAAAGTATTTGATTGGGAGTTGCAGCCTGATATAAGTGTTTAATAAAAGGTTTTGTTAAAACCAAAAGTCTGCAGGTCTTTGTTTCTTGTATTATTAGCCCAAGGGTTAGAATGTTTTTTCAATAAGATTTGTCCTTAGGTAGCTCTTTGCAGTTAAAAAAAATGTTTTAGTTTTTTTTTTAGAAAACTCTTTTCAAGTGACACTATTGTATATGTAACGAGTCGAGAAAATAATGTTGCCTGTTGTATTTCATCAGAAGTACAGAGAGGAAGTGGCAGAAATTCTGAAAGAAATCCCTGATGTCTTCATTGATTACCTGAAACCAGAGGAAGAAAATGATAAGCAGTCTGAGGAGGAAGAATCTGAAGAGGAAGAAGAGGAAGACACAGATAGTTATGCTGATGAGTCAAGAATAGAGTTTGAAGGTGAGCTGAACTAGTATCTTCATAAGTTTTGTGTAATGCACTTTGAAACTCTGTCACAGGTCAAATAGTGACAGTAAATAATTGAAATTCATTAGAACTATATCATGAAAGAAATGAATTGTTTTGTGAGCTATAAACACATGACTGGATATAAGTTAACATGTAGCTTTCTGAGAAGCAAGTCATAGTTTCATACAAGTCAACATGTAGGACCTATTGTGTTTTAAGACCTAGTGAATTTAATTAATTTTAGTGATTTCAGATAATTAGGACATTCATTTGTTTTCTAAGCTCAGCATATTTGAATATTTTTTTTACTTTTTTGAAATGGAATGAAAGTATTTATTAATATACTATGAATTTGAAACTATGGAATATTGTTGATTTTGTAAAGAAGTATGGAGGAACTTTGAGTATAGAATACAATACACTTTTTTCTTCTTCATTCTCATTTTCATGTTGGAGGGTTCAGATGATGAGTCAAATAGCTGTTATGAAATGTGCACTAGTTTCCAGATCAGGCAACTCTTCTATAGAGGTGTTTTGGAGTCTTTGGCTTGTTAGGGCCTTTCAATGGAGAATGCAGCTTTGAAGGACATATTTCGGCATTCTGTGGAGATACTCCACTCAGTTGAATTTCACTAAGTATCAATTTTCATCTTCTTGGAACATGTTTCATTCTGTTGTATCTGGTTCTGAACTGAAAAATGATAGGTTGGTCATTCCTTTTGAAATGCTACGTTGACTTGTATAAAATTAGGGCCTTCTAACATTGTGTTGACTGATTTCAAATTGTCACTTTTACATTACTTATTAACTTTTGTCATGTGATAATTAACCAACTCGTTCTTTTCATAATTTATTTCTAATAGAATTCAAGTATTTACATTAATGTAGCAAAGCAATTGTTTGCTCATGAATTTATGAATTTTAAAAAAATGTTACTTCTCTAATCAGATGACAATATGGATGAAGACAATACAATTCTTGTTTCTGGTGAAGAGGAGAGTGAGTTGAATTTTGATGTCAAAGCCTTCGACAACATGGCTTGGGATGTGGAGTGTACAGGTCAGGGAGATTGCTTTTTTAGTGGCCCCTGAAAGGGGAAAAGACGCTATTAGTTTTGTGCGAAATGTCGGTCCGTCTGTCCCGTTTAGATCTCGTAAACTAGAAAAGATATTAAAAATCCAACATCACAATATTTTAGACCATTCCAAGTTCTGATGCAACGGCAACTTTTTTTTTTTCTGAATGCAAAAAATCTAATTTTTAAAATCAGTTATGCAAGCAGTTTTTTAAAGAGAAAAAGCTAATTAGTATGCATTATAAGTTTGACCTAAATTAAAACGAATACTAATCTTGTAAACTTCATTTTCGTGAACATTTTTTTAAATGCATAAATGCTTTTTTTTTTTTTTTTTTTGAAGCATTCGAATAAGAGATTGAGCCTTTTCAAAACAATTACATCAATTATAAGACTTCAGTTAGGCCAGGAGAGGCGCAGTAGCTAAGCGGTAACGTGCTTGGCTTCCGAACCGGGAGTCCCGGGTTCAAATCCTGGTGAAGACTGGGATTTTCAACTTTGGAATCTTTGTGCACCTCTGAGTCCACCCAGCTCTAATGGGTACCTGACATTGGTTGGGGAAAAGTAATGGCGGTTAGTAGTTGTGCTGGCTACATGACACCCTCGTTAACCGTAGGCCAAAAAAACTGATGAACTTTACATCATTTGCCCTATAGACCACAAGGTCTGAAAGGGGATATAGTTAGGCCAGGTTCACATCTAACTTTGCATTCACTTGCACCTATCCTTTGATGTGCTGGGCCGTTGGGGCACTACACAAGATCTGTCAACCTTCTTTCTCATTCGTCTTTGATATAATTTCATTTGGATGTTCTTTCTGAAAATATTGTAACCTGCCTGGGTGGACCACTTTGGGGGCCGATTTTGAGTTTGTGTTTCCACACAAACTGTCTTTCTAACCTTGTTAATTTTTATTTTAGGTCAGGGAGATTTATTTATGTTTTTGTTGTTTCAAATGTTTTAGCCACTTTTCAGTCTTTTAATTGTAAGTTTTCAATTATATTATACAAGACTGAGAAAAATACATTTTTTCTTATGCTTAAATAATGTTAGGGTCATTTTGTGAACTAATGTAGGACAAATGTAGAATTATTCTAAGCTGTATTAAAACACTAGGTAAACAAGTATAAAAAAGTTATCCTTTTAAATGACAATTCCTCCTTAATACAGCTGACCTACCTTTGTAAAAGGGATTATTTTGCTCTTAATAACTAATGAATGATAAATTTTTAAAAATGGAACATTTATTATTTCCTGACAACAATTTCTTTCCCTTTTGTTTGAAAGAGGATGTGTGGAACATGCTAAGAAGCAGGAGAGAAAAGCGTGCACCTAATGAAGAAACCACTGAGGACAATCCACAGAAAAAATCAAAGAAAGAAAAGATACCCATCTTTGTCAAGAAGATTATTGTCAAATATATCTATCAGCTTGCTAAAGGGGATTGGAGACCGCATCTGCAGGTTTTTGTTCTAATAGATTTTAGACCAGCTATATACTCATTAGATCAATTACTTTTTTGTTATATAACCATATTTTGGTGTATAAACATACTTTGTGATGGACTTTAATAACAGTATGCTTCATATACCAAAATTTAAAAAAATATATAGGACAGTTCTTAACACTTGTCTTCAGTGACTCTCTAAATTGCTCAATTTAAGAACAATATATTATAAAGTGGAAAGTAAGGCGTATGTATGATAAGAATAGAAATCAAAACCGTTTGACTAATCTTGATAAAACTTGGCAGAAATGTTCCTTGGGTGCTAACTTAGACCGTAGTGTATGTATTGTAGCCCTAAAACAAACTTAAGGCCCTCAAAAAAAAAGTTGACCAACTCTATGAAAGCTTTATAACTTCATCGATCTAGGCTATGTTTACCATATTTACATAAAAATATCGAAAGGATCTTGATCTATGAAAACATTATAACTTCATCGATCTAGGCTATGTTTACCATATTTACATAAAAATATCGAAAGGATCTAGATCTATTTTAGATACTACACTTTGCACGGATATTTTTTTTACTTTGACACATGAAAATACAAAATATAGCTATTGATTTCATTATTTAATAAAATTAAGCTTCAAATGTGTGTTTCAAATGCATTTTTACTTAAATTCGTTCCTTACATCTGCGATTTTATAAATTCCTGACGAACATTCTTTCATTAGACATTACGCGAAATGTTACACAATAACACATCTCTCTATTCTTAGGTCTAAAACTCTAATTCCACTCTTCGCAAAGATAGTTTTATAATTAAACACATGATCATACTAATTATATTCCATTTATTTCATATTTTAATCAAATTAACATTCAAATTTGTTTTTCTAAAGCATTTTTCATACATTGGTTTGCTAAAGCTGCGAAGCGTGTTGAGATATATTCATTCATGAATTGCGTACTAAAAAAGGTCACGCATGCGCAGAGCAAAGCCTTCTCGCAGCGCAGAATGAACTCTCTAAGCCAATATTTAACTCTAGATTAGTCTAGATCTAGATTTATGTCTAACTTAAGATCTACTTTATACTTTAACACATAAACATACAAAATTAAGCCTATTCATTTCATATTTTAATCAAATATATGTAGGCCTACAAGCAAATGTTTTTATTTAAAAAAAAAATAGAGTTAGGTCGATTAGCTATTTTGATAGCTTCATCCATACTATTTTTACATTCACTTTACTTATAACATTATTATTTTGTTTAATTGATTACAAAACACTCTCAATGACTTTCGTGAATTTGCTTATTTGATATATCGACAGTGATACGCAAATTAAGACCCGCGGGCCGCGGGTAATATATGTCTAGTATTTTATAAATATAACTAGATGTTATTGATAGATTGTTTAAATTTCTTTTGTATTGATTGATCAAATTGTTGCTTGATAAAAAAAAAGTATATTTCAAGAAAAGGATAAGAAATAATAAAAAGATCAACATTTATTAAAATTTAGAAAAGTCTTCAGCCATCAAATGTACCTGATTATTATATCTATTTGGAATAACATTCAAAATGATCAGAATATATTAATTGTGGCTCCTAAGTTGAAGGAAGAGTGAAGTTTTTTTTACATGACATGAAGCTCAGACCTAAATGAATTTTAATTTACTAACTGTAACAAAAACATCTTCAAACCAAAGTACCTTTTACATTTTTAGATACGAAAAGTTGAGTAGTAAATGGAGCAGGATATAATCAAATGTATTAAATATATTTAATGAAAGGAAAGAAGAATTATTGCCTTAGTTAAAATAATGCATTGTTAGGGATTTTTTAGATATCAACATTTCAAAAAATGTTGGATCTCAAAAAAAAATATTTTGAAAAACACAATAAAAGCAGCCAATGGAGTTGAAACTAGGGAAATAGTGGATCAGTAAGGCTGACATCGCAATATCCCTTTTAATTGTTAGATCTAGATTCCAGTCAAAGTCTTACAGGAAAATGATCAGAGTGTGCTCTCATGTTCATTTGTGCATGGCATTAATCAAATACTACAAAGATCAATGGATTAATTTTTAGGTTCACCATTTCTAACAATACTAGATAGTCAGGAATTAGGTCTAGATAGCTACATCTAATAGAAACCTTTCTTAATATAGGCTATATGTAAAAAAAACTGTTAAAACTTTGTTTCCAAAGCTATTGATATAGTATTGTCCAATTTAGGTCTGTTTACCAGACATTCTATAGAGGAAAAGGATTCTTATTTTATATAAAAATTTAAAATTCAATTTTTATTTAGCATTTAATTTTTTACATGATTTTTCAGCGTCGAGTGAAAGGCATTCCTGACACTCTTCAGCTTTTCAAGATCAAATTACCTCTTGGTATTTGCCTTTTGTGGGAGTTGGCTGTTGCATTTTCTCCGCGGCTCAGTGAAACAGCAGAAAACCTTTTAGCAATGGAGCCTGGAGTTGAGGAGGATGTAGCCTTGAGTAAAGGGCGTGTCTACTCTGAGCTGATACGTGTTTGGAATGTGGTGTTGAAGGCTTCTGATGTTGAGCACTTTGTACGCAAAATTGTACGCTCACACCAGAGGGGCAAAGAATGTATTATCCAGGTATGTGGCTTATACTTTTTTTGTTCTCCATCCTTGTAATCATTCATTGTTTTTCCAAGTGTGGGGTGTATGGGCACAGTTTGGTGTTTTTGATGGAGGGGGATTCAGAGTCTGAGAGTTGAAAAGAGAAAAAAGAAATCAAATAATCGTTAGAAATTATGGCTCATCATTAAAGCAAAAAGTTTTAAGAAATCCTTTATTACACTGTTGGTTAGTGGGTGTTTTAAGGTCATTGAGTTCTCCCAGTTCATCAAGTGCTAGTTGTGTGTCTTTTTTTTATATTTATTCTGTTGTATGTTTTTGTGTTTGTGACTAGATTGTTATTGTTATATAGTACCACTTGTAATTCTGAGATGGACAATTGTAGTCATACTAAATTTATGCATTTAAAAAAATGTATGTGGCATGTAGGTGCTTGAAGTGGTTTGAGAGGTCAATTTGTTACGCATCAGTATTCGCCAATTACTATGTTTCATCCCTTGTGAGCTAAATTGAAAACACAGTGCCACTACCATAATTTTGATGTTGAGCTTTTTGCTAATTATTATTTATATAATGTTTATTAGACTAATTAGTTTTGCTTCCTACAGGTCAATAGTGATACAGAAAGAAAGCTATGTCACACCCTAGAAACATTTTTAATGACCTAAATTAATTGGGACATTTTATAGTCAAAACATTGTTAGTCTTAATATGAATAGTTATTCTACAGACATGTTTGCTTTTGAAAAAATTATACAAATAACAAAAGATTATATATCAAACTGGTTAATAAATAACTCTGAAATTGGCTAAAAAGCAACTTAAGATTTCTGTAGACATACTGAATAGTTGAAATTTGACTTACAAAATGAAGATGCTAAATTAGAAGTAATCTCAACCTGATTTATCACATTATGTAATAATTTGCTGTTTTAATTTTGCAGAAAAAACTGATAGGCCTGAACAGCACTGACGCTCCCCAGACCTCAACATGTGATCGCTTCCCTTCACTTTACATAGAAACCAGCTCATCTAGGTCAGACATCTCTGAAACCCAACTTGAGAAGAGTTACTTCCCACCAGCCAGTGCCCATAGAAATGAGTTTCACATCTTGAAGTTCTACTCCTTCTCTTCCACTCTTGTGTCTGCAGTCCTGAGCAGTGCTGAGACTAAGGTGTGTTGACCACTTATCTAATCACTTAGTGTTCTAATTAAGACTTTATGGAGGATATGTTCTTCGTCTAGCAAGCATTGGCCTAAAATGTAAAAATGTCCAGCTTATAATCTTACATATTATCCCGCAATCAATTTCAATATCTTCTGGTTTATACAAACATTTAGCAATAATGGTATCTTAAGGAATATATGCAAATGATGCTCAACTGCATGACCAGTTTGCAACTTAAAAACATTGGCAGGCTAGAAAGGTTGAGATAATCTTCATCTTGAACAAGTACTGTTTGTATAATCAAGTTCATGTGAAACCTGTTACTTAGATCTGTGAATTTTTCTTTTGAATAAAGCATTTTTGATGATCAAAGCATAGTCGCAGCACATTTAACAAAATAGAGAAATAGACCATCCATTGATTTCGGCCAGAAAACAAAAACAATCTGAAGAAAATGTCACTCTGAACATATACTCAATATAGTAGTTTTTTTGCTTGGTTTGCTAATGTTTCACCAATTCAATTGTATCCTATTTTATCAAATTTTCTTTATAAAGTTTTTTTCAACCACCTTTGTAAGACTTTGTCCTTCTTTCTGTCCTCCTTTGGATATGCAAGTATCTGGTAACCCTTTAACCTTTAATCATATTAACCTTTAGTATTCTATGCATTTGTTGTCTACAGTCTTAGAATTATGTTGAACTTGTGTATGGTCTGGGCATTGACCAAAATCTTTCTCTCACCTGAGACTAGCTAAACAACTAGAGCTGGACATATTCTAGGGTTTTGTTTAGGGTGTTTTACTGTGATTTAAAATTAGATTTTACGTTAGTAGCATTGGCTTTTCTTAACTAATAAAGTACAGAGTTTCCTTCTGTTTAACTCATTAAGTACAGACTTTACTTCTGTTTAACTCATTAAGTACAGACTTTACTTCTGTTTAACTCATTAAGTACAGACTTTACTTCTGTTTAACTCATTAAGTACAGACTTTACTTCTGTTTAACTCATTAAGTACAGACTTTATTTCTGTTTAACTCATTAATTACAGACTTTACTTCTTAACAGAAGATAATTACATCCTACATTTATATACATATGTCAATCTAGTCATGCATGTTAATTTGAACTATTCAGTCATTGCTTTTCCTGGTTGATTGAGGCAACCCATCTCATGCTCTAATGGTATTAGGAAAGATGGAACACTCATATGAATTAGTCTTAGTAAATATGAAAAATAGGAGATATGAATTTATCTTTGTGCCTTTTCCCCCTAGACCATTCAGTACTAAAATGCATTGATTTGTGATATTTGTGACTGCACTCTACTTGATTGTAATTTGTACAACTTAAACCATAAGTCAGCATGTCTTTATTAGAGAAGTTAATTGTAAACATATTTACATGTTTCTATTTGTTCTTTTAAATTTCAGATTGATTTTCCATTTCGGGTGACAGACATAGAACATGCTATAATCAGTCTGGACTCCAACACTCCTCTATTGTTGCTGGGTCGCAGCGGTACAGGCAAGACCACCTGCTGCCTGTATAGATTATGGGGGATGTTCTTGTGTTACTGGGAGCAGGCTATGAAATTTAATTCTCCTCTCCTTCCAAGGAAACTTCCAGATCTTTTGGAACATGGTGAGACAGTTGTTTTTTTTATTTGTTCATCTAAATTGGAAAAATATTACCAGCCTTTGCTTGTTAGAGGGGCTTTTGTTTTGTTTTTTTCACTGTCCTTCTGTCTGTATTTAGATATCAAAAGCACAAAACTCTATTAAAAATTTGAATTCACTGATTTCTAAAATCTACATCTCAAACCCTTTTTTTATTTTGAAGTGTTTCTCAATAAATTCTATTTAAAATGTGCACAGAGAATGTTGAAGGGGATGAAAATGTTTCCAAGGAAACCAAAACAGATCAAGGTGATTTGACTGACTCATGTTCGTTTGTTGATGAACTAGATGAAGACGATGAGACAGAGGAAGGGGAAAATGACATCCTGTATGAGCACCTGCACCAGGTGAGTTCACTATTATAAATAGAATTATGACCTCCAACTGTGCATAAGATACAAGGCCCAGACTGGTTAGTCTTTCTTCATTAGCCTAAACATTTAATTATTGTCTATTTTTATATATTGCTATCAATTAATTGCCTTTAAAAAAATGAAAAGATATAAAATTTATATTTAAAAAAATTATAGCTATTGGGCAGAAAAAGTGAAGGAGGTTTTTGTTAGATCCTCTTTAAAAAAAAAAAGGTTTTAAAAATTCATTCATTGGAGTGTTTTTTAAGTTGTATCTGTAATATATTTTTCTCTTTCTGTTAAGCTGTTTGTCACTAAAAATCCAGTTCTATGTACTGAAGTGGAGAAGAATTTTCTCAAACTGCGCCATGCTTCAACTATTTTACACATGCACAACACAGCCCCCAACAAGGTTTTGCCCAACACACTACAGGTAAAGTTATGTTGTATGTGTACTGTGTACTGCATCTTAGATGCTCTCGTAGTATTTTTAAAATTATAATTTTACCAGTTAGTATTGTGTTGTCATGGCCTGTACCTACTTATGATCAATGCTGTTTTGACAGAGAAAAATTCAAAGTAGTTTAGAGTTATTAATTAACAAGCCTTTTATTTTGCTATAGCTTAAAAAAAAAACAACAGATAAGTTTAGGTAATGCTCTCTTATATACTCAGTGGTTTGTGGGGGACCTGAGCAAGACTAATCATTATAATGATTGGTCTTGATCTGAGGGGGGAAATGATGTAAAGCTCAATTTTTTTAAAGTAGTCATGGTATTTTATGTGACCAGCAAAACACCTAATGTCTTTCATTTCCAAACTAAATATTAATTTTTCATTTCACTCTGGTAGCCTTGCACACAGTATAAAAACTGGATTTAAAAATCTCAGCTTTCTCTTTGTGATATCATGATTAGTTCAATGATACAGCAATTTATCAGAAATAATTTTTCATAATATGGGAAAATAATAATTTGGGGGGGGGGGGGGGGGGGGGGTTTCCATTGTTAATTTTCTTTTTCCCGTATTTTTTTAAAAAACAAAATTACAAATTATACAATTTAGTCTCAAAATTAATGAAATTTTCAATCTCCAGGAAGTGGATGATGTGTGTTTCCCCTTGTTTCTAACTTCAAGGCAACTCCTACTGATGCTGGATGCCTCGATTGATGGAGAGCCCTTCTTCCCTAGAAATGAAGACCTAGCTCTAAAGGTAGCAATACCAGGTTGGGGCACACAGGAAGACATTTTCAACATTGCCCCTCTCATCCATGAATTTTTTGACAGTTCAGATGATGATGATGATGAAGGTAATTATAGTCAAATATAAGTCTGTTACAAGTGAAGTTATTCAGACTTGATGTGGTAATCTCTTAGTTACTATCTTTTGTTAACTAAAAAATTACACTTAATAACCATAAACAACGCCAACACTGTAACGCCAGATTTTTTAGAGAATTTATTTACACACTTAGTTAACACACGTGACACATAACATTCCGACATTCACTCCCTTAGTTAAGTGGAATCATTCAAGATACTCATATAAACAATGTCAACATCTTTTTACTGCTGGTATTATTAATTACTTCTATTCTACCAAAGCTATTTTAGCCTTAGAAACTTAATATTTTAAAATCTAAAACTATGAGTTGTTTAGAACAAAAATACTAATGTGAAGGTAAATACTGAAACAATGAATGAAGCCTACATTATAAATTTATAAAGGCGGCACTATGGGACCAAATATTTAATTAGAAAAAATAGTGAATTAAATATTGTTATAAACCTGGTGGTGGCACAGATGGGGGTAGTGGTGTGTGTGTGTAGTCAGCCGACGCAAATCGCCCCAGGCGAGCGGTCAACCATGACAAGTTACGACAATCGGCCGAGATGAGTGTCAACATGATGGTTCGGGAAGGATCGACGTCGTGAACAGAGCTCAGGAGTGTCACAAGGGATGTAGTCATCTGACCACACAGAATGGTCAAGCGACGTTCTGTCTGGTTCTAGAAGGCCAGCAGAGATCCTATATAAAGAGCGAAGGTATCAGAGACCAGTGAGTCACAACTTCCCGATCTACAGTTCGTTACAACGGCTCAGTACAAGTCTGTGACGAGACAGAGAGACCAGTGCAAGAGTCGATATGGCGGAGAGATATTTGTACAGTCTTGTGTTACGTGCTGCCAATTGTACAGTATTGGCTGTTATTTATTGACATTAAACTATTACGTTATTTTGAAGCCCAGAGTTGTCAAGTTCTTTAAGTTGGTGGTGTCGTTTGGTGCAATTTGCAGCGAGCCTTGATAGGGAGATTTGTAACAATATAATGAAATAAAGAGCTGCATTGACCCCCAATACACCAAGTCCACCTAGCAGTGCTAAGCAATAAAACTCTTTGTTCCAAGGCATTTCCTTAATTGTATGTGGACCAAAATATATAAAGAACAGTATTTTTCTAATCAATTTTCAGCGCAAGTTATTTACTTTTTAGAGCAGATATAGTTTTAAATATCAAGCTAACATTTTGATTACAAGTCAAAATGGTACAATTTTTATGTTATTTTCATATCTTATTTATCAATTAAAACATATGACAAAATAGAAGGGATTTTAAGATAAGTGATTGCCCATTCTTTATGATTATATCTCTGTGCTTTGGTTTCAATAACTTTCATCCTACATTTTACTTGTTATAAATGTTATATAGAAATTAAGTTCTTAAAGTAAATGAAATGTTTCTTATAGAGTTGCCAAAAAAAGCAAAAAACCCTCATGCGCATGGTACCAGAGGTCAGGTTAAAGTTGACCCAAGAAGAGAGTGCACCTATGAAGTATTTGCTTTTCAAGTGTGGCCAAAAGTTGCCAAAAAAGTCCAGGTAAGTTTCTGCCAACCTTAGTCTTACTACATTTGTGAGTTTTGTCCATTCTATTATTTTTTTTGCCGATGGATTGTCATGACTTAAAATGAAATCAGATAAAATTTGAAATTGTAACTTTATGTAACTTTAGAACATTTGTTTCAGCTGGACTGTCACGCATCTCTGGCCTGGACAGAAATTATGTCTTTTATTAAAGGTTCCTATGAAGCCTTGAATACTGAGAACGGATACTTGAACAAGACTCAGTATCTGGACCTGGGTCGCAAAAGAGCACCTAACTTTAGTGGAGACAGGGCCAAAATCTACGAGGCATTCTTGCTTTTTAACAATTACAAGCAACAGCACTTTTTGTTTGATGAGGCTGACATACTGTTTAAACTTTACACACGCCTGAGAACAGTGAGTGATTCTGTTCAATTAAGCAACTGATGTTGTTGCATTCATGTATGCTTTATGTCTCTGCCAATAGTTGAAAAGTCTAAATAGGCCACAATGGTTTTTTAAGATCTTGTAAAGGAAGTGTTTTAATGTAATTTAAGACATTTTTATGTTCTACACAATTTAATTTTTTATACTTTTTACATCAGTTGTATAAATTTATATATTTTTTAAACAAAATAGTCACAACTTGTTTGGAGAGCTGTGTATTGTCTCCTAAAGAATACAAGATACCCTCGGGTCAAAATCAACTGGATTTTCTCTAACCTTAGGACTTAGGACGTACTTAATTTAGGGATGACTGTTTGTAATTAATGTAATTTGTGTTAATACTTTCTTAAATCTTTCCAGATGACCTACATTCCATGGACACTTCATGAGATCTATGTTGACGAGACTCAGGATTTCACCCAAGCAGAGTTAGCCCTCTTGGTCTCCCTTGGCCTCGACCCAAACAAAATGTTCCTGACAGGGGATACAGCTCAGAGCATCATGCGTGGCATCTCATTCCGTTTTATAGATCTGAAATCTTTGTTTTACTATGCAAAAGAATCTGCCAGAGAAAATGAGAAATACCTGGCTTCCATTAAGGTAAAAAGAAAACACCATTTTCAAACACCTTTTTTTTAATTGAATTTTCTTTTTCCATATTAGTAAATTTTAGTAGTATTAGTAAATGTTAACATATTGTAATATATCATTTAACATTTAGGGTCCTCTTATCTAGCTTTGATTGTTAAGCTATAGATATAATGTAAAAATTCTTAATCTTATTAGGAACATCTATTTTATTACAGGTGCCACAAAAAGTTCATCAGCTCAGATACAACTATCGTTCTCATACTGGAATTCTCTCTCTTGCCTCATCGGTCTTGGATATTCTGATAGAATTCTTCCCAGAGTCGTTTGACCCCCTGAAAAAAGACCAAGGGATGTTTGCTGGACCAAAACCTGTGGTGATAGAATCTTGTAGTCCAGGCAAGTACTAGGCAGTCATTAAGAATTAATGTTTTAAAATATTTCATTGCTCAACTATCTCTTACAGACAGGACTACATAGCTTACATTAAAGCTTGAAGTTTTAATTGGAAGTTAGTTATCGCACGGACAATAGAACTAAGTATTCTAGATTTTAGGGGAATGGGGGTGTAACTCTGTTGTGGAGTTTTATGAGTGTGTAGTCTCTCGAACTTGTGTAATAGACATGGTCTATCTTCTTCTGGTACTAGTTTACATCTAGTTCGACTAACTTATTTATGAAACGTAACTCACTAAATAAACTGAATGAAAGCAGGTGGTAGCAGACAACATCTTTATTAAATAAATATATATTGTTACGTATCTCTCCTCCTACTATCCAGGCTCTCTTCAAACTGCACCACACGACACAACGAACTTAAAGAACCTCACAACTCAGGGCTCCAAAGTAACAGTCAGTTTAATTTCAAATACATCACAATTGGCAACAACATTAACACTGTCTTTACAAAAACCTAGTCTTGCTCCGCCTGACTTCACACACTGTGCTGGTTCTCACCTCGTACTGGTCACATTGCGAGGTTATGTCAAGTGCTCTCTTTCTGACACACTCACTCTTATATAGTGTCTCTACAGGCTTTCTAGAATGGAATGGAACGTTCTTGACCACTCAGAATGATCACAATCGCTGTGACTTGCGTGCGTAATATTTACACACAGGTCATTGCCGAACTGGCGTGTATTGTCACTGGTCACAGTTGACCTCTCTTCTTGCGCTGGACTGTGGCGATTTGGGTAGGCTAAAAACACACAGCACTACCCCCATCTGTGTCACCACCAGGTTTACAACAATATCTTGGCTAATCTAGCCACAAAGGCACAAATATCAATATCATAAAATATAAGTACATCTCCATGTTCAGAACGTAATAAACTTCACAAAGTACATATTGCAGCTAAGAAATTACATAGACATCCTTACTCTACAAAGGCCAAAAGATTACTGAGGTTTTCACCTCGTGGTCAGTTACAGCCGATAAATTTTTTCGTGTTAAAAGCATGAGATAATTAATTGACTATGAAATCACCTCAGGTCACAGTGAGTCTCAAACGAGTCTGTGACAGGGGGACAGTGGTGTGTCTCTGGGAGTTGAAGTTCATCCTCTTGGGGTATTTTAAAAACTTCTTATGTTGGAGCCTCCATCTTCTCCTGGCCTTTCTCTAAATGCTTGACTGGTATTGAGCTCTGCTGTTGAGTATTTAGGGGAATCGCTCAAATGTCAGACATGGGTCTTTCAGGCTTGTCTGGTTTAGGGATTGTGTCTGACGTGGATTAGAACTAATGTTGGAATTGATCGGCCACCACCCTGGAGACAATTTTAAAAATGCTAGGCTCTAAACTGGTGGTATCAGTTATGAAAAAGCTTTACTCCCTTTTCCTGGATTAAACCCTGTTGATCAAGATTTTGACTCATTCTTCCAGCTACTTATAGTTAGGTGTTTTTATTATAAGAAGGTAGTTCTTAATATTTGTTTGCTTAGTAGGAGTATGGAGTGTTAGTTTCTTTTTCATTGTTATAATCCCATCGTTCAAACCCTTCACTGAGCATCCAATGTTTTCTCACTTAATGCAGGTGACCTGGCCTTGCTACTCACTGGCAACAGAAGAAAGACATCCCACATTGAGTTTGGTGCTCACCAGGCCATTCTTGTTGTGAATGAAGGAGCTAAGGAAAAAATACCTGAAGAGCTGAGGACAGGCATTGTGCTGACAATCTATGAATCTAAAGGTCTGGAGTTTGATGACATCTTGATATATAACTTTTTCAAAGACTCTCAGGTTTGTTCACATTTTTGTGTGTGCAATAATCAATTTAACTTTGACTAGATGATGGGGAATTTTTTACTAGAAACATATTTATTTTATTTTAACTAAATTGGGATGAGTTTAAACCACTTGGCCACCTATCAAGAGGGCATGCTTTTGATTCTCAAATCAAGCTAAGTTGTGTTTGCTGGTCACAGGAACCTTTTCCCAGATAACCCCTCCCCCACTGGTCCGTAAAAGAGATTGGACCATAGCACACTGAGCTTGCTATAAGCCTGAAAATTGCAATAAACAAAAGCAATTTTAAAAAAGCTTTAATAACATCAAATGAAAAATCTAAGATTAATTTAAAAAAAATTAAGCTTTTTAAAAAATATTCAAGGGCCTCATAAAAGTTGGATGGTGATGAAAAGCTTGACACTAAACAGATGGTCTATTGTAGTCAAACTGAATTTCCATTTGTTTGAACCAATAAAATTATCTTATCCCATCTTATCTTATGGTCTAGAAAAATTTGACTGAAAAAACATTTTGTGTGTGTTCTTTATCTTGTACAATAGGAAATATTACATTGTCAATCTTTAAGAGAAAATAAATGCTTTTTTTATTTTATTTTATTTTATTATCAATATACCAGTATCAATTTATACTTAGAAACAGTTTTAATCTTTTTTTTTTAAATTCATTTTTTTAAAGGCTAATAAAGAATGGAGAGTAGTGTCAACATTTTTAGAAAATCTGGTCACCAGAGTTAAACATGAGGATGACACTAGAAACTTGGTAGAGATCAAAACAGGTCAATACTTTTTTGAGAAGTCAATGTCATTATTTATGTTCTTCTTGAAATAATTTTTACAATTGAAAGCAGAGGCTTAGTTGTACCTATATTTTGTTTATAGCACTTTAAGTTTGAAGTATGTGTATAAGGCTACTGAGAGGAAAATGATTTGTTCAGGTCTTGAAAGGTTATAGATGTTTTGAGGAAATTAGAAGGAATTAGGTCTGAGAGAGGGTCATAACACCTTTAGCCATGGTGCAGTCAAAATGTCATTTCATTTACCCCACATTCATGAAAATGATCTGTAGAATAACTGCATTAAAGAGCAGAATTTTTAAAGAGTAGGGCATTCTATAAGATTAATTGTTCTACTAATATTTATATTTAGCAACATTTTTCCTGAAGAAAATTCACATTTGGAAAACAGTTGTCCATTGTATTTTTTTTTTTAAATAGATCTGCTAAGCCAGACTAATAGACCAAGAGCTTTGGCCTTTAACCCCAACCAACACAAACTTCTCAACTCTGAGTTGAAACACTTGTACACAGCCTTGACACGAGCCCGGGTCAATGTGTGGATATTTGATGAAGATGAAGAGAAGAGAGCCCCGATGTTTGAATATTTCAAGGCCCTGAATCTAGTGAAGTGCATGGAAGTAGGAGACTCTGAGAACATTACAGAGGGTGAGTGTTTCAATAGTAAATAACAAAATAGGATTCTTTAGAAATGGAGGTTGAAAAAAAATTTGTTAGTTGAATGCCTCTTAAATCATCAATGAAGAAATAGGTTTGAATTATTCTATATTCTAATTAAGATTTTACAATTATCTTGAGTCTATTAGCCTAAATGGTTAACATTTACTTAATGTCTTGTAAGTAATTGTAATGTTTTTGAATCGCCAATGTTTGTACATGTTAATATTGACTTTAAGGACCATTAACAGCATTACTTATTGTGCTGTTATGAATATGATTTTAACTGTCATCATCATCATCTGCCCTTTGTGTTTTTCTCATGAAACATAGGGCTACTATGTTAGGGCACTGTCCTCTGAGCTTTATCTAGTAAATTGCATTGCCATGTTCTTTTTGGTTTTCCTTGGCATCTTGTGCCATTGGGGTTCCAATTAACGGCTTGCCTAGCTCGCTTGTTGGCATATTTTCTTAAGTTGGGACCAATCCATCTCTACTTTTCAAGATCTGCACCACTATATTTCTCTGTCCGCGCATCTCCCAGAGTTTAACCAACTTTAATGTAACTCTTTATTTCATGTTGACAAAACTAAGACTACCCTCTATTGCCTTTTTATTCTTCTAATATCTATAGTTGTTGCCACTTGCACTTAATGAAGATTTGTCATCATTGTAAACATGGCTTACTTTTAATATTGTTCATTGGTCAGAGCTGATGTTTGCTGATTCTTCTTCTCCTCATGAATGGAAACAGGCTGGAGACAATTACATGAAACAACGTCTGTACCATGTGGCTGCCAAATGTTACAGGTAAGATCTCTTTGTCATGTTGAGATTTTAAAACTATAAGTACCGGTATGATTGAAAATTGGGTTTCACCATCATCTGTATTGTGCTTGAAATAAATGTTATATCTACTTTTGGTCTTTTGAAAGTTTTTTTTTTTTTTTTTTTTTGTTGGGTTTCACCATCATCTGTATTGTGCTTGAAATAGGTGTTATGACTACTTTTGATCTTCTAAAAGTGAATTTTTTAAAATGGAATATGCAAATCCTTTTTTCATTGCAAAACAAGATATACATATTTATAGTATATAAAATACACTCATTAAATAGTGATTGTCTTATTTTGTTACCATTATATAGATTAAATAGTTGTACAACGTTTTTTTGTCTTTTTTTTTTTTTTTTTTTTTCATTTTCAAAACATTTCTTAAACTTAATAACATAACCATCTTCAAAAACAATATCTACTTACCTCCTCCTTTCAATCTTTTGAAATACATATTTTGTGTTATGAAAAACCATCCCAGTAATTAAATTTGTCAAATGCTACAATCCTAAACGCTACAATCATAAACTGAATGAAACTTTAGGATTTATTATACTTAGTCATTCCTCTTGTACATAGAATGTAATGCCAACAGTAACTATATAACGTAAAAGCTGTGTAGTCTCACATTTACTCTAACAATCCACCTTCCTTTATAGCAGGTAATTTTTAGTTCATATAAAGGAAGACCTTTAATATGAATCATTTCAGCAAAGCTCTACAGCCAGAGAAAGTCAAGTTGGCGCTGGCTTATCAGACAGCCTTAGAAGCCTCCAAGTTGAAGGCTTCTCCCAGGGAAATGAGAGAAAAATACCTCAGCGCAGGAGTTCAGTTTCTCAAATGTGGTGGTCTGTATAAAGCTGCCATCTGTTTTCAAAATGCCAAAGAGATCTTGTTGGCTGCACAGACCTATGAAAAAAATGGCCAAGTATGTTTTTGTACAGATATAGCTCTTTCTATTGAATTTCATAGGATTGCTTTGTATTATCAAACACAAGATATGCAGAATTAATTTTCAAAGTAATTGCTCTTATAAAAGTCATTAGTTTTATTAAGGAGAATTTGTTTGTTTTTTTAGCTTTTTTTTATGTTACTTTGTTTTGAAAGGTGGAGATTTTTCTTTTTAGGTTTGATGAATTAGCAATAGCTCCTACAGAGAACAGTTGCTGTCCATTTGTTAGTTTTCTCAATAACATAAATTACTAATAAAATATTTGAAAAATTTGTAATGACTCCTTCAGGAACAGTTGCTGTCTGTATGCTTGCTTGTCTTGTCTTTTCAGTAACATGATATACTAAAAAAAATTATGATTTCAATCTGATGGCTCCTTGAGGTTACGTGCAAATATAGCAAAGAAGAACAACATGAAAAATACTTTTTTTTAAAAAGACAATTATACCTTTATACAACTTATAAAAGCGATTATCTTTCTCTTAATAACTAATGAATGTTAGATTTTAAAATTTGAACATTTTTTACCATGCCACCCCCTTCCCCTTTAACCTTTTCATAGAAATGCCCTTGACATTTGGCCAATAGAAATTGCATTTGGATCAATGCTTCTGATGCTGGTCAAGAGCTTGATGTCACTTACTTTGTTTTTTGTTTGTATCATAACTAATGTTGAAAAAAAATTAAAACTTTGCTCTTCAAGTTTGAGGAGGCTGCCTCACAGTACAGAAAACTCCAGGATTCCAAATATGTCCTAGATGAAAGCAGCTGCCTGGAGAAAGTTGGCATGTTTGGCAGAGCAGTTCAAGTTCTTCAGTTAGCTAAACATTTTGATCGAGCCATGGACTGTTTAACAAGATACAAAATGGAAGTTAAGGTTGGTGTGTTAACAAATGAATATGCATTGAAAGTAAAGTAATAAAGTAATAGTACATAAATGTTAATAGTTAATGATTTGATGGGTATGTAAGCTATTATTTTCTTTTCTTGACCTGACAGAAATTTAAAAACTTGGGTCGACCTGTGCCTCTGATACTCTTAGATAACAAGCCAAGTTTGTCTGAGGAAAACCTTTGTTTTAGGTAAATATTTTATTTTGGTATTTCTGAGTTACTAATTTTGTCACATTTCTGCTAGAATTCTGTGAAAATAATGATTGTGATGTCGGAAATACTTAAAAGTAGTCCATACAATTTTTAATTTTAGTTTTAATTGTCATAGAAATGTATACGTTTAGTTTGATTGGACTGCTGTTAAGTCAGTTCAAGTTAGTGGTAGGTGTAGGTAAATAGAACATTGGGATGACCTTAAAAAAATGTTCCAAATGTAAGATCTAAGAAATGGTCAATAATAACATAATCATCTAGAGAAGTCATATTGAAAATGAGTCAAGATATCATGGTGATTGGTTGTTGGTCAGTATATTACTATATTGACCTTACTGAACCTGCAACATTATAGCTAGCTTTACCACGCCTCATAAATCCCCTGATCTCTAGGCGTGGTTTAATAATCTTTTATCGTGGCTTAAACCAAAAATGCCGTCATATTTGTTTCATAATGCCGATTATATGTTGATGTTTTTTTAAATAGCCACACTTTCTTTATGAAACAAATATATAGATATTGATTTGGAATATTGAGGATGTGATGGGGGAGAACAGAGACCAACATTACTCCTAAGACAGTTCTCTTAATTAAAACCTTATTACTCTTCTTAGTGCTGCTAAACATCACTATGAGAACAAAGAACACTCGAAAGCCATAGCTGCCATGAGGAGAGTCAAAGATATTGGCTCCCAGATAGACTTCTTTAAGAATCATGGCTACTTTGCTGAGGCTGCTGAACTCATGATGAAGGAAGGTACTGTGTTTTTTTAGAGAACTTTTTTTTTGTTCTGGCCCCTGTACAATGAATAGGCTATCTTTTTTTGTATGCCACTAACCAAAGCAGTAAGCATAGAAAGCTTAGTCTATAACATACTAGCCACAGAAGAGCTTTTCTAGTAATGTTGCTATTACACATGATATCAGTTTGCAAATGTACTGGTGGTTATTAGAGGTGATTGGAAAATTCCATAGACTAATTATAGCAGTTTTATACTGCTTTTGCTTTCTAATGGCTTATAGAAGCATTGTAATTTCTTTAATATAAAGGATAAATTTAAAACAATAAGGATTATTTTATTTCTATAAATTCACTTTCGTTGTAATTAATTATTATAGCTTTTATATAGCGCTACTTTCACGCTTATAGCATGCTCATACCGCTTTTGGTCCAATCTCATTTGTGGACCAGTGGGGGAGAGGGGGTATCTAGGAGTTGGTTTTCCGTGCTGCCTTTAGGCGCTCAGTAAACACAACTCTGCCCGAGTCGGGTGTCGAGCCTTGAGCCCCATTCTAGGTAGCCAAGCCAAGTTCAAGCGCACTTGGCCTCTCGACCACGCTTCCCACATGAATTATTGTGTCCAGAGAAACTACTTTCTCTGATCATATTATCAATTGTTTCAACTAATTTCAACTTATTGTTTCATAGCCTGTGTTCCATTGTGTTATTACAGTCCCATTCTACATTGTTTTCATGTGGGAACTGCTAAAAAAGCACACATTTCCACTGAGACTTTAAAGGGTTAATGTTAAGAAGCACACATTTCCACTGAGACTTTAAAGGGTTAATGTTAAGAAGCACACATTTCCACTGAGACTTTAAAGGGTTAATGTTAAGAAGCACACATTTCCACTGAGACTCTTAAGGATTAATGTCTGTGAGAACTTTTTTTTTTTTTGCTTTTAATTTGCTCAGAAAAAAAATGTTGAGCTTTTTGATTACTGACTCAAAAGGAGACTGTAAAATGAGTTAACACTTACCAAGAAAGGTAAAAACTGGAATCACTGACATATGTCAATGTGAAATGACTCCAGAAAGCAGAGATACATTTCTTTAGTTTTCACTCTTTATAAAGCTTGATTTAGAATTGTAAAGAACTGTCTTAAGAAAATCAGTGAGCTGATTCAATAGTGTTTTTTGAAGAGGTTGAAGAAAGAGAAAGAAATGATTCAATAGTGTTTTCTTGAATAAAGTGAAGTAAAATATATTTAATATAAAGATATGTACCATAGTTTTCAGGTTTAGTTTATGTGAATAATTTATATAATTTTTTTAGGCAAAACAGAAGAAGCTGCTACACTCATGTTAAGAAACGGACACACAGATAAGGCTTTAGCCTACTCTACAGATGGTATGAACAAACAGCAAACCGCCTTCATTAACTTGGTGTTGGCACGTAAATATGAAACCAACTTTGATCAGGTTAGTTAAATATTAATGGAATTAATCTTTGAGTTTAATTACAGCTGGATCTCGCCAATTGTACTATGTTATTTGATTTTTAGGAAAACATCAAGAAACATGCTAAAAGGGCACTGAACATTTATATTGATCTTAGTGACTATGATGGCCAGGCTCAAGCAA